>OU898280.1:57855839-57880847 GCA_918026665.1 Diabrotica balteata
TGAAAGCCTCGGAGTTCAAAATATTAAACCGTCTGTTTCCAAAGAATTAGATAGGGCTATTCGTATACAAGAAAGCACCCTAGTTTAAATTGGTAACCAATATAAAATTGGATTACTCTGGAAATATGACAACTTGAAACTCCCTAATAGTAAACTCACGGCTATTCAAAGACTGGAGTGTATAGAGAGAAAAATTAAGAAAAATCCAAAACTAGGTATCAAAATTAATCAACAAATTCAATATTTTCTAGAAAAGGAATATATTAGAAAACTGTCAGAACAAGAACTCTTACAGCATCAAGAAAAAAACATGGTATCTTCCCATATTTCCGGCCTTTAATCCTAACAAACCTGACAAATTCAGATTAGTTTGGGATGCAGCAGCAACCGTACAGGGAATATCCTTAAATTCCATGTTATTAAAAGGAGATGACCAACTTGCTTCTCTATTAGGCGTCCTCCTACGATTTCGTGAAAGAAAGATTGGCTTTTCTGGAGACATCAAGGAAATGTTTCTTCGTGTAGGTATAATAGAAGAAGATCAACATGCACAACGATTCTTGTGGCGAAATGGCAGCTCTGATAATCCTTTGGAAGTTTACGTCATGACTGTGATGACCTTCGGAGCTACCTGCTCACCCAGTTGTGCACAATTTGTTAAAAACGCTAATGCGAAGAAATTTAGTGTAGAATATCTTAGAGCTGTTGATTCCATAGTAAATAATCATTATGTCGATGATCTCTTAGAATCAACAGACACTGAGGATGAAGCTACCCAATTAGCAAAAGAAATTGCCTTAATTCACACCAGCGGAAATTTTGAAATAAGAAACTGGAGATCAAACTCTGAAAAATTAATGAAAATCATGAACACCATTCACGCAAATAACGAAGAAGTCAACCTAGATCTAGGGAACAATAAAAGCATGGAGAAGGTTCTAGGAATGTGGTGGGATTTAAAGTGAGATAATTTTATTTTCAATTTAAAAGTGTAATAAAGGAAACAAAGATGTTTTAAGTGGATTAAGAAAGCCAACAAAGCGAGAAATTTTACAAATCTTAATGTCTATATATGACCCTTTAGGTTTGTTAGCAAACTTTTTGATTTATGTGAAGATCCTTTTACAGGAAATATGGAGGAGTAACATTTCTTGGGATCAACCCATAACTAATGAACAGTTTCAAAAAATGGCTTGTTTGGTTGAAACAGCTTCCAGAAATAGAGAAGGTTTCAATTCCAAGGTACTTTTTTAATAAACTCGAAAACTGGAAGGATACCAATACGCAAATGCACATATTTGTAGATGCCAGCGAACACGCAAGTGCTTGTGTGGCATATCTAAGAATAATAAAAAAAGATGTCATAGAGTGTACGTTGATTGGAGCGAAAACACATGTAGCACTATTAAAACCACAAACTATTCCTCGACTGGAACTTAATGGTGCAGTAATGTGTTCAAGGTTTGCTAAAAACCTTTGTCAACATCTTTCCATACCTGTGCACAACATTGTTTATTGGACAGATTCTTCAACAGTTTTAAGCTGGTTAAGAAATGAAGACCCAAGAAAATTACCAAAATATGTAGCTTACAGAGTGGCCGAAATTCAACAAAACTCAATGTTATCACGGAGATATGTACCTACTAAGAATAACATAGCCGACGAAGCTACCAAATGGACAAAAAGTCCCAATTTAAAAAATACGAGATGTTGGTTTAAAGGTCCTGATTTTCTGTATCAATCAGAAAACGGTTGGCCTCCAGACATTACCCTTAAAAGGGAAAAAGCTGATGAAATATTAACCACTCATGAAGTAAAATGTAATAGTCCACCTTCAATTGATTTTAAAAGATTTAGTCAATTTAAAAGAATTTTAAGAGCAACTGCGTATGTGTTTCGATTTTTAAGAATTATTTATGCAAAACTGATGAAATCTGAAGAGCCTAAAGGAATATTAACTGCAGAAGAACTTTTAGATGCTAGGAATATGTTAATAAAGCAAACTCAATGTGAATATTTCAAAAATGAAATAAAACAATTAAAAACAAATAATTCTGGTTGTTTACAGAAAACAGTTAATAAATCAAGTAGTTTATTTAAATTATCACCATATCTGGATGAAGATGGTTTACTTCGTATAAGAGGAAGACTAGATGAAGCTAGAGATATTACTTCAGAAACAAAAAGGCCAATAATTTTACCGAGAGAAAGTCGTTTAACTTTGCTAGTTGTTGAAGACTATTACAAAAGATATCACCATAGAAATCATGAAATTGTAGTAAATGAGATAAGACAAAAATTTTATATACCAAAACTTAGACAACTAGTTAATAAGATTAGGACCAATTGGCAAAACTGCCAGGTAAAATTTGCTAAGCCAAAACCACCAGAAATGTCACCTCTACCGCCATGTAGACTTGCAACATTTACTGCTCCGTTTACACACACTGGTATGGATTATTTTGGTCCAATAAACGTTACTGTTGGAAGACGGAGAGAGAAAAGATGGGGAGCTTTATTTACGTGTCTCACGACTAGAGCAGTCCATCTCGAAGTAGCTTACAAACTAGATGTGGACAGTTTTATACTATGCTTGACAAATTTTATTAACAGAAGAGGACGACCAAGGCATATTTATTGTGATCGAAGTACGAATTTTATTGCAGCTGAACGAGTATTGAGAGAAGAACTGCAAAAGGTTGACAGTAAATTAATAGCCAATTCACTGATTAGCCCAGAGTTAAAATTTCACTTCAACGCACCCCTTTCCCCACATATGGGTGGGGCCTGGGAGCGCCTAGTAAAAGCGGTTAAAATTTCGTTATATGATTCATTACCAACCAGGAACCCTACTGACCAATTACTTTGTAGTTGTCTCATCGCTGCAGAAAACATAGTAAATTCAACCCACTTACTTATCTTCCAATAGAATCTGAAGAATCTGAATCTTTAACTCCAAATCATTTTTTAATTGGATCTTCAAACGGAGATAAACCAATTGGATTTTTAAATGAAGACATTAAAGTATTTAAGTTTAATTATTTATACAGAGAGCAATTTGCAAATAAATGTTGGCGACGCTTTATTTCTGAATACATACCTGAACTACTACTTAGGGCAAAATGGCATAAACAAGTTGTACCAATTAAAGAGGGCGATATTGTAATTATATGTGATAAAGATTTACCAAGATGCAATTGGCCAAAGGGTAAGGTAATTGAAGTTAAAAAATCACCTGATGGGCAAGTGCGACGAGCAATAGTTCAAACAAAAAGTGGAATATATGAACGTCCTGTTATAAAATTAGCGGTAATACCAATAAATGGAGACCAAAAAGATGATGAAAAATAAGTGGTACAGTATCTTTTTCGCATCGAACTGTACCTGGTGGGAGTGTTACGAATATTTATTTGTATAAAATGTAGTTTTATCATGTTACATAAAATTTACCGTTGCTACTGTTCCGAAAATTATGTCAAATATAATATAAAAAACGTCAAGAAAAACTGTCACCCAGGGAAAAATTAAAATAATTAAGAATATAGCAGACAGCAAGAGGAACAGTAAGTAATGGGAATTAATTAGTTTTTTTTTATATTGTTAAATTTATATATTGTAGGAATTTGAGTTGTTTTTACGCAAATAAAACAGATAAATACAGATCCGTCAATTGCTGGCTGTTGAATACAGATAAATTCCCAACAATATATATATTCCGAAAGATTTCTGCGGTTAGTAATAAAATCGTTTAAGTTTTCAATAGAGTACTTGCACTGTTTTTAGTACTTAAATAATAAAATATTTACTATAATTTTTTATACTAGCACCAATATTAAATTCTAAAAATTTACATTTCTTTAAAACGGAAATACTGTGTGCGTTGGTCAGTAAAGAAATGTGTTTCAATACCTGCTAAACACAAACAATAAATGATTTATATGTAACTGTATAAAATTATTCTATATTTATCACTTAGTAGTGCTACAATTACAACTATCCACGTCCGGTATTTTCATGCTTTATGATCGATGCGTTTTATTTTTTATTAGAATAGTAAAGGATATAATTATTGTAGCAGTATCGACTAACAGTCCAGGAGCCAGGACGGGATTTGAGTATGCACTTTTATATTCCCCAGGTACCTTGAAGTTGTTTGGGGCATAGATTCGATTTTTCGAGGTTGCCAGGCTGAAAGCGCTTCAGATAATTTGTTTTTAACAATTTAACTGTTTACCTGATTTTATCTCCTAAACTATTAGAGATATGTTCTTGTATTAAAATATAAATTGTTCCTTCTGACAAACTGAACAAAATAACGTTTTGGTAAAATTTAATTTTACCAAAGACCCATTTAACTTGCTCATTATGTAAAGTCTTAGAAAAAATGATAAATAATCGTCTAAACTGGTATTTAGAACGACATAAGTTACTAAATCCATTTCAGTCAGGGTTTAGATCAAATAGATGCACTATGGACAATTTGGTTTCACTTCAGTCTGAAATTGCATACGCCATGCAAAACAAGAATGAGGTAATTGCCGTTGTTCTAGACATAGAGAGTGCTTTCGATACCACTTCAAAATCAATAATTCTTGCAAAACTTAGTGACCTCAAATTAGAAGGTAATATAACAACATTTATTAATAATTTTTTAACGGATAGAACGTTTCAAGTGTCTGCAAATGGTAAAATGTCTGCACCACAAGCTGTAGAGAATGGACTACCTCAAGGTTGTATACTTAGCACCACACTATTCTTAATCTGTATTAACGACATATGCTCTACGATAAAAGCACCAGTTCAACACGCTATTTACGCTGATGATATCATTCTATTTTGTCAAGGTAGGACCACATCCAGTACATGCGCGTTACTCCAAAACACCCTAGAGTCTATAACCAATTGGTCAGAAAGTACAGGATTCAAATTTTCACCACCTAAATCTGTAGTAATCCAGTTTAGTAAAAAATACAGGTCTCCTCAACCTAATTTACAACTGCATGGAACTCCGCTTCGTGTAGTAGATAACCATAAAATCTTAGGTATGCAGTTTGATAAAAGACTGTCTTGGAGAAATCATATACAAACCACTAAAGCTAATTGTTTAAAAAGAATAAACATAATTAAATCTCTTGCTCACTATCACTGGGGCTCTGAAGAGGAAGTATTACTCAGAATTTACCAAGCCCTAATTAGGTCCAAACTTGATTACGGTAGCATACTCTATATGTCTGCATGCAAGTCTCTCTTAAATTCTCTTAACGTCGTTCAGAACACATCTCTTCGTATTTGTCTTGGTGCTTTTAGATCTAGCCCATCTGAAAGCATTCATGTTGAAGCCTATGAACCTCCACTGACCTATAGGAGACAAAGACTACTTCTGAATTACTTTGCAAAGGTCTCTGCCAACCCCTCAAATCCAGCTGCCAAGCTTGTTGCCAGACACACAGTAATAAAGCCAACAGAAAAACTTAGGTCTGTATACCCAATTGACCGCAAATTACACCAGTTAATTAACAACACAGATTTTTCACATATGACCCCGATCTGTATCCCTCATACCCCGCCTTGGACCAGAAAGCAGCCTAGTTTTAACATTAGTCTATGTAGATACGACAAAAAGGAAACTCCCATTAGTATGTTTAGACAAGAGTTCAACAAAATGATTGACATGGAAAAGTTTGATACAATCTTATACACAGACGCCAGTAAAGATGAACATGGTACAAGCTGTGCTGTTACTACAACAAATGAAACAATAGCGTCATTTCGCCTCCCTACTATCTGCAGTATACATACAGCGGAATTATATGGAATAAACAAGGCGCTAGAAGTCACACCAAAAAGCAGCAAACGTATAGCCATATGCACCGACTCTCTGTCATCGATACATTCACTAAAAACCCTAAGATCACAACACCCAATAGTCAATAAGGTACACGCTCACTGTCATCAGCTGTTAACTTCGGGCACCTCAGTCTCCATAATCTGGGTTCCTTCGCACGTAGGTGTTATTGGTAACGAGAAAGCGGACCAAGCGGCGAAAGAAGCTAATTGCCCTGATCATCCAGTCGAAAGGATACAGCTCCATCAGGACCTAAAATATCTCTTCAGGCAATCAGTTTTGGAAAATTGGCAAGATCAATGGAGTAGAAGCACATCCAAATTACACCAAATACAACCAATAATTCGACCACTGCAAATTCCCATACAAAAAAGAAGAGACAAAGCCATAATCAGACGAATAAGAATAGGACACACTCGTCTCACGCATGGTTACCTCATGAGTTCTGGAAATCCACCAGTCTGCGAACGCTGCAACAACACGCGGCTTTCCATACAGCATATCCTACTTGAATGCAGTACTTTCAGCTCCACCCGACGACGGCATAACATTAGTGGTACCCTTAGTGATATACTTAGTTCACCTGGTTCAATGAACTCTTTGATTATTTTTTTAAGAGACTCTAAATTATATAATTTAATATAAAATATTTACGAATTTTGTAAAAGTACCAAAACTGTAGCTTAATCATATATTGTAAATACCGATTTTGTTTGTTCCCGTGTCAATGACCATAGTTGTCGAGACACGTAAATTTAAATAATAATAAAAAATTACCAAAACCATTGTTAGAACCGAAATTATAACTAATTTCGTGAAAATAAATTGCAAGAAAAGCATTCGAAGAGGCTCTTCTAAGTATAACTCAGCTTTCATACGTGCTATTAACTTTTAACCACCTTATTTTAAATAAATTGTTTCAGCCCTAAAAGGAACTTTGCGCAAAGTTACTTTATCTGTATTAATAAAAGTTATAACAATATTGAAAATTTCATTAAAAAATTGTAAACTAATTTAGTTATAGTCCCCTTCTTTTATTTCCATTGTCACATATTTCAAACATTAACGACAATTAATTGCCTACATCATATTAATTTCAACCTTATTAACTTATCCAGTTTTTTCTCCTACTACAATACTGATCCTCCCCTTCTTCTTAATCTTCTGAATCTTAAATAAATTACATTATTATACTCAGTCATTATCGACTTTTTTTCCATCCCCCTATTACCATTACCTTTTAATTGTATTAAGAAAACTAACTACCCATCTCATTAATTTCTACCTAATAAACCCCAATCCAATTATTACTCTTTCTTTGTTAATGATATTTTTCTCAATATCCCGAAGAGTATTACTTGCATTTTCACAATCAATTGCATTTGAATTTCTTATGACATTGTAGTATATTTATATAGTTCTAATTTATAGTTCTTTATTCTAATTTATTGTCTATATTCTAATTTATTAAAACTCACGATAGCTAATTACTAATTTATTAAATAACTTTACAAATTTATGTTACGTTCGATACATTTTAAAATCGCGGTTCCCGAGCTTCTTTCTTCACTGACTGCCAAATAAAAAATGCTTTCGTTTATATACAAAAACTGTTGTTATCTCGAAAGTTCGGCGACCTTCTACATTATAATGGAACTCCATCGAATAATCTCGTATTTTGGTGAAGCCGCTCGACTCGTTTTTCAACTGTTTGAAAAGCCTCGAGACGTGGATGACTCATAAAATTGGGGTCTAAAGGTTTCTGTAAACAACTTCGAATTTACTGGAACAGAAAACAGAATTAGTCATAATATATTTATAGTTATAAACGCCATAATTATCGTATATTTTATTACATATTCGTAACATTTAAAAAAACAGTTACATTCTTTTTTATTATTTCAGTTTACTTTACAATCTCTTAGACAATTATAAATTTTATAGTATATCATATTATTTTTTCACATTCATACATTAAACTGACACACCTTTACTTAAGGAATCATTAAGTTCCCCCTTTTTATTATTACTTTTTTAGTTCTACTGTCTTGTAACAAATTTAATTTTACAATTTAAAATACTAACAGAGAGTCACCATAAATTAATCTATTTCAGGTACTAACACATTTTATTTCATGACCCTTATAATTTAAGAAATGGCTAACAAATAAAACATCTACGAACAGAGCAACATATCAAAGAAAAATCGGAGAAGTACGCAATCAAATAAAAAAAAAAGCAAAAACAATTTCTGGGAACAAAAATGTCTCCAAAAGTGGGAAAATCACTATAAAAATTTACTCCAAGAGTCCAGATTGGAATATATGGGAGAGAAATATAGTATGAAGAGACAAACGAATAGTAACATTAATACTAACTAACAACGAGGTCCGTACTGCGTTAATTAAAATAAAAACCGGGCGATCTCCAGGACCTGGCATTATAGCTGTCTTCTTCTTCAAGTGCCATCTTCGTTTCTAAGGTTGGCGATTATCAGGACTATACGTATTTTCGAAACTGCTGACTGAAATAATTCGTTGTTGCCACAGCTATACCATTCCCGTAGATTCTTTAGCCAGGAGTTTCGTCTTCTTCCTATGGACATTTTTCCTGCTATTTTCCCTTGAATAATTATTCGAAGCAGTTCATATCCTTCGCCTCTTGTAATGTGTCCCAAGTATTGCAGTTTTCCTTTTTTGATCGTAAATATGACTTCCTTTTTTTTGTGCATTCTTCTCAAGACCTCGAAATTTGTGACGCTCTCGGTCCATGATATTCTCAGGATTCTGCGATACACCCACAGTTCAAATGCATCTAATGTTTTGGTATCAATCTTTTTCAAGGCTCAAATCTCTTCCGCAGAACACTCTCTTCATTTTAGTGAATATGGATCTGGCTTTTTATATTCTTATTTTGATTTCTGCTGAGCTATCGTTGTCTTCATTTATAAAAGTGCCTAAATATTTGTATTTGCTAACTTGATCGATAATTTCATTGTGTAAATATAAATTTTGGACATTTTGTGTTGATTTCGATATTACCATAAATTTAGTTTTCTTTATGTTCAAAGATAGTCCATATTATTCGCTATAGTCTGCTATCTTATTCACCAATGTCTGTAGCTCTTCAAGTGTTTCTGCGATCAGAACGGTGTCGTCGGCAAATCTCAGATTGTTTAGTGTTATAATATATAATAATAAAATAATATAGCTGTAGAGTTACTTGAAGCAGGATGTCCACTCCTAATAGAACAAGTAACTTTTCTAATGAATCAATGCTGCCAACAAATTAAAGTACAATCTGAATGGAAAACCGCTCACCAAGTGTTCATTTTTAAAAAGTGAAACGCTCAATACTCCGGGAGTATTGGGTTTTTGGAAGTGTAGAACTTCCAAATTTCAGAAGAACTGAAAGAGAAGTGATGAAAAAAAAATACTAAAAATAGGGCTAAGCTCAGAGGAACAAATTTAAATGGCCAAAGAGACACTAAATCTCAAGTGAGTGTTCGGGCTAGCTTCAATGCACTGGATTGTGGCTTTAAAGATATAAACAACAATAACAAGAGATAATGAGCTAATGAGACAAGAAAGAAATGAGACCTGGTAATATCAAACGTGATACAACTGAAGAAGGTCACTGGGAATAAATTTATAGAAAGAGAACAATAAGAAGAGAAAAGAAGGGCGCCAACTCAACGATAGTTGAGATTTTGAAGTAACAAATGAATCTGGAGATAATACTCTGAAATACAAAAATACTAAATAATAATCTTGTTTTGCTATGTTATATACTGGTTAGTAGAACTGAAATAAAACTCAAAATAGCAACAATAAATATATTTATAAAAAATGTATATAGGTATATGTGTATAAACAATTTACATATAATGCAAAGCCAAATAACAGTGGTAGTGGATGGTGTACAGATACAATGGGACCTAATAGCCCCTCAACAAACGAATAGTCACTACCACTGGCCAAATAAAATATGAAATATTAGTATACAACAAGAATAGTCCGTATTGTAGCCAAAGTCTTAACACAAAAAGGTAGTAATTTAAATTTAGCTAGTTCAACTAAAATGAGAAATAATTACCGTATTGTACAGATATCAACAATGATAACTCTGTTACAATTATTATATTATATCCAAAAAGTGAGTCTTTAATACTCTTTATATAATGTTAAAAAAAAAACATATGAAATTTATTTCCTTTCCCAAAATCAAAATTGTATTATATCAAAAAAAATATTATATCAAAAAAATGAGTTTGGTCAAACCCTTTACATCCTTAGTAAAAAAAACCTAATAAAAACATGAAGTGTATTTTCTCCTCCCCAATATTTTAAAATTAAATTATCAAAAAAAATATCAAAGGTTCACCTTGTCATATGCATATGAAGAGGGTATACTACTAAATAGGAAGTAACAAAAGTAACAAAATAGATAGTAACAAAAATTAAACAGTCAAACAACTTATCTTTACAGCCCCATAAGTCCATAGGAAAAATTCCTCTTGGCACGGCTACATCAGTTTATGGCTGTAAAGACGAATCCTGGGCACAAAACCACAACCAGTCACTGGTCTCTGGGTGACAGCAAAATCCACGGGTTACATACACAAGTTGCTAACTAGTTAAGGAATTTAGTTACTAGTCCTTGAGGGAATATTCTGAAGAGAATATCCTCAAGTGAAGTGACGGAATCTAAAATTATTATTTAATTTAATAAATACAATTCAATAGGTGTAGCAGCATGGATTGACTGCACCAAAACAAAACATCAAAACATTAGGTTATGTCAACATGTCAGAACTTCCGAATTTACTTCGTAGACATGACAGGCTTGCGCCATGAAAAGAACATGCGCAGAATATAGAAGGCTGTCCAATATTTGTCGAACCTTTTTATATTCCACCAAAAAAGTTAGATACAAAATGGGAACCAAAAAAACTTAATGATAACGACGTGGAATAAAACAGAATTTAAGTTTAACTATATAAAAAAAATGACCTTCTGTTCTTTGCAAGTAAATCAAGGAAATTTTATATTTAAATTATTTCGGAACTCAAAAATAAATCTCTAAAGAAATACTAAACTACAATGATAAATTTGATTGTATGATAAAGAGATAATACGTATGAAATGATTTACTTACATGGAGCGCAGCACGCCAAAAAAATCTTCCTTTTATGTGGAACTCTTAGAAATATTGATTTTAAAAATTTACTTATTATTATTTATTATGATATGATTATTGAATTAGATATTATTTTATTCGTCCCAGATTATTTCACTTGCTCCAATTCCGTCACTTTGAAGGTGAAAAAATTTCACCGGTTGGCGTGGCTGCGTTACGAGTTCTGACCAAAACTAATCGTTCCGCTTCCGCATAAAATCGATCTTCCTTTCAAAGCGATAACAGCGCGTGAGTGGAGAAATGTCGATTTAAAAATCGATCACAGGCGGGTTATAAGAAAATTTCTTGAGGGGTTTAAATTGGACTAGTCAGTAGCGTAAACGCTACATTCTCCCTCATCTCCAGCAAAAAAAAAAGGAACTTTTTTTTTTTTGTGGCAGAACGATCTAACGCTGGGTCGACAATGAACGTTGATACGTTAAAATTGAACATTTTCCTCACCAGTCAACCATTTGCTCAGGAATTGGAACAAAATCAAGGACGAAATAAAAATATGGAACGAAGAATATGAGACGAAGTCATACATTTTTTTTTAATGAGATAATGTATGTTAATTTAGTATAAACCAAAGATAAAAAAAGGTATACATTTTAAGTTTAATTCTATAACCTTATAGATCAAGTTAACTTTTAACACTACTTATCTACATTCTCAAGTATTTGTAAAAACAACCATTCGTTAAAACTACATTATAGGTGTGTATTAACAACCCCTAACACAATATCTCCAAGAACCATTCATAACAACGAAATTCAAACAAAGTCCTATGAACTTTACCCAACGTTGACACTAGAGCGACCAGATTCTATTCGTCACCATAGAGTTCAATGAGGGCCTAATTACTCAGGACTAGTTGAAACTACAAAACCTAAACATATATATGGTTCGGGATATCAACAACATATTGAAAATTCAAAGTAAAAGATAATACAATACACCTACTTGCTCTAGCAGCGGTAGGAAAGCACACAATCGGTAAAGGTTGTTAGTGCCTTAGATACTAGCAAGCCCACTATACTCATGGTATAGGGTATGCTAAAAAAAAGGTAAGTAAGGTAACTGCAATCCCAACTCATAGTAAAGGATATGCACAAAAGGTAAAAGATAATTGCACGTCCAGATCTACTCATGGTAGAGGATATGCACAAAACTCACTTCTACCAGCTATACACTTGGTAGAAGGAAAGATAAAAGAGATCCTAACTGTAATACCTAAACTGTACTATTGACGTGTTCCAATTCTTTACTCACGACAAGAACAGTAAAGGACAGATTTTTAGGACTCTATAATCAAGATAAAGATAAGATATATATTCATAAGATATAGATAAGAAATAAACTTATCCAGGTAAAGGTAAAGATAACTAACTTAAGGTAAAGGTATGAGATAAACCAATTAAGGTAAAGGTACGAGATAAACTCAATTAAGGTAAAGATAAAGATACACTCAAGGTAAAGGTACGAGATAAACTCAGTCAAGGTACGAGATAAACTCACGGTAAAGGTACGAGATAAACTCAAGGTAAAGATGCGAAATAAACTCCATTACAGGTATGAGATAAACTCCATCAAGGTAAAGATAACCTCAACTTAAGGTACAGATAAAGATAACTCCCATCTACCAATCCATATGACTAGTAGGGAGACAGGTAAACAAACTGTATACAATAAGATATGTTAAAAAACTCAAATACTTTGAGAAGATAATAACATAGGAGATAACAACCAAGTTAAACAGACTTACTTACTGCTGAATATCAGAACGATCCAATTCTAAATGACACATTCTAATTTCAACCTAAGAGACACTCAAGGAACAACTAATATGTATTGATATATTTCTGAGCCAAGTGAGGGCACACATCCAGGGTGATCAATCCTGAACCCACGCTAAAACACCGACACAGTAAGTGAATATGAATGCATAAGCTTTAGGGGCCATAGTCTTGGGCGCCCACGTGGGCGCCAATTGAAACGCTCAATACTCCGGGAGTATTGGATTTTAGGAAGTGTAGAACTTCCAAATTTCAGAAGAACTGAAAGAGAAGTGATGAAAAAAAAATACTAAAAATAGGGCTAAGCTCAGAGGAACAAATTTAAATGGCCAAAGAGACACTAAATCTCAAGTGAGTGTTCGGGCTAGCTTCAATGCACTGGATTGTGGCTTTAAAGATATAAACAACAATAACAAGAGATAATGAGCTAATGAGACAAGAAAGAAATGAGACCTGGTAATATCAAACGTGATACAACTGAAGAAGGTCACTGGGAATAAATTTATAGAAAGAGAACAATAAGAAGAGAAAAGAAGGGCGCCAACTCAACGATAGTTGAGATTTTGAAGTAACAAATGAATCTGGAGATAATACTCTGAAATACAAAAATACTAAATAATAATCTTGTTTTGCTATGTTATATACTGGTTAGTAGAACTGAAATAAAACTCAAAATAGCAACAATAAATATATTTATAAAAAATGTATATAGGTATATGTGTATAAACAATTTACATATAATGCAAAGCCAAATAACAGTGGTAGTGGATGGTGTACAGATACAATGGGACCTAATAGCCCCTCAACAAACGAATAGTCACTACCACTGGCCAAATAAAATATGAAATATTAGTATACAACAAGAATAGTCCGTATTGTAGCCAAAGTCTTAACACAAAAGGTAGTAATTTAAATTTAGCTAGTTCAACTAAAATGAGAAATAATTACCGTATTGTACAGATATCAACAATGATAACTCTGTTACAATTATTATATTATATCCAAAAAGTGAGTCTTTAATACTCTTTATATAATGTTAAAAAAAAAACATATGAAATTTATTTCCTTTCCCAAAATCAAATTGTATTATATCAAAAAAAAATATTATATCAAAAAAATGAGTTTGGTCAAACCCTTTACATCCTTAGTAAAAAAAACCTAATAAAAACATGAAGGTATTTTCTTCTCTCCCAATAATTCAAATTATATTATATCAAAATTAAATTATCACAAAGGTATTTCACCTTATCATATGCATATGAAGAGGGTATACTACTAAATAGGAAGTAACAAAAGTAATAGATAGTAACAAAAATTAAACAGTCAAACAACTTATCTTTACAGCCCCATAAGTCCATAGGAAAAACTCCTCTTGGCACGGCTACATCAGTTTATGGCTGTAAAGACGAATCCTGGGCACAAAACCACAACCAGTCACTGGTCTCTGGGTGACAGCAAAATCCACGGGTTACATACAAGTTGCTAACTATTTAAGGAATTTAGTTACTAGATCCTTGAGGGAATATTCTGAAGAGAATATCCTCAAGTGAAGTGACGGAATCTAAAATGATTATTTAATTTAATAAATACAATTCAATAGGTGTAGCAGCATGGATTGACTGCACCAAAACAAAACATCAAAACATTAGGTTATGTCAACATGTCAGAACTTCCGAATTTACTTCGTAGACATGACAGGCTTGCGCCATGAAAAGAACATGCGCAGAATATAGAAGGCTGTCCAATATTTGTCGAACCTTTTTATATTCCACCAAAAAAGTTAGATACAAAATGGGAACCAAAAAAAACTTAATGATAACGACATGGAATAAAACAGAATTTAAGTTTAACTATATAAAAAAAATGACCTTCTGTTCTTTGCAAGTAAATCAAGGAAATTTTATATTTAAATTATTTCGGAACTCAAAAATAAATCTCTAAAGAAATACTAAACTACAATGATAAATTTGATTGTATGATAAAGAGATAATACGTATGAAATGATTTACTTACATGGAGCGCAGCACGCCAAAAAAATCTTCCTTTTATGTGGAACTCTTAGAAATATTGATTTTTAAAAATTTACTTATTATTATTATTATGATATGATTTTAATTAGATATTATTTTATTCGTCCCAGATTATTTCATTGCTCCAATTCCGTCACTTTGAAGGTGAAAAAATTTCACCGGTTGGCGTGGCTGCGTTACGAGTTCTGACCAAAACTAATCGTTCCGCTTCCGCATAAAATCGATCTTCCTTTCAAAGCGATAACAGCGCGTGAGTGGAGAAATGTCGATTTAAAAATCGATCGCAGGCGGGTTATAAGAAAATTTCTTGAGGGGTTTAAATTGGACTAGTCAGTAGCGTAAACGCTACATTCTCCCTCATCTCCAGCAAAAAAAAAAGGAACTTTTTTTTTTTTGTGGCAGAACGATCTAACGCTGGGTCGACAATGAACGTTGATACGTTAAAATTGAACATTTTCCTCACCAGTCAACCATTTGCTCAGGAATTGGAACAAAATCAAGGACGAAATAAAAATATGGAACGAAGAATATGAGACGAAGTCATACATTTTTTTTTAATGAGATAATGTATGTTAATTTAGTATAAACCAAAGATAAAAAAAAAGGTATACATTTTAAGTTTAATTCTATAACCTTACAGATCAAGTTAACTTTTAACACTACTTATCTACATTCTCAAGTATTTGTAAAAACAACCATTCGTTAAAACTACATTATAGGTGTGTATTAACAACCCCTAACACAATATCTCCAAGAACCATTCATAACAACGAAATTCAAACAAAGTCCTATGAACTTTACCCAACGTTGACACTAGAGCGACCAGATTCTATTCGTCACCATAGAGTTCAATGAGGGCCTAATTACTCAGGACTAGTTGAAACTACAAACCTAAACATATATATGGTTCGGGATATCAACAACATATTGAAAATTCAAAGTAAAAGATAATACAATACACCTACTTGCTCTAGCAGCGGTAGGAAAGCACACAATCGGTAAAGGTTGTTAGTGCCTTAGATACTAGCAAGCCCACTATACTCATGGTATAGGGTATGCTAAAAAAAAGGTAAGTAAGGTAACTGCAATCCCAACTCATAGTAAAGGATATGCACAAAAGGTAAAAGATAATTGCACGTCCAGATCTACTCATGGTAGAGGATATGCACAAAACTCACTTCTACCAGCTATACACTTGGTAGAAGGAAAGATAAAAGAGATCCTAACTGTAATACCTAAACTGTACTATTGACGTGTTCCAATTCTTTACTCACGACAAGAACAGTAAAGGACAGATTTTTAGGACTCTATAATCAAGATAAAGATAAGATATATATTCATAAGATATAGATAAGAAATAAACTTATCCAGGTAAAGGTAAAGATAACTAACTTAAGGTAAAGGTATGAGATAAACCAATTAAGGTAAAGGTACGAGATAAACTCAATTAAGGTAAAGATAAAGATACACTCAAGGTAAAGGTACGAGATAAACTCAGTCAAGGTACGAGATAAACTCACGGTAAAGGTACGAGATAAACTCAAGGTAAAGATACGAAATAAACTCCATTACAGGTATGAGATAAACTCCATCAAGGTAAAGATAAACTCAATTAAGATACAGATAAAGATAACTCACATCTACCAATCCATATCACTAGTAGAGAGACAGGTAAACAAACAGTATACAATAAGATATGTTAAAAACTCAAATACTTTGAGAAGGTAATAACATAGGAGATAACAAACCAAGTTAAACAGACTTACTTACTGCTGAATATCAGAACGATCCAATTCTAAATGACACATTCTAATTTCAACCTAAGAGACACTCAAGGAACAACTAATATGTATTGATATATTTCTGAGCCAAGTGAGGGCACACATCCAGGGTGATCAATCCTGAACCCACGCTAAAACACCGACACAGTAAGTGAATATGAATGCATAAGCTTTAGGGCCATAGTCTTGGGCGCCCACGTTGGGCGCCAATTGAAACGCTCAATACTCCGGGAGTATTGGGTTTTTGGAAGTGTAGAACTTCCAAATTTCAGAAGAACTGAAAGAGAAGTGATGAAAAAAAAATACTAAAAATAGGGCTAAGCTCAGAGGAACAAATTTAAATGGCCAAAGAGACACTAAATCTCAAGTGAGTGTTCGGGCTAGCTTCAATGCACTGGATTGTGGCTTTAAAGATATAGACAACAATAACAAGAGATAATGAGCTAATGAGACAAGAAAGAAATGAGACCTGGTAATATCAAACGTGATACAACTGAAGAAGGTCACTGGGAATAAATTTATAGAAAGAGAACAATAAGAAGAGAAAAGAAGGGCGCCAACTCAACGATAGTTGAGATTTTGAAGTAACAAATGAATCTGGAGATAATACTCTGAAATACAAAAATACTAAATAATAATCTTGTTTTGCTATGTTATATACTGGTTAGTAGAACTGAAATAAAACTCAAAATAGCAACAATAAATATATTTATAAAAAATGTATATAGGTATATGTGTATAAACAATTTACATATAATGCAAAGCCAAATAACAGTGGTAGTGGATGGTGTACAGATACAATGGGACCTAATAGCCCCTTAACAAACGAATAGTCACTACCACTGGCCAAATAAAATATGAAATATTAGTATACAACAAGAATAGTCCGTATTGTAGCCAAAGTCTTAACACAAAAAGGTAGTAATTTAAATTTAGCTAGTTCAACTAAAATGAGAAATAATTACCGTATTGTACAGATATCAACAATGATAACTCTGTTACAATTGTTATATTATATCCAAAAAGGTGAGTCTTTAATACTCTTTATATAATGTTAAAAAAAAAACATATGAAATTTATTTCCTTTCCCAAAATCAAATTGTATTAGGGGAAAGTGGGGGAACCGTGCGCGGTGGGGAACGGTGCGCACCATTAAAATTCAAATTACGCGGCATACTGAGAGTCCCCTCCCGAACAGGCTTAAGCGGGAACATGCACAGAGTCTCTGAAGCCATTAACTGCCACTGCAGTTGAGTTGTGTACTTAGTGAAAGGCGAAAGTGTGCATTTGAGGTTTTTGTTACTATTTTCCACTTGCACAAATTAAGACGGTGAGTCCGTAAATCTTAACTACTTGTTTTGAAATAATTATATTCTTAAAGAATATCATCTGCTGCATATATGCACACCATTTGGTTGCATTTAGATAAGTAATTTTTGTAGGATGATGTAATTACGTTTTTAAACCATAGTGGGGTAACCGTGCGCGAAAATGCGCACGGTTACCCACTAATCAATTAAATATGAAGCAATATTGTTATCGTTTTTGGGTACTAAAATCCGTCTTTTATTTTCAGATGCCACGAAATTACGTTCGAAAGACTGAAATCCATCAATATAGTGATGAATTGCTGGAGACTGCACTGAATGCAATTAGAAACGATGGGAGGAAAATACGAGAAGTTGGGAGGTCTTTTGGTATTCCTGAATCAACACTCAGAAAAAAGCTTTCTCTAAATCAACTAAAAATCCCCCATCTCGGTAGAAAGGCGATTTTTACAGCAGAAGTGGAAGCTGAATTAACCCACTATATTCTGACACTCGCAAAATTGTTTTACGGCGTAACGCCCCGACAACTGAGGCAGTTAGCGTTTAATTATGCTCAACAGAAAAATATTCCAAATAATTTCAATAAACAAACTCAGTTAGCAGGCAAAGATTGGTTGTATGGGTTTCTCAAGCGAAATCCTGAAATATCATTGAGACAGCCTGAGGGGACTAGTCTTAATCGAATTGCTGCATTTAATGCGGACGAGTTAAAACTTTTTTATTCAAATCTCGAGAAAGTTTTACAAAAATTTAAATTTGAAGCAAACAGGATATATAATATGGACGAGACGGGTGTAACCACTGTACAGAAGAAGTGCCCGAAGGTTTATGGACGTAAGGGTGTAAAAAAAGTAGGAGCTGCTATTTCAGGTGAAAGAGGGAGGACCATTACAGCCGTATTTTGCATGAGTGCCACAGGAAATTATATCGCGCCCATGCTGATATATCCCAGAAAGAGAATGGCTCCTGCGCTGCAGAAAAATGGGCCAACTGGTGCTAACTATAAATGTTCAAAAAATGGATGGATGAATTCTGAACTTTTTCTTGATTGGTTAATGCACTTCGAAAAACAGGCAAATCCCACTTTAAATGACCCGATTCTCCTTATCCTTGACAACCATTCAAGCCATATATCCATAGAGGCATACGATTTCTGTAAGTCAAATCATATTCATATGGTGTCCCTTCCGCCACATACTTCCCATCACCTTCAACCCCTTGACCTATCCTTCTTTGGTCCTTTAAAAAATGCGCTATACAGGGAGTATGATATTTATTTAACTACAACAGGCCATGAAAAGATCACTGAATATGACGTAGCTGAGCTGTTAAATAAAGCGTTCGTAAAAGTCGCATCGATGGAGAAAGCAGTTTCGGGATTTCGTTCTGCTGGAATAAGGCCATTTGACCCTAACAAATTCAACGAAGATGATTTCGCTCCGGCCAACGAAATGAGACAGTTTGTAGTAGAAGGTTCTCCCGAACGTAGCGCTAATTTATTAACACTTGCATCTCAGCCAAATCTACAAAAAATTCCTAATCCGGCAACACCCGAACCTAGTGAAAATTCAGACGGTGAAGATAGACAGACAGCTCATATGCCAAAACAACAGCAGCAGGATCTACCTATTCAAGGTCATCTACCATGTACATCTACCGCTGAACAAGATCATCTACCATCTACATCTAAGTCTGGACACAACCATCTACCATCGACATCTACATTAAATAATTCATTCTTCCAATTTGCACCTATTCCAAGGAGAAAAGAAAAAGGAAGAGTAAAAACAGTGTCTCGTTCGAAACAACACTCTGAAATATTGACTAGCACACCCCTAAAAGAACGATTAGAACAAGCTCAAGCAAAGAAAAGGGAAAAAGACGTGAAAAAAAACATGAAATTAAAAAGTGTCAAAACATTAGGAAAGAACAATATTAAGAAAGATAATAAGAAAATGAAGAGGGCTCCAACACCTGAACTTGATGCACAAGAACGTGACGAGGAAGATGAAATCGAGAATGCTTATTTCTCGATCCCACCTCACTCCTTCTACGGAACCACTACAAGAAAAATAACGGCAAAAGAGAATGTTGCAAAAAAAGTAAAAAAACGCATATGTCAGTCTCCGGAAATTAAAAGAGGGAGAAATAAGAAACCAGCAACGCCTGAATCATCAGAGGTATCTGACATAGACGATAGTGACATTTGTGACGATGATGAAGTAGACGATATCAACCCCAACTATGTTCCATTTGATGCAGAACCTGACGTGCGGACTGAATTATGTGGCATATGTGGAGAACATGGAAAAAGCGAACTATGGTACCGGTGTGTTGCATGTGGCTTATGGAACCACGCGGCATGTACCGGTAAAGATGCCCCCGAACAATACATTTGCGACTTTTGTCAAGGTTAAACAGATACCTACTTAACATTATAGGTATATAATCACTCGTACAATAAATATTTGTTCTTGCATGTGAATTTGTTTTTATACCACTGTATTATTAGGTACTTGTATATTCCAAACTACTGCGCACTGTTCCCCACCCTGTGCGCACAGTTACCCCATGGGGTGGGGAACGGTGCGCAAATGCAATTTTTTACTTTTTCTAATTATATATGATTATGTTAAGAAATTCAATATCTATTATAGTGCATACTGAAAGTAGAATAATTAGGGTATCAGATAACGTTTTTATTTTATTTTTTATGTTTAAGAGTTGACCACCACAACGATTCTCGCTTAGGTGCGCACCATTCCCCCACCTTCCCCTATATCAAAAAAAAATATTATATCAAAAAGGTGAGTTTGGTCAAACCCTTTACATCCTTAGTAAAAAAAACCTAATAAAAACATGAAAGGTATTTTCTTCTCTCCCAATAATATCAAAATTATATTATATCGAAAATTAAATTATCACAAAGGTATTTACCTTATCATATGCATATGAAGAGGGTATACTACTAAATAGGAAGTAACAAAAGTTAAACAATAAATAGATAGTAACAAAAAAAAATTACACAGTCAAACAACTTATCTTTACAGCCCCATAAGTCCATAGGAAAAACTCCTCTTGGCACTGCTACATCAGTTTATGGCTGTAAAGACGAATCCTGGGCACAAAACCACAACCAGTCACTGGTCTCTGGGTGACAGCAAAATCCACGGGTTACTAACTATTTAAGGATTCAAAGTTACTAGTATCCTTGAGGGAATATTCTCAAGAGAATACCCTCAAGTGAAGTGACGGAATCTAAAATGATTATTTAATTTAATAAATATGTAATTTAATAGGTGTAGCAGCATGGATTGACTGCACCAAAACAAAACATCAAAACATTAGGTTATGTCAACATGTCAGAACTTCCGAAGTTACTTCGTAGACATGACAGGCTTGCGCCATGAAAAGAACATGCGCAGAATACAGAAGGCTGTCCACATTTGTAGAACCTTTTATATTCCACCAAAAAAAGTTAGATAAAAAAGGGAACCAAAAAAAACTTAATGATAAGATATGGAAATAGATCGGAATTTAAGTTTGACTATATAAAAAAAATGACCTTCTGTTCTTTGCAAGTAAATCAAGGAAATTTTATATTTAAATTATTTCGGAACTCAAAAATAAATCTCTAAAGAAATACTAAACTGCAATGATAAATTTGATTGTATGATAAAGAGATAATACGTATGAAATGATTTACTTACATGGAGCTGCAGCACGCCAAAAAAATCTTCCTTTTATGTGGAACTCTTATAGAATATTGATTTTTAAAAATTTACTTATTATTATTTATATATGATTATTAATAGTATTATTTTATTCTCCCAAATTATTTTCTTGCTCCAATTCCGTCACTTTGAAGGTGAAAAATTTCACCGGTTGACGTGGCTGCGTAGAGTTCTGACCAAAACTGACCGCTTCGCTTCCGCACAAAATCGATCTTCCTTTCAAAGCGATAACAGCGCGTGGGTGAAGAAATGTCGATTTAAAATCGATCGTAGGCGGGTAATAAAAATTTCTTGAGGGGTTTAAATTGGACTAGTCAGTAGCGTAAACGCTACAAAAGGGCAATCGAAAGATTCTAACTGCTACAGAGGATTAAGTGTCCTATCTAGTTTCGGGAGATTGTTTGGAAAGATAATAAATGGAAAAATACAAGATAATGTAGGACATCTAATTAGCAAACACCAAAGTGGATTTACGCCTGGTAGATCTTGCACTGATAACTTGTTTATACTCCAACAACTAATAGAAAAAAGAATAGCAATTGGTACCGAAGTACATGTAGCCTTCGTCGACCTAGAAAAACCGAATACTACAGGTGCAAGACTTAAACTTTGGCAAGCTTTACAACAACTCGGCATTACTCAATACCTTTTAGAAAGAATCACAGAAGTATACAGGGATAACACTACTTAGCTAAAAATAGGAAATAGACTATCAGAGCCAATAAAAGTAACTAAACGACTAAGACAAGGATGCAGTATGTCACCCGTACTGTTTAATTTATAAATTAAGGCAGCCGTTCAAAATTGGAAAAGCCACTGCCATGGGAATCCCCATAGGAAATAACGTACTGTTCTCTCTGAACTTTGCGGATGACCAACTCGTCCTAGCTCAAGATTCTTATGATCTTGAATTTATGATAAAGCGTCCATACAGAGAATATGTAAAAAGGGAGTTACATGTCAGTATGAAGTAAACAGAATATTTAG
The DNA here is from genome assembly GCA_918026665.1 of Diabrotica balteata. Classification (NCBI taxonomy): domain Eukaryota; kingdom Metazoa; phylum Arthropoda; class Insecta; order Coleoptera; family Chrysomelidae; genus Diabrotica; species Diabrotica balteata. The sequence goes on from OU898280.1 coordinate 57,878,519, forward strand.
TTACCAATTCAGATAAAGAGGTTACAAATGGAATACTACACGTTTAGACCGAAAAGTGAAAAATCATATCGATTCGTATTAAGATGATTACATTGTGGTTCGTACTATAGTGATCTGAAAGCAAATCTGTTTGAACTTGGCCATTAAGTCGTATACAAAATTAACATTGCCGATGTTCTACATAGGAATAAGATCCAAATAAAATATTAAACAGATATATAATATAGAAAAACTTCATCATATACCAACAGCCAACAACATCATAAAATGTAAACCTCCATATATTAAGAGTATATTGCCGCAATGTACAATATACCAGGCATTTGGAGACCCTAAAACCAACTGCCTAATATCCTTTAAATGGTTTTAGATTTGCTTGGTACTGTCATGAAGCACATCAAAAATCGTGGATGGAAAATCAAAAACTTAAAATAGCAATTTGGAATGCCAATGACAGTTGATTTCACGTATAAGTGGAAAGACAGTTAAGATTTGATTTCACGTATAGTGCGCCTGTGTATACGCTTATACGTATTTCACCCTAAAAGGGATTATCGGAGCGGCTATTTACAAGCGCTCTGAACGTGAAAATAATCTTTTCTGTTATAATAGAAGCAACTATACAATGGCTTCGATCTGGACGCAATAGCGACATCTGATAAATAAATCCGTAAACAGATTTTTGAAACCAAATTCAGATTTCTGCTTTAATCTGTGCCTTCTAAGAATTCCAAGGCAAAACAGACGTTGATAAAATGTTATTAGAGACGTTGTTAGGTGAATAGTCGCTCTGAAGATTACTTTTAGGGTGAAATACGTATAAGCGGAAGCACAGGCGCACTATACGTGAAATCAAATCTTAACTGTCTTTTCCTCCTTTGCTTAGTTGAGGAGATATGTTGTGGAATGCAATTTTAGATTCCCCATGTCTCTAATAACATCTTTATTAACGTCTGTTTTGCCTTGCAATTCTTAGAAGGCACAGAATAAAGCAAAAATATGAATTTGGTTTCGAAAATCAGTTTATGGATTTATTCCTATAAGATCAAAATATTTACATGATGATCTACAAGACGCATTTTACTGACACAAATTATTTTCGAATTTCAAAATTTAAACGGTACCATACTAAGCATCCATATGAAAAATCATGGAAGTACTGCAATTATCATACAAGAGAGCATAAAAGACTATAAAAGAGAAACATTCTCCAAAGATTATTTACGAGCAACAACAACTGTGAGAATTAGGGAAAGAAATAGAGCACTAATGAGACCTGGTGTCTATTTTCCTCCAAAACACAATACTAAGAAGGAACGTAACAAAGGGATATTCTGCACACTCAGAACAGATTCCTGGCTGATTGCCAAACATCTAGAATGGGGTTCCAGATTAACCACTACAAAAAGGCGAGCATTGATCTCAGCAATGAAGACGAATAACCTACAGCAAATATCTACTGAAGGACCAACACCTTCTACATCACAAAAGGTGTTGACACTGAAAGTGCATAGCAAAATAAGTTTTAATCGGATCTTTCTACAATGATAATATCAATATCAGAAATATTGGATCAATCAAAACATCGCTATATAATAATAAAATTGATTGGGGTGTGTTCAGGGAAATTATAGATCAGTTAATCACTTTAAATAAGCCATTATAAAATGAACTGTACATAGAAAGGTAGGCTAAAAATTTGGCCAAGATGATATAGCTGTTGGCTAGCCTTGCTACCTTAGACTATGAAACGCGGCAAGGAAAAAATAAAATATCTCCTTAAGTCAAAAAAGAATTGCTGCAAAAGACACTTGAGGAAGCAATGGCAACAAGCTAGAACCACAGAAAATAAGAAAAAATTGAACGAAACCACCTAAGAATTAAAAGAACTAATCATAGGAAACCAAAATCGTGGAATCCAATGCTAGCTAAACAGCATTATACCAATAGAGGCCACAGATTATTCGCTGTGAAAATGGACGAAAAAAATAACGAGGCCTTACTTGCCTAATACAACAATTAAAAATAATATCATCTGGGCCAGAAATGATAGAAATGGTAAAGAAAAATCTGAAGCTTTTTGCAAATCTCTAAAAAAAGTATTCATACTCTTCCCTTCAGAATTATCTGCTAAATAAAAACACGAAATTACCGACTATCTGTTATTTCCAAGGTTTTTGAGAATATATAATTATGTTAAGAGGCTAAAAACTATGATATACGAAAACAAGATAAGTTGAGATCACTAATTTTAATTCCGCTATAAACACTGGACAGTAGAGCAAGTTTATATACTAGTCAATCATATCAATAAGGACCTCTGTTTCTC
>OU898280.1:57881347-57920053 GCA_918026665.1 Diabrotica balteata
ACTATTCAATCAGCAATCACGAAACTTCTTGATAAATTGGTATCGATAAATCTCACCTGGGCTTGCAGAAACATAATTATTGATGAACAACATGGATTTTCTAACGGGAAGTCAACAGTAACAAACCTTGTCAATTACCAACAATACTTGTTGGGTGCATTTGAGAATAAAATTCAGGTCGACAGCGTTTACACTGATTTCTCAAAGGCCTTTGACCAGGTTAATCATAATCTTTTGGTCCACAAACTTCATGCATCTGGCTTTGGTGACCCTATTGTTAATTGGATTAAAAGTTTTCTGATGGGACGTACACAGCAAGTTCGTATTAACAATTATATTTCAAAAGAATTCCATTGTTATTCTGGTGTACCACAAGGGTCTCATTGTGGTCCTTGTTTTTTAACTTGTTCATTAACGATATTGGTAAGGCTATCAAAACTCACACTTCCTGCTATTTGCTGATGATCTTAAGTTATTTCGTTGTATACATAATAAATCGGATAGAGATCTCCTGCAAGATGATGTAAATAATATATGTTTATGGTCAAAACAAAATGGTTTAAGCTTAAATCCAACTAAATGTTCTTGTATTTCATTTGGTCGTATAAATAATCTAATAGCTAATAGATATGTTCTTAATGATGTACTCTTGGATTCAGTTACTGAGATTAGAGATTTGGGTGTATTATTCGATTGTGCATTGACATTTAGAAGCCATTTTCTTAAAATTAAGGAAACAGGATTTCGTAATCTTGGTTTTATTTATCGTAACAGTCATGATCTCTCACCTATTGTATTCAAATTATTGTATTGCTCTCTGGTACGCTCAGGTCTTGAATACTGCTCTGTTGTTTGGTCCCCATTTCATCAAGTATACATTGATGGATTGGAGAGCGTTCAGAGGAAGTTTCTAAGATCTTTAGCTTTTAAAGCACATATTAATATAAAAATACTGAAAATTATTTCATAGATTATTCTATAATAATGTCTCAATTTAACATTGCTACATTGAAGAACCGCAGGTTGAGAGCTGATATGTTATTTTTGTTTAAAATTCTAAACAACGTTATTAATTGTCCCTCGTTATTAGCCAATGTACACTTAAACACAATACATAGAACTTGACACACTGCACTCTTTTATATTCCTTTTCATAGGACTGATTATGCTCGTCATTTTCCCTTGTCGAGAATGCTCAGCTCTTGCAATGACCTCCTATTGGATCCTTTCTGTCCAAACATTAATGTTTTCAAAAGGCAACTTAAGAATCTGACTATTAATCTAGATATGTATTACTATGTGATATGATACTTTTTTTAATTTTGTGATTTGATATACTGTTTTAATGTACAAATTTTAACTGTTTACTTGTTTCTTTGTTATTGTTTTGATGTTTATTGTACATGATCTTTACTTTTTACTATTTGTTGTATTTTATTGTAAATGATTCTACCGTTAAAATAAATAAATAAATAAATAAATACTAAAAACTATACAGAAAGCTACTATGCTCTTGAACAGATATAAAAGTCTGGTAAAAATGAGGGGGCTCAACCCAAAATGACCATTTTGTTATATACAAGGGTTAGACCAATGATAACCTATAGGTCTATGACGTCCATACAATCACGCAGCAAGTGGAAGCAATAAGGCTGCCAAGTAGTACACAAAGGCAAGCATGTCTGTGTATTACGGGGACCACAAAAACAACTCCTACAGCGGCGTTGGAAGTCCAACTAAATCTTCCACCACTTTATATCTTTATGCAGGATATATCTGTATGTACATAGAATAGTACATAGTTAACAACATATATGTTAGAATTTATCAGGGGGAAATAAATAATAGACCCATTTATCTAAAACTTGACTGTTGCCAAGTATTTAGATTTACTGAGTAACACAATTTATTTCTGCGCTTTAACACAAAATGATCAGTTACCATATATTTGGTTTTAACAAGATGGAGCGCTTCCTCACTATTGTCGATGGGTTAGAAATTTCTTGAATACAAATTTTATAAAATAACGGATTAGATGTAGAGGATTCATAGAATGGCCTGCTTGTTTTCTGGACCATAATCCATTAGATTCACTTCTTTGCGGTTAACTTAAAGTACGTATTTACATTATGAGATTATCATGTTTTCCAGAAATTAAAAGAACTACTTATTGATGAATGTGAACTTATACGTGAGGAAGTCTGAGAAAGAGTGGCACAAATTTATTACTAGGGTTGCATATTGTCATGAGCATAAAGTAGTTTATGTCTCGTTTTATCAAATTTTTTATATCAAATTTGGTATGTGTAAATTAGAAATAAGAAGTTCTTTTATTATCTGCAAAAATATACAGAGTATCCCATTTAAAATTAATAAGTTGAGGGTGTTTTCGGTAAGATTGCAATTAGGGTGTTAACAAAAAATAAACAGTTTTATGACTACAGTACTTTTTTTTTGTTTCAAAGATATTTAGTTAGCTCTATACTTTATCTTAACCCTGTATATATATTTTAATCTGGATTTTACCCAATATTAGCATATGATCGCTTTATATTTACTATATATGCAATTTGTAGTATTATAGATTCCTCAGCATCTCTGAAGGATAAAACTAATTACTTCTTTGCTTGAATCTTTCAATTTTTTTTTTAATATTTTTCACCATCGTTCGCTTATATATATTCATTTTTAATTTCTCTATTAGCCCATTTTTATCCACCTTATTTAACCATGTATCTTTTCGTTCACACCCCTTATACTTTTTCTTTTTCTTATCTTCTATTCCCTTATTTATATCTTCTAGTATTACAACGTGACAAAAAAATATCTACAATGTTTTTTTTTATTGAAAAACTCGCGTCAACTAGATTGGCTATTAGCAAAGCAATAATTTGTATTACATTTAAATGATTAGATAGCAAATATTTTACAAGCAAAAAAAATTTTGGGCGTTATTGCTAGATATTTCTGTAGAAGTAATGGATTTTGACAAGAGCTATGAGTCATGCCGATTCAGTACACAAGTTTACCTATTATTTACAAGGTCATATCTCTTGTCAAAATCCATTACCTATAATAGATTTTTGATGGTTAACTTGTCTTCACATTTGTCACATCTGGGTTCTTGTTTGTTGGAAAACATATGGCTATTAGATAATCGCGTATCGCGTTAATATTACCTGGTCTATCCAACATGTCGGTAATGTGGTGGTCCACATGGGTTTTATTGATTTTTTTACTATCGCGTAGCTCGGCTAATGACATTTTTGAGTTTTCTTCCCACATATATCGTACTTTACATTTGACCGCCGCTTTCACGTTCGCACTCATAAATTTTTCAGTACACTCCGCACTGTCGTTAGTTGCAGCTTCTTTTGCAGCTTTCTGTTCATTTGCTTGAATTCCAATATTATATGGCATCCAAAAGAATACATTATTTTTTCCATTCAGTTGAGCTGTATGAACTTCTTGTTTTATCTTGATGACCAAAGGATTAGTTGGGTAGACATATTGGATTGACTGTACAGAACTTAGAGAGTCTGTGAGTTTTAATTTAATTGGTATTATGGAAAGCATTGACAGAAAGGGAGGCCTGTGACAAACCGTATGGTTCAGCAGAATAAATAAAGTACTCCCAAGGGGGTTTGTATTTATATCGTTTGTCGAAAAAAATTAGGCAGGTTAGATATTCAGAGTTCTTTATTTGTCATGAAGGAATTAAGGACGATTGGAGGAATTGACTAAACTAGCTTCTGTCCTTGCGTAGAACGGTTTGCTCGTTGTTGAAGAAATTTAGGAACTTTTCTGTAAAACAATTTTGAGAAGCAGAGTTTTTTTGAGTTAGAACTAATTTTGCGGCGTATGTTACACTTAAATAAACTCTTTTGTCTGTTAAAGACGGTTCACTAACTTCACAATAAATACTTTCGATTGGTGTATATGCGAAAACTCCACATAATTATATCTTAAAGAGAAATTGTAAAATACTGTCAAGTTTTTTTAATAGTCCCGTAGTGGCCGTAGAATACACAGTAGATCCATAATCTAATTTTGATGTGATTAATGTTCTGTATAAGATCAAAAATGTTTGGCGATCCGCACGCGATTCTTTATTGGCCAGAGTTTTTAGAAGAGTTTTTAAAAGATTTATTCGCTTATGATAAGACAAGATCAAATTTGTTATCTATGAAGTTTCCAGCTTAGAGTTTCTTCGAATGTCATGCCCAAAACCTTCATTGACGTTACACGTTTTAGGTTTTCATCACATAGTCTTTGATTTTGAATATTGTGACATTTTTGTTTGAAAACAGGATGAAACGAGTGTGCTTAGTAAAAAACAGAAACCTGTTGTTTGTGGCTAAAGTTCCTAGTGTTGTATAAAAGTTCTGTATCTGACAAAATATATTTTGTATATTTTTACCTTTGCAAAAAACTACAAAATTTATATATCTGATGTTTGTTATTTGTCCTAATTCTTAAAGTTCTAATTTGAGGAAAGTTTAATAAAAAAGAAACAGTGGCTTTGGATGTTCCAAATATATAATTTTTTTATTTCTACACATGCCAGACTGCATCAAAAGCTCTTAATATGTCAAAAGAAAACCACTAGACATTTACTCCTTAGTACGAATGCTTCAGAAATTTTATATTTTCCAAATCTATGGAATAATTTTAATATATATATATATATATATATATATAATATATATATAATATAATAATATATATCTACAGTGTGTAAAATGCCCAAATGGAATAAATTCATTATTTAGGTTACTGTACATATTTATAAAAAATCCCGAAACACGTCAAATTTAAATTATAACTTGACATTCTTTAACGTGAAAATGCAACCCCTACCTTCAACCCCCTTAGAATGACAGGTACAACCCCAATTTTTAAAATAGGAAGTATAGGCTTGTGATATATCGTTTGAAAGGTCTTTTCATTCTCCATTCAAAAATGTTGTCGCTTTCAAGTTTATTAAGATTAATTAAGATAAAATAAATTAAAATCATGTGGTTACCGAAATTCGCTAAAATATACTCAAAACTTATTTCCCGTTTAGGTCTTGATAATGAGAAAGTGAACAAAAACCATAGCAATGTGGTTTTTAGATGGTAACCATTAAAAAACTTTAAAGAATTTCCGTGGCAACGTTATTTTAACACGCATTAGTAAATTGTTTTATTTAAGTTGTCAGTATTTTAATTTAAGTAAAAAGTTCGTTCAATTCAATTCTGAAAAATGGTTAGATTAACGGAAATGCATAAAATAACAGTTTTACAAATGATTGGTTACGGAGAATAACACCCAAACACAACAGGAAGTAACTCGCCTATTTCATGAGAAATTTCCTAATTTACCGCCTATATCCCAAGGAACAATAAGTAAAATAGAGAAGCAGTTTCGCGAGTTTGGTCATGTAAGGCAGATAAAAAAAAAGCAGCTGCCAATGCACTGAGTGATGAACTCAAATTAGATGTGTTGCTTGAGTTTCAGGAAAATCCACATACATCGAGTAGACAGGCATCCACTACATTCAATGCTAGCCATACATCGATAGTAAACATATTAAAAGAAAATAAATTGCATCCCTATAAGATGATACTACTCAGGAGCTCATGGAAGACGATTTTGATAGGAGAACTTTTTTTTGTGAGCAAATGATGGACATGTTGGATAACAATATTATCCAATTAGAAGACGTTATGTTTTCTGATGAGTGTACTTTTTCACTTAACGGTCATGCTAATCGGCAAAATTGCCGCTACTGGGCCACGGAAAATCCTCACTGGATGAGAGAAGAACACACTCAATACCCTCAAAAGGTTAATGTTTGGGCAGGGATTGTAGGAAACAATATCATTGGTCCCTTTTTCATTGAGGGCAACTTGAATGGCAACAATTATTTGGCACTACTTCAAAATGATGTCATTCCAACGTTGGCAAATTTATATCCTGATCCAGGAAACCCTCAAGTTCCAGCGAATACGATATGGTTTCAGCAGGATGGAGCACCACCACATTACCAACTTAATGTCCGGCAGTACCTCGATACAATATTTCCCAATCGGTGGATAGGGAGGCGAGGATCGATTGAATGGCCAGCGCGATCACCTGATCTTACATTATTAGATTTCTTTTTATGGGGATATGTGAAGAGCCATGTGTACAAAACTAAACCTTCTGATTTAAATGACTTAAAAGAACGAATAACGCTTGCGATTAGGTCGATCACGCCTGTTATGTTAAATAATGTTAGAAGACAGTTTTATTTGAGATTAGGATGTTGCCAAGACGTTCGCGGTGAACATTTTGAACATCTACTTCATTAACATTCATAGTTCTTTTTCGTGTTCTACATTTTATTACGTTTTGCATTACATTTTAGTTTTTGATTGTATTGTAGCGAATTTCGGTAACCACATGATTTTAATTTATTTTATCTTAATTAATCTTAATAAACTTGAAAGCGACAACATTTTTGAATGGAGAATGAAAAGACCTTTCAAACGATATATCACAAGCCTATACTTCCTATTTTAAAAATTGGGGGTTGTACCTGTCATTCTAAGGGGGTTGAAGGTAGGGGTTGCATTTTCACGTTAAAGAATGTCAAGTTATAATTTAAATTTGACGTGTTTCGGGATTTTTTTTATAAATACACACACAATCACGCTAAGCGATCAACCCTACCCCTAGGAACATGTGTATACCAAACTAAGTATGGGATCCACATGTCCGAAGATCAAACCGGTCACACTTCACTAGTTGAAGTGGTACCTATCTGACCCCCAGGCTTTTCCACCACCCCTCCTCATCGTGTGACTTACGTGAGGAGGCTTATGATCTGAAAGTTACTTGAGGTGCCCTGGGTAATGAGACACCTCCTGTTTTTAATTACTGTGGTTATGCCACCTGACTGTAGGGGTAGCCACATCTAGGCTTTTCTCCCTATTTACTTTACTGACTCTATAGATTTTACTCTAACTTCACTTCGGGACTGAAGTCCCTAAAAAAAAAGAAAAAGAGCGTGTGTTCCGTCCATGAAGCCGACAGCCTGGGCTGTCGACTTCATGTCCGGAAAAAAGTGTGTGCTCGGTCACTCAGCCGCCGATTTGGCAAAAGTAAATTTTGTTCTCCTCGCCGGCTGGGCGCCCGAAGTGTGTCCGGCCACCGAGCCCATGCTTGCCGCACATGACCTCAGTGCTCGGGTGTCGCGAAAAGGATCAGCATTCATTTGATCCGCCTTAAGGGCCTAATCCGCATCAGCGGTATATAGAAGGCCTGACGGGCCTTCTATATAGAAAAATAGGATGAATTTTACGTTAAAACGTTTAATGAATTGAAATTGATTTTTGAAGTTCTGAATTTAAAAGAAAAACAACCGATTTTTTTTTTTTTTTTTTTTTTTGGGTTTGGGGGTCTTCCTTGGCGTTGGGACTATAAAATGCCGGCACAATTCTTACCCTTTTATTCTTACATGCTAATTTGTGTGGGTGTGTTGGGGTGTGCATTGCAGGGTGTATATGGCCTCCACACACCCCGGTGTATATTGTCCTTAACCCGGCAACTGTGTTGTGGGGTGAAAATAACCCACGTCGTTCATTACCGCTTGTTAAAATAGTGGCAACATCGCCAGATTCGTCTGGCGCCACGAGTACCTTCCCATAATATAACAGACCTTGTATTGCATCATAAATTTCAGTATATAAATAAGATTTGAATGAGTGGTGTCGCCTTCTTTGGACTTGTGGGTGATTTTAACCCCACCACACAGTTGAAGTGCAGTATTATTTAGTTTTTGGGTAATTTTAACCCCACAACACCGGTTAATTATTAACAGGTAAGTTCTTATACTAGCACAACTTATCTCGATTTTTTTAACAGAAACATAATTTAATTGTTAGGAATATTGAAAATTGATTAGATATTCTTAATTTCAGACATATCGAAATATGTGTAGTTGGGAGAAAGAACAAGAAGCTCTCTTGAAGCTTTGGCAGGATGAATTAACTGGATCAGAGTTAGGATCAGAAAGCGAATCTGAAAATGAAAGTCAGCAGGTTAGCCTTAGTTCCAGTGAGGATGTTTTACAAAACCAACTTCAATCAGTGGAAAATTGTCAGCCTGGAACTTCTAATCAGGAAAGTCAATCATCGTCGGAAGAATCTTCTCAAGACAACAATAAGTTTGAAGATGATAAAGTAAGACAATCTAAGTTTTTTATCGGACGGGATGGGAAAACAAAATGGTCAAAGAACTGTCCTAATAAATCGGTTAGAACACGACAAGAAAATTTAATTACTTTACTTCCCGGTGTTCGAAATAATGCAAAACATTGCAAATCACCCATTTCTTGCTGGGAATTATTCATGGATAATATTATTGTAGAAGATATTGTCCAATGCACTAATAAAAAAATCAGTTTAGTCGCTCAGAATTATAATGACCAACATAAATATATCACCAAGCCTACGGACGCAGAAGAAATTCGTGCAGTTTTCGGATTACTATATCTATCAGGCGTTTATAAAGCCAATAGGTTAAATCTGGAGGATCTTTGGGCTACAGATGGAACAGGAATTGACATTTTCAGGCTAACAATGTCCCTGCAAAGATTTATATTACTTTTAAAGTGCCTACGATTCGATAATATCGAAAATAGAGACGAACGAAAAAGAGTAGATAAACTGGCAGCTATACGAGCTGTTTTTGATCGATTTGTATCCAATTGTCAACAATATTTTATTCCTAGTCAATACTTGACGATCGACGAAAAATTAGAATCTTTTCGGGGACGTTGTTCCTTTCGGCAATATATCCCCAATAAGCCGTCCAAATATGGCATTAAAATATTTGCCTTAGTGGATGCCAAAACATTCTACATTTTAAATTTAGAGGTATATGTTGGCTCACAGCCTGAGGGACCTTTTCAATTTAGTAATAGACCGTTTGATGTAGTAAACAGGCTTGTAAATCCAATTCGTGGTACTAATCGCAACATTACATTCGACAACTGGTTTACCAGCATACCGCTAATGGAACATTTGCTTAGTGAACATCGGTTAACATCTGTTGGAACTATTCGTAAAAACAAGAGGGAAATACCGACAATCTTTTTGAATTCCAAAAACAGAGCTGAAAACCACGCAATTTTCGGATTTAAAAAAGACATTTCTTTGGTGTCCTTTGTCCCGAAGAAAAATAAAATAGTGTTAGTAGCTTCTTCACTTCATCATGATACAGAATTTGACCACAAATTAAATAAACCTGAGATTATAGACTTTTATAATCACACAAAAGGTGGAGTGGATATGGTTGACGAAATGTCTGCGTTATATAATGTGTCTCGTAATAGCAAGCGATGGCCACTAACAATTTTTTTTTCGCTGCTTAATAATGCAGGAATAAATAGTTATGTTATTTATCAACATAACAAGCCAAATGAAAAACTAAAACGCAGATTTTTTTTAAAACAACTTGGTTTGGCACTAATTAAACCATATATTGAAAAAAGAGGTAATAATCAAAGAATACCATCAGACATAAGAGCGAAACTAAAAAGAAATGACAGCGGAGAGGACTCTCAAGGACCTTCAAACAAGAAACAACGAACAACATCCAGATGTGGAGTGTGTCCCCGTGGAAAGGACAGAAAGTGCCAAAAGAAATGTGTAAAATGTGACATTTTTCTTTGTCTTGAACATTGTGTATATTTTTGTTCTAAATGTGCAAATAATTGTTAATTATGCTTTTTAAACAAAAGATCATAGTTACTTTTTATAGAATTTGTAGTTTTTTTTTATTCTATATCTCTAATAAAAATTTTATTAACAAAAATTGTGGTAGTGGTTTAAATATCAACTAAATTTTAGTATATTTTTTGAATCGTTGAATTATTAACGAAAATTTTTAAAATGATTTAACTTTGAAAAAGATTATATAACAATATAACCATGATTTAAAATCTTAAGGTTGCATGTAAAAATAAAATATTTTCTCAATTTTATAAATAAAAAAAAAATGGGGTGATAATTACCCCAACACACAGCTCCTGTTAGAAAATTTCACCACACAGTCGCCGGGTTAACTAAGTGCCTTGGCACCTGTATCCTCTCGCCAGAGTCCTAAAAATAGATATTTTTTTGGTGGTTGTTTTTCTGATGACTGCATTCTTTTATTTGACGTCATTGCGACCATCTCATTCTTCATTTATTCGTTGGGGACCCTATATCCGGCTATTTGCTGTTTAGGTCTTCTGTGTACCGTCCTGGTATTTGCGTTGTAGTTAGTCAGCTCTCTTAACATGCTACTTGGGTGGTTGTTTAGTCCGTTGAATAGTTCGTATGCCTTTTTGTCCATTGTGTGAAGGATCCTTGTTTGTCCTGAGTCTCTGTATAAATTTCTCAGAGGTACATATCTCGGTAAGTTCAGGGCATCTCTTATTAGTTGATTTTGTGCTGTTTGTATTTTTTTCCTGTTTGTTTTACAGGTGTGTCCCCACGCAGCAGAGGCATACGAAAGGACTGGCAGGATAATACTATTCGCAATCCTGATTTTGGTTTTAAACCTTAGCTTACTTCTTCTACCAATAAGCGTTGAGAGCTGATTTTTCAGCGCTTTGGCTCTATACGTTTGCTGATTTATGTGCTGCGTAAATGTGAGTTTTTTGTCTAGTAACACTCCTAGGTATTTGGCCTCGTTTGTCCATTCTACTGGGGTGTTCCCAATCATTAGTTCTCGGTTCGGTACACTTCTTCTGTGACTAAACATTACAGCCTGTGTTTTATCCGGGTTTAAGGCTATTTTCCATTTGATGCACCATCTTTCGAATCTATTAAGTGCTCTCTGCAGATGATTAGCTGCATGATCTGGATTTCTCCAGCTAACAGCTATTGCTGTGTCGTCGGCGTAAAGACTCAACAGGGAACCTGGTTCTTTTGGCGTGTCGGCCGTATAGATGGTATACAGGTAAGGCGACAGAACAGCTCCCTGAGGCACACCTGCTTCCAGGGTCCCGACTTCGGACAGAGTTGCCCCCGTTCGAACCCTGAACCTTCTGTTGGCTAGGTATGATCCAAGGAGGCATGTCATCGCCTCGCTGTATCCCATAGAGTTCATTTTGTAAATGAGTCCGTCATGCCAGACCCTGTCAAATGCTTTACTGACGTCCAGAAATGCTGTTGCCGTATACATTTTTTCGTTATAGCCTTTTGTTGTAAATTCAGTAAAACGTAGAACTTGTAGTTCGCATGAATGTTCGCTTCTGAATCCAAATTGAGCTTCTGGTATGATGCCTAGTGCTTCCGATTCGTCGTTGAGTCTTTTTAATATAACTCTTTCCGCTATCTTGCTTATTGATGATAGTAGGCTGATAGGTCTGTAATTTTGCGGAAAAATGCCATCCTTCCCTGGTTTTTTAATCATGATAATTTGTGCCTCCTTCCATCTATCTGGAAAATATCTTAGTTTGAGCATGTTGTTTACAATGTTCGTTATGTAGACAGTAGCTTTGTTGGGTAGATTTTTTAGTGCCCTGTTTGTGATGTTGTCAGGTCCTGGGGCTTTTTTGGCGTTTGTTAGTTTTATTAGCTCTTTTATTTCTTCGGGAGATGTATGTGTTATTCCTACTCTGCCCTTTCTTCTCTTTAGTCTTCTGGCTGTTCTTTCTACCTCTTCTTCAAAGTCTATGTCTTCATTGGGATTTTCGTTATTTCTACATGCCCTTTCTAGTTCGTCCTTTAGGACTTCAGCTTTGTCTATTTCCGTGTGGACAATCCCGTTTACTCCATGTAAGGGAGGTATGGGTTTCTTGTCCTGTCGGAGGATTTTCGATAATTTCCAGAAGGCGGATTTGTTAGGGTCTAATTCTTGGATATAGTTGTCCCAGCTTTCATTTCTGTGATTTCGTAGTTGTCTTTTAACTTCCCTGTCTAGCTCATTTGCAATCCTTTTATCTTCTAATGTTCTAGTACGATAGGCTCTTCTTCTTTTTCTGTTTTTTTCTTTAATTAAGTCTTGTAGATCCTGACTTATATCTCCGAATCTTCCTTTTTGTCTTGTGATTGTTTCGGTTTTGGAGCTGGCATCGATAGCATTAATTATAGTTTCTTCTAGTTTGGTTACGCTGTCTTCTAGTTCTGTGATGTTGTTTATTGTTGGAATGTTACCGATGTTTTCGCTCACAATTCTTCTAAAGTTTGGCCAACTTGTTATCTTTCTTTTGTGGGGCTGCGAATAGTTTAGTTCTATTGCGCCCAGGGTCAAAACGATTAGATTGTGCGTCGAATCGCCTTCGTTTAGAGAGCGTATCTCGTATTGTTGACCCACGTTGTGTAGGATTGCAATGTCTAGATGTGTAGGGAGTTGTCCGTGAAAACAGGTCGGTTCTGTTGGTCCGATCACGTAGGTGTTTGGTCTATTTTCGAGATGGCTGCAAAGTCGTCTCCCATTATTGTTGGTCGCTCTATCGAACCAGTTGGGAGATCTCGCATTAAGGTCTCCTATGATTACCGTGGGCTCTTCTGTGTCGAGGATTAGGCTCAAATCTTCATCGAATATCGGTTCGTTAGGTCTGACATAAGCTGACACTATTTTTAGTGTTTCGTTGTTGGCCTTTAGTCTTACTAGCGTGGCTTCCATTGTGACCAGTCCACCTGGTGTTGGGATGTGTTCATGTTCTATGCCTTTTTTAACTAGTATGGCTGTTCCTCCTGATCTTGCTCTATGGTCAGTTCTATAGATATCGTAGCCTGGAAATTTGGTTTTCTTCCTTTCCACTAGTTTCGTTTCTTGAAGGGCTACGATATCGAGCTCTAATCTATTTATCATTTCGTCCAAAAGGTTGAGTTTTTGGAAAATTCCACCGGAATTCCAGGACCCTATGCGTAGATCTTCCGTATGGTTCGCTAACATTGTCGATTTATTTCACCGAATGCAGTCATCATTTTTGTGGCCCTATCCATCACGGACATCATCTCCATCATTTTCTTATTGTATTCCGTCTGGAATGTGGCAATGAGTGCGGCTGCGTCTTGCATCGTTGGGGCCGCTTGTTCTGGGGTTTTCTTGGCTGCTTGTGCGTAGCTGAAACCCGTGGTTGTTGTTGTTGGGTTGAGTGGTCTGCCCGCCGGTTTTACGGGGGCAGGGGTCTTCTTTTTAGGAGCTTTTGAGCATCCTCTGTAATTGGCCGTATGCGCCTGTTCGCAGTTGGCGCATTTTGGAGCCGTTTCTTTGCTTTTTCCGCACTCATTGCTGAGATGGTTTTCACCACACCTTACACATCTGGAGTCGCAGTGGCAAGCCTTTGAACTGTGGTAATAACCCTGGCAGTTGAAACACTGTAGGGTATCTTTTGTGGTCTTGATTTCGTCTTCGAAACGAATCTTCATGTAGCACAAGTTTGTTATTTTGCGTATTTTTTGTATGTCATCCTCTTTGAGGGTGATCATAAAGAAAGGCAGTATTGGTTTTCCCTCTTTTTTAGAGTACATGTTACTGACTCTAGTTACGTCGACATCTTTATTTCTTAATTCATTAAGAATAAGTTCGGTGCTTGTGCTCGCCGCTAGCCCTTTTAGGATTACCCTCTTTAATTTGTCGCTGTCTATCGGGTAGGCAACGTACTCTACCTTCGGGGTGTGTTCTTCAAGTATTTTGACTACTCCTAGGTAATCTTCCCTAGTTTTGGTGTTAATGACAATAGATCTGCCAGATCTGGCAAACTTATTGTCAGAAACGATACCTTTCTTTGCTGCTTTTTGCAGGATCGCTTGATGTTCTGCGACCGTCTTTAAGATGATCGCAGGAGGTTTAGGTCTCTTAACGTTAACCTCTGCAGGTATCTGAGGGTCAACGACGTTTTCTTTATCAACTTGAGGTTCTTTCGGTACCTCCAAGTTTTTCTGGGCTTTTTTCTGCTCACTTCTTTTTTGTATTTCTTTAGCAGCTTTTGTGAGCGCTTCATCTTTTCTTTCGTTGATTTTCTGAGTTTGTTTCTCAACAATACTCAGTGCCTTTTTCGGTTTCTCGCTACTGTTGACTGATTTCTCAGTAGCGGTGCCTTTTGTTTTTTCCTTTTTTTGGACTTTTGTCCATCCTGCTTCGCTTTTTTCTTTTTCTTGTATTACCTTCTGTTCTTTTGGCTTTCCTCCGCAACCAGACGTAGAAGGGGCGGCGATTCCCATCCAGGGTGGGCTTCCTGGTCTGGTTATTTCCCAGATGACTTCGTCTCTTCTCTTTTCTTCTAGCTCTTTCCTTTCATTTCTTTCGGTCAGAGCCATTATATGGCCGACCAGCTTCTTGATTTCTTCGTCCTTTGCCTTGTTTTCTTTCCGTAACTCAGTCATCTGAGTTAGGAGGTCTTGTATTTGGGCATTTGCTTGTTTTTTCCCTTTGACGGCTCTCTTCTTTGAGCAGTCTGATCTGTTCGGTCAGTAGATCTACCGACTTATAGAGCTCATTTTCGTCTTTTTCCTTTGTTCTTTTTCTTTCTTCCTCGTCTTCTGAGGAGTCTGCGGTTGGCCTTTGCCGTTTTTTCTTCCTACCTACCTCCGGCTCGGCATTAGTTGCGGTGGAGATGATGTCCACTATGGGGGCTATTTCATCGTTTGTTGGGGGCGGGGCTACAATCGACTCGGTGGCCGGGCTCAGCTCTTCGTCGAGGGTAACTTCCATGGTGATCGAGACGCTGTCGTCTGTTTCCACCTCGCTTTCGTCTTCTTCGGCATCTTCTTCGTCCGGGATGAACGATTCGTCGTCTGAAGTCTCTACGATTAACGCGGATTCGGGTTTTAAATTTGAAGTAAATTCATTATATAATTTAATTGCAGATGTAACTGACGGGGTGGGTGACTTGGAATTGTCATCATCATCTTTTTCTTGTGATGTCACCTGCGTGACATCACTTTTTTGGGGAGAGGGATCACTCATAATGCCGTAAGGCAGTGAACATAAGTGTTCAAAAGACTATATTGAGTTTGCTACTCTGAAGACTCTGTTTTTGTCTTTCCGCCTGGCCGCTGCCTGACGGTTTTCCTGGGTGTCGTCCCAGCAACCTCTCGGTAGTTCTCTCCCTGATTTCTCAGGGAGGGATCCTCTTCAAGTTTCTCTCACCTCAGAGGCAGGGGCCGTTTCTGTCCGACCTAGATTTCAAAACTAGGCCTTACAGTGTCATACCTGTCGACCCACTGAGATGAACCCGTATTTTTCGCTGACACGAAGCTATTAAAAGCCTCCGCGAGGAGCCTATAAAGGCAACCCCTCGGCGGTTTAACTTAAAAATAGCCCCGCATCCGCTTTTCACTTTGTTGAAGGACAAAGGCCTGTGCAAACTGGGTGTCTTACTCACCCGGAGCTAACAAGCTCCGTTGCGTTCAGGTCGATTGCCCCCACCAAAGCACGCTTCGCTGCTCGTCGCTACGCTCTTCGCTGCACGTCTGTACTGTTGAACCGCTGAGGTCCAACTTTTTTTATAAATATGTACACTATGTTACCTAAATAATGAATTTATTCCATTTGGCTTTTACACACAGTATATATATTATCTATATGCATGGTGCATGTTAAAGACGGTTGGCATTTGTTTTAACAATATTAATTTTTGTATAGGTATTTTTATGAATTCATGCTATTTTTCAGAAAATTTGTGCTGCAGCCAAATAATATTAAACATATTATCTAGAAATTGTTTGTGAGCACTGACTTGAAGGTGTCTGATATACTAAGAATATCGTCCGGGCCAGCACTAGTTTCTTTGAGATTTAATAATGCTTCTGTATACTCTAACTGAGAAATGGGCAAATTTAATGGTTCACATGTGTTGGGTATAATGCTAATTTTCTTATTTTTTCTGGCTGTTTGTAATTAATGACAGATTTTTTAAAATTATTATTACTGGATTGATTTTATTATATTAGCAAGGATTTTGGGAATCTCAGTGTTAGTAGTAACTACTTTTCCATTTATCGTGAGGCTTTTAATATTCTGATTGCTATTTTATCTAGATATTAGTTGAACTTTGTTCCATACTTTAGTCATGAGAGTGTTTGCATTTAACATTGATACGTATCAAGTCCATGACTGTCATTTGACATTTTAGTTGTCTTCTAGGCTGTAGCATGTTTTTTTGTGTATTTAATTTTATTCTCAAGAGTTTTGTAGCACTTTTATTTGTTAAAAACTCTTTTGATAGTTTGGCCTGCTGTTTTGCATTCATGATTTCACAATTGTGGGTTGCGTTGTTTTATGCATGTAGTCTTTCCTATTACTTTTTCTGCTGCTTTTGTAATAATGGTAATAAGGTTTTTCAATGTCTCGTCTATATTTGAGTTGCTTTTAAATGTGGTTATACCGCCTTTAATTAAATTTGAAAAAAGATTCAGTTAGGGTTTTTTAAATTCCGTTTTGGAGTAAATCTATATCTCCACATTGGTTTTTTGTTATTATGAATAAAAAGTAGACAGAGATCACTGTTGTATAAGAAGTCAAGCCTATCCCAGGTGAGCTTTGGGTACAGACCTGGTTCGCATATCGTAAGGTCTGTACATAAAGATTCACTGCTCTGTATATTAAGTCTAGTGGACCTGCCGTCATTTAAGACTGAAAGGTTAGAGTGTTCAAATACCTTTACAAGCAGTCTTCTCCTTTAGTATTTATAGTATTTATCGTATTGATAGTAGAAGAGCCCCATAAAAAGTTGTGGGCATTAAAATCACATACAATAAGTCTAAGTTGGGGAATTTGTTGTAAGAGTTCACTTAATACCTTTGAGTCTGCTTGCATTGAAGAAAGTAGGTATAAGTCATAAACGCATATTTTTTATTTAAGTTGAGTTTAATGCAAATTGCTTCCATATTAGTTTGGAGAGAAATGACTGCGGTTTCAGTTGACTTTTTTACAAAGATAGTTACTCCGCTACTGACTTTTCCTTAGTTAGTTCGATTTCTTGCAATAATTTTTTAATTTTTTTCAAGCTTGTATTTTTTCATTATTGAAATTAGTTTCCTTAAGACAAATTATATCTAGACCGTATATCGCCAAATTTTTTGGAGCATTGGCAGGTTATTGTAAAAACCGTTATTGTTCCACTGCAAGTATAAAGAGTAGACCATGTATAATAAATAAAAACTGAAACTTGGGATGGTTACAGACGTTAATGACTCAAACCCTGAAGTAACTCATTTTCAGTCTCCAATGCCTCAGTATCCGAGTAAGTCATCTGTTAATGTTTCAGTAGTTTCTTTCTTATTTTTGTGCATATATCTTTAATGCATCTCTGTTTATATTAAAAATATAACGCTGTTAGCATTTTTACTTAAGCTTTATAATCGTTAGTGTAGTTTTTTATGGCGCTGACTGGATTCTGTGCACCATAAACATTTACAAATAAATAGGATATTTGATTAAAATCAAGAATAAATCTACGGTTTTGCTCTGAGATAAATACTTTGGCTAGTTCCACGAGTATATAAGATGCACGTTTTTTTTTTACTTTTTTGAACGGAGCATCATTTACTTTAACAAAAAGATCTAGAATTTGGTTTTTTGAATGAGCGTCTTGCGCTGGTGGACGTGTGGCTATTTCTTACAAACTGTGTTATGAGCTATTCTGTGTAAACTGGTTTGTATCTATATTGATGATTGGTTGTGCGGTTGGAGTTTTTGAGGAATTAGTTGGAAGTATTTGGAGAGGTGTGAATTGCGAAGATGTTTTGGAGTGGAGGTTTTGATTATAATTTTTAGAAACTGTAATATATGGCTTTGCTTTTTATATAAAAAAGAACATACCGAGGAATCTTGTGACAACAAAATTAGGTGTTATCATGATTAATTAATATGGATTCAGGTATTGAAGCAAGCGGTGACGTGATAAAAAATTTGTAGTCTAAAACTATAAACGTGGCTGAGCTTTAGCAAATCGACACTTATATTTAGAAATGACATGGGAGACATGGTTTTAAGGCCCATTTTTTTTATTTCTTGAATTAGTAAGGCATGCGGTATGGTGGGACAAACCTTTGACAGAATAAGTCTTTAGTGCTGGGGTCCACAGAGGAGTAACGATAGACGGCGAAAAGCTTAACCATCTCCGTTTCGCAGATGACATTGTCCTTATCACAGATAATTTAGAAGAAGCTACAGATATGTTAAACGAATTGGATTTGGCATGTTCGAAGGTGGGCCTGAGAATGAACTTGACCAAAACTAAGTGTTGAGAATGTAATACATTTATATTGTATACACAGATATATTGGTGTAAGAGTAAGCGGAACGCACCCATAGTGTCATGGGTTGACATGACAGACAATAATAGTAATGTCAATGAGTATCATGTAGTTGTAGGTGGTAGTAAGAAGTATGGTGGCTTAAGTTAGGTTAGTTAATTAGTATGTATGTTATAGGAAATAAAGCCTTTTATAATAGTAGTAAAGTACGACTATTTATTTTCCAAATCCACACCTTAACATGGTAGCAGAGGTCCGTGTTGGAAAGTCGTACCTTTTACAACAGAAAAAGTTTGGTGCAGTTTGAAAAAAAAGTGTGACACATGATGGCAGTAGTAGTGATTTTAGAATACCTATATTCGATGGGAGAATTATAAAATGTGGAAAAAACGTCTTATGCTATTTTTGAAAATGAAGAAGTGTGATGTTGTGGTAACCAGACCGAAAAATGAAAATGATGATACAAATTGGGATGACGATGATGTAAAAGCAATGAATTATATATGCGGTGCAATATCGGATCGACAGATGGAGTACATCGACGAAAAAACTACGGCGTATGAGATGATAAAGAAATTTGATAATTTATATTTGAAAGAATCAACGGCATTGCAGATAGTATGTAGAAATAACTTGGAAAGATTAAAATTGAACAACTATGGAGACTGTGCAACATTTTTTAGTGACTTCGAAAAAGCTATAAACGAGTTAAAAAGCGCGGGTGCTAGTGTGTCTGAAAAGGAAAAATTGAACTATATGTTAAACACGTTGCCAGAGTCGTACAGTTATATGGTGATTTAATAGATACATTAAAAGAAGATGATCAAACTGCAGACTACGTAAAAACTAAGGTTATGATGTCCGAATTAAAAAATCAAAACAATGATTTTGGAAGAAAATCCAGTACATTTGTGGTAAATAAAGGTCGACAGGATCGATCATGCTTCCAGTGTGGCGAAGTTGGTCATTTCAAGCGAGATTGCAAAAATGGCGCCAATCAAGCGTCGGGTAATGGCGGACAAACGACAAGCATAGAGGCTGGTGGAGAGAAACGCGAGGTCGACAAGAAGCCGAAGAGGAAGCTACGTCAGAGGACGTGGCCACTCACGTGGACAGCGCGGAACGCATGGAACAAGTGCACAGCGGTTCAACCGACAAGGACAGAAGAACGAAGAGCGAAACAGTGCTTCTTGGCTTACAACAGTAGCTCTTGGTAAGGATATGTCAGTTATTGCACAAAATACTGAAATAGGTAATGTAAATAATTGTATTGAAATAAAATGGCTTTTAGATAGTGGTTGTACAGACCACATTATTAATGATGAAAAATTATTTGATAAATGTAAATTACTTAAAGATCCCATTAATGTTTATTTAGGAGATAATAGGTTGTAAAAGCTACTAAAATTGGAAATGTTTTAAGTTACTTTGATGCTTTTGGTAAAAAGAGTTTAGTAGATATGCAAAATGTTTTCTATGTTAAAGATATGAAATCAAATTTGATAAGTTATAGCAAAATAACAGAAAATAATAAGATTATTTCTCTAGTAATATTTCAAAAGTTTTTGATAAACTTGGTAATATAACAGCAGTTGCTTTAAAAAATAATGGCTTATATATTATGAAAAGTAAATTAAAATCAGTTGAATTGCATGTAAATGTTGCAAATAAAGATATGAATAATATGAATCAAAAGGAAAAATGGCATCGTTTATTAGGTCATGTAAATTTTAAATATTTGAATATTTTATCTAAAGATCAGCTGTTGAATGGAATTCCTAATGAGTTTGAATCTGAATTTATGAAATGTAAGATTTGTATTGAAAGTAAAATGCATAATATTCCGTTTGTAAACAGTAGAAAAAAAGCTAAAGATATTTTAGAGATTGTACATACTGATGTTTGTGGGCCTTTTCGAACTACTGGGTTTAAAGGTGAAAATTATTTTGTTTCTTTCATTGATGATTATAGTAAGATTTCTAAAGTATATGCTATAAAATCAAAAGCAGAAGTATGTGATTGTTTGAATGAATATACGAATGAAAGTGAAAATTTGACTGGAAAGAAAATAAAGATTTTAAGATGTGATAATGGGAAAGAATATTTGAACAGTAAAGTCTACAGATTTGCAAAAGAAAGGGTATAGTAATTGATAATTGTCCTACATATGTACATGAATTGAATGGGACTGCAGAACGGTTTAATCGAACTATAATGGATATGTCAAGATGTTTGTTGGCTGAAGCAGATATTCATAAAAAATATTGGCCTGAAATAGTTTGTGCTGCGGTTTATTTGAAAAATCGTACTTTATCTGATACAATTGAAAAGAAAACTCCATATGAAATATTTTTTGGACAGAAACCTGATGTTTCTAATTTGCGTTTGTATGGAAGTAAAGTTTTTGTACGAAGACCAGAACAGAAGAGAATCTCTAAATGGGATAAGAAAGCTGATATGGGAATTTTAATTGGTTATAGTAATGTTGGTTATCGTGTATTATTAAATGGCAGAGTCATTGTTGCTAGACACGTGGATATTGTTGAAGAAAACGTTAAGTGTATAGGTTTAGACTTTAACGAATCAGATAATGATAATAATGAAGAGTGTTACCCTGATAAAATTGATGAAAGCTCTGAAAATGACTCAATAGATGAAACTTTTGAAAGTACAAATGAAAGTATGGATGATAGTGTGAATAAAAATGAACCTGAGTTACCTAGATCTCACAGAGCCAAAAATCCTCCAAAGAAATTTGATGACTACTATGTATATAATAGTAGTATTTTTGTAAATATGTGTAGAACTGATATACCACATACATTTGAGGAGGCGATAAATTCTAATGAAAGTAAGTATTGGAAAACAGCTATGGACAAAGAAATTGATAGTTTAAATAAAAGTAAAACTTGAAATTGGTTAAAAATGATACAAACAAAAATATTCTGGATGTTAAATGGTTTATACTAAAAAGTCTGATAATACTTATAAAGCTAGATTGGTTGTACGAGTTTCAACAAACTGATGAAATGATGATATTTATTCACCTGTGGCTAAAATGCAAACATTAAAGATTTTATTGTCATATTGTTGTCAAATGGCCTAGTAATTGAACAAATGGATGTTGAAACAGCCTTTTTAAATGGTAAAGTAATTTCTGAAGTTTATATTAAACAACCTAAGGTTATGAAGATGGAACAAGTAAAGTTTGTAAATTAGTTAAAGCTTTATATGGTTTAAAAGAAAGTCCAAGGGCATGGTATGAGTGCCTAGATACATTTTTGATAAATTTAGGTTTTGAAAGAAGTAATATTGATCCTTGTTTGTACGTTTATAAAATTGGAAATGATATTATTTACTTATTAATTTATGTCGATGATTTATTGATTTGTGGTAGAAATTTAAATGAAATTAAAAGGATTAAAATTTTATTATCAGAAAAATTTAAAATGAAAGATATTGGTGAAATTAAAGAATATCTTGGTATTACTGTTGATTATGATTCTAGTAAACATGAAATGAGATTGGATCAAAATAAATATATTGAATTATTAAGGAAAAAATATAATTTAGAAAAAGGTAAACTGTATAATACACCTATGGAAGTAAATTTAAAAATTGATAAATCTGATCATTGTGAAAGAAATATTAAATATAAAAATTTAATTGGTGCACTATTATACATAAGTTCGGCAACAAGGCCTGATATAAGTTTCAGCGTAAATTATCTGAGTAGATTTCAAAATTGCTATAATGAAACGCACTTTAAATATGCTGTACGAATTTTGAAATATTTATGCTTAACTAAAGATTTAAAATTGTTTTATAACAGAAATGAAAAAGTAAGTATTATTGATTGTTATGTGGATGCCGATTGGGCAGGTGATCATTTAGATAGAAAGTCTACAACTGGTTTTGTAATAAGATTGTTTGGTAATGTAATTTATTGGAAATCTAGAAAACAAAAAAGCGTTACAAAAGCTTCAACTTTTGCAGAGTATGTAGCATTGTCAGAAGCAGTAAGTGAATTGATATTTGTAAAAGAATTGTTGAAAATATTTGATATTGAAATAATAAAGCCAATTGATGTTTATGAAGATAACACTGGTACAATTAGTATAGCTAATTATGGCAATTTTACAAAAAATTCTAAGCATGTTGAAATTCATTATCATTATGTAAATGATTATGTTAAAGCAAATGTTATAAATGTGGTTAAAGTAGATTCTGATGATAATATTGCAGATATTTTTACGAAGTCCTTGGCCAAGATAAATTTGAAAAATTTCGAAGTATGTTAAATTTGAATTAATGTAAATACAATGTAAATGTAAGGAGGCGTGTTGAGAATGTAATACATTTATATTGTATACACAGATATATTGGTGTAAGAGTAAGCGGAACGCACCCATAGTGTCATGGGTTGACATGACAGACAATAATAGTAATGTCAATGAGTATCATGTAGTTGTAGGTGTAGTAAGAAGTATGGTGGCTTAAGTTAGGTTAGTTAATTAGTATGTATGTTATAGGAAATAAAGCCTTTTATAATAGTAGTAAAGTACGACTATTTATTTTCCAAATCCACACCTTAACACTAAGTTTATGACAAATTTGGTCCCCAATAACCATTTGACTATTCAAGACAAAGTGGTAGAACTGGTGGAGAAATATACGTATTTGGGTCATGAAATAAGAATCAGCAGGGATAACCAAACATGTGAGATCCAAAGACGAATTACTTTAACATGGGAGCCTTTGGAAAACTGCGAGACACACTTAGGGCCAACATACCAATCAGCCTCAAAAGAAAAGTGTTTGACCAATGCGTATTACCGGTCATGACCTATGGGGCGGAAACTATGACTTTAACCAAGACCACGGCTTCGAAACTGAGAGTGGCACAGAGACGAATGGAACGGTCTATGCTGGGAGTGACGTTGAGGGACCGAATAAGAAACGAAGATCTGCGAAGAAGGACGAGTATTACTGATGTTGTGGAACGCATAGCGGAACTAAAATGGAACTGGGCAGGCCATGTAGCGAGAATGCACGATTTACGATGGACGAGCAAAATTACAAATTGGAGGCCAAGAGCAGACAAACGCAGTAGAGGAAGACCACCTACACGTTGGGCCGACGACATCAGGCGTATCACTAAAAATTGGCAACAAAGAGCACAAAATCGTGAGGAATGGAGGAGTTTAAGGGAGGCCTATGTCCAGCAGTGGACGTGATAAATAGAGGCTGGATGATGATGATGATGTGATAATGATGCTGGGGTGACTAGTTTGCGTACTTGAGCTTGTGGTTTATAATTTTTATAGACCCTCCAAAATTATTCATTAAATTTTAACAACGTTTTTGTTTGCAAAGTACATACACACTCTCTTGTTAGAAAGCCGTAAGGAAAATAAGATATTCTTGGGCTTGATCAACATTCCTTCATGTAATCTTGAAGTTTTAGGTTTTGAATGGCTTGGAATACAATAGTTTGATCTTTAGTAGGGAATTGTTGTTCAGTCAAGCAGAAGAATAAGTTTTAGTATTGTTTTCCATTTGGGAGCATCTGTAGTCACAAGTGTCGTCAGTTGGACTTAAAATCTTTTTTATATAATTGAAAATTAAGTAAGACCTAAACTACCAGCCTATTTACAGGCGAAAATTTCTCTGTCTCTTCCCATTATGTGCAACACCATTTTGTTCGTAATATTATCGGTCCATGGTATCTTCGGAACTCTCCTAAAATGCCATACCTCAAAAGCTTTCAGTTTTCTCATTAAGTCAACAGTCCAGGCTTCGACACTCTCGACCAAGTAAAACAACAGACTCCGATTGAGTCCTTTGGTTACTCAGAAATTTCCTTATCTTCAAAAAGGTGCTTTGATTGCTCTATTCTTGAGCAAATTTCTGATTTCGGATTTAGATCTTCCGTAATCCAGACTGCTAAGTATTTCATTTGTGCACTTATCTCAATATCTTTATTTTTATCTGGATTTTGTAATGACTTTGTCCCTCTTACTGATAACCATGGTTTTTGTTTTCTTTATGTTTATTGTTAAACTATTTCCAGGTATCACAAATTGTGTTTAGTAACGTCTGCAGGTCTGTCTCACTTTCAGCGATAATAACTGTATCGTCAGCATAACGGATGTTATTTATATTTTCACCATTTATCTTGATCCCTTCTGTACATTTTTTAAGTGCTTGCGTAAATAACTTCGGAATATATATATTAAATAGTAATGGTGATAGTACACAGCCCTGTCTCACTCCTTTACTTATATGTTGCGCATCCGAGCTATTTCCATCTGTTACCACAGCCTGTTGGTTCCAATAGAGATTTCTCACTATGTTAATGTCATTTTTGTCGAGTCCTTTTCTCTTTAGACATTCCATGAGAATGTTATGTTTACTTTGTCGAAAGCTTTCTCATAGTCTATAAACGCAACGAAAAGATCTTTTTGTTGGTCTCGACATTTTTGGACAAGAGTTGTGAAACTATACAGAGCTTCCACTGTTCCGAAGCCGTTACGAAAGCCAAACTGTCTATTACTCATATCCGCTTCGCACTTTCTGAATATTCTTGCATGTATAATCTTTAAAAATGTTTTTAATAAGTGTGACATTAAGCTGATTAATCTATAGTCGTTACAGTGTTTGGGGTTCTTGGTTTTTGGTAGCGGAACAAAGGTCGATAGCAGCCATTCCGCTCACCAGATTTGTATATGTTGTTAAAGAGTATAGTTATTGCACTTAAATTGTCTTCGTCTATAAGTTTAATCAGCTCGATATAAACTTCATTTGGCCCAGGAGCTCTGCCAGATTTTGAGTTGTTTATAGCATGTTGGACGTCAGATTTTAATATTATTGTAGCTTCCTCGTTATCAATTTGTGTTGGTTCCATTTTTGTGTCCATGAAAAGATCTTTAATATATTTAGTCCATACTTGTTTTATTTCAATTCGGTTATTAATTGATTTATTGTTTTTGTCAACTAATCGGTATATTTGTTTGTGATTTTCCAGATAATTATATCGCTTTTATATGTAAATTATAATGATCATGCTTTTCCATAGCCTCTTTTATTTTGATCCTCATTAATTTATGTTTTTCTCTGTACTTATTTAGGCTTTTGTTTCTATATTATCTTCTTTGTTCCATGATTTTCAGTACTTCTTGAATCGTCCAAGGTTTTCAGCTTTCTGTTTTCTTTTATAGAGTTTCTTTCTGTGTTTTTATAACAGAATCTTTGATTTTGCTCCACATAATGTTCACATTCTCAGTGTTTTATATTTCTGATATTAATTTGTGCATTTTTTAATTAATGCGAGTTTAAGCCTTAGCACGGTTTAGAACTTTTGGATTTTATTATCTATGTTACCCTCAGTTTCATTTTGAGACAAGGAGGTTATGACGAGAAAGTTTTCATGACGGGAGAAACAAAACAAGAAGATAGTCTGAGTTATCTGCTCTAAAATTCTCTTGAATCACGTAGGATAAAAACAACAGGAAGGAAAAAGCTAAATAATTCATAACTAATTTTGCGGCGTACAGAAACTTTACCTCAAAGTAATTAAATATATACATATACATATATATATATATATATATATATATATATATATAAAAAATATATATATATATATATATATATATATAATATATATATAAAAATATATATATATATATATAAATATATATATATATATATATATATATATATATATATGCATGTTTAAATATGCCAAGTATATCATACAGATGGGAGCTTTAGTAAAAATGCAGTAAAAGTTATAAACAAAATTTTATATTATAAGAAATAACTTTCTAAACTTATATTCGATTAAAAAACAACAGAAGAATTTGAAACAAGTGCTGTTCGTTCAAACAAGTCGATAAATTCATTATTTACGAAATTGCCTATTCTTCTAATAAAAATTTCAGCATGATCCCCAAGAAAATTCGTTAAACGAATGTGCCTGCCAGTAAATTGAATTTTTGTCATCCTTATAATCCCCAATTCATGTTCTTATATCGATAAGAAAGCCCAGCAAATGGCAAAATAACGGAAATTTTTCCAGGTTCGTTTGACAATTTTTTTGATAGCTTAAACTTTATTATTTATGGTGTCTAGAAAAATATATTAAAAGCTATCTAAAATACAAATTATAATACCTTTATTATGATACCTGTATAAGCAGGGTATAGTACATCTAGACCGTATTAATTTCCCAGCATTATTTTTGTCCGAAATCATTTTAGTTTCGCTGTTTTACTATTGGGATCTATATTGAATAAATCAGTATAATGGTATATATATATATATATATATATATATATATATATATATATATAATATAAAAATAGAATATATATATATATAGAGTACTCAACACGCGATGGAAAGAGCACTGCTAGGTATATCACTTAAGGACAAGAAAACAAACACATGGATAAGACAGAAAACCAAAGTCACCGATGTGGTGCAAAAAGCATTAAAGCTGAAATGGGAATACGCTGGACATGTAGCTAGGAGCGATCTAAACAAATGGCACAGATCAATTTTAACCTGGAGACCATACCAACACAAAAGACCCAGAGGCAGACCTCCTATGAGATGGACAGATGATCTGAAAAGGACTGCCGGGAAAAATTGGCTACAAGTAGCGTACAATAAAAAACAATGGAAAGGAAGAATATATATATATATATATATATATATATATATATATATATATATATATATATATATATATATATATTAAACCTCTAAACTTATATTCGTCTAGTAATCTAAAAATGAAACCACAACAGAACTGTTTTAATAAAAATGGTAATACTATGATAACGACTGATGAAAAGCTAAAACGATGGAATGCATATATGGAGGAGCTCTTCGACGACGAAAGAAGAAACCTACAAAATATGTATATCTTTAGAGGACAGAGAGAAACAAGTATAGAAATTACAAAGGAAGAAATATTGTATGCACTAAAGAACATTAGACACGACAAAAGACCGGGGCCCAGATCAACTGCCTATTGATATCCTTAAAATAATAGAAAATTAGTACATGGATGTCCTCTTAAAGCTGTATATTAAAATTTTTTAGTCAGGTGAGAAAAATTCTACAGAATGCAACGACCAAGGCAGTACAAGCCTGATGTCTCGAATACTTAAAATGTGAGCATCCATAAACGCATTATCCAAATATGTACTTGATATGGATATTAGAGGCCTAGGTTGTAGCATTTTAAATTTGATTGATTCTTTGAAGTATATTTAAAGTCGCCTCGTATATGAAATCGTCTTAATAAAACGAAGAATGTTTTCTGTTTTTTAGTTCGTATCTTTCGAAAAGTGTTTTCAATCATTCTAACGTCGTAGAGTAATAAATCCATTTAATTGTTGTTTATTTTACTGCGGCGATTTCTTTTCATGTAAATGCGTTTCAAAGGATATCTACGTCGTTCGTTGGTTTTGCTATTTCAGCAGTTCGTTGATTTTCAAGTTAAGCGAACAAATTTTTAATTTCGTCACTCTCGGTGAAACCGCTGTCAAGAGCGTTTGTAGTTTTATTGGAGTCCGAATTTTTCTTCAAATTCGTAATGTTTTTTCGTTTTTTTTTGTCATTTGTCAAGGTGTTTCTTGTTTATTTTTATTTTGTTTGCTTATCCACGACCCCAGCTCTCCTACGAAACCCTGAGTGTCCGTTCGCACAAGTAACGTATATTTTGCTTGCCCTATCTTCACCCCCAATAGTTTCTCCCCCAATTTTCTGCCCCTTATATTAATAACTGTGAAGCTCTTTTTTCATTTAACGTACTGATCTAGAAATGCTTGGATGTGAATCAAGATATTTACGTCTGTTTGATGGATTACAACAAGGCTTTCGATAAAATCCGCCACAAAGATGGTCGTCCGCAAAGCAAAACAATTACAATACAATGACCTTCGGATTCGGAAAACCTGAAAATGAACGGTAAAATTTGCAAACAAGGTAAAAACCACAATTGTCTTGGCACAATAATTATTCACACAAACCATAACTCCAAAGAAATCAAAGTTAGAATAGAGAAAGCACGAACAAACTTCAATAAAATGAGAAAGATACTTTGTGCAATAGAACTGAAATTAGACTTAAGAGATGAGCTGGCAAGGTGTTATATTTTCTCTACTCTGCTGTACGGGATAGAAGCATGGACACTTAACGGGTCAACTACTCAAAAGTTGGAAGCATTAGATTTGTGGGTGTATAGAAGAATCATAAAGATATTATGGACCAAGCATGTAACAAACAACGAAGTCATGAGAAGAGTCAACAAACGCAGGAAAATATTGGAAATCATCAAGACACGAAAGCTGCAATACCTGGGCATGTTATCCGTAATAATCAGAATAGCCATGATGACTACCAACCTCCGTCGCAGAGATGGCACGTAAAGTAGAAGAAGATTGTTTTCTGTTTCAGAAACATCTTTAGTAATGTAATACGTTCTTTTTTATTTATAGCTTTTTTATTAGCAATACACTACTTTTTCACTTTTATAAAATTAAAAAAAAATATTTTTTGTTTTATTAACACAAAAAATTCAAAGATCTAATTTGACACGGTCATACCTTAAACGTTTTCTTTTTTATCATACCAGGTAGGTGTATTTAAAAATTAGAAGAAAAATAAAAAATATGTATTGTCCGCTTAACGTTTATTTGTGATTGCTTAACACATTAACAATAATATCACAAAATGAACATTAATTTATACAATTAAATTCGTAAATTTTAAGAATCTGTTAACGTTATTATAATCTCGTAGTAACCCTAAAAAATTATAATATGTGAACAACTATAAACTTTTCCTATCGGTTATGTGGTAGTCAGTTTAATATCATTAAAAAAGATTTAAAATGCAGTATCGTATTATCGTTGTTTTAACTTCAAGTACTTTGTTATTCTTCAAGGTTTTCTTTATTTGCATTTTATTATTTCAAATAATATTCTGAAGTAATTACGAAAATAAACAAAAAAATTATACTTTGTACTCCAGAATTCACTAGAAATAAATAAACAGGCAATCAAATATTCTAAAAACGAAGAAAACGGTAAAAATACTAAGGTAAATTTAAACTAAAATAAAACCAAGCTAAATGGACCCACCAAATAGATAATGAATTATAATCTTATAGTACCTAGATACTGGTTTACAGTACCTTTTCAAGTACCCACGAAAGATAAACAAATATTCAGTTGTGATTGAAGTTTAAATATTTCTATTTCTCTTGAAGAAATTACCTCTATATTCTGGGCAGAGATTTATGTACTATTGCGCAGTGTAAAAAAAATTATCATAGTGGTTTTCGAACTGAAGCAGGTCAATAAATGCATATATAGTTAAAAAGGCTCTTATAAGTTGATAATGCCAAGATCTTAACAGCCTAGATAGGCCAGAATAGGTAAGCTATAAAATACTTCGCTCTGAATCCGAACACAATATACCTATCACTAGGTTATAGTGATCGTGAAAAATAAACCCGGTCGAGTAAATAGCAAACTATATATTAGACTAACGTGCGCTAATAGAGTTAAAGTACTGCGAAAAATAAGTAGAAATTAGCTGAGAGTTATACCAAACTATTTTTCTGGACATGCGCCAGGTAGGGGACACCTGCCTTTAATGAAACTGTTTAAAAAAGTAAACCATATGAGCAAGTACTTTTTGAAGATTATCAACTGACTGCAAAAACATATAATGTGACCCATCTGTTTGACATGTACATTAAAGTGTAATGTCCCAAACTTCTAAAATGGGTATCATCAATAAATAAAAGATGTACAATAAAATTATCACCGCAGGAAATTGCTAAAGTCCGTCCAGTTTATACCAATTAATGGTTTTACAAAAAAAATTAAAAGTCAATATTCTCCAGGATCTGATACGATCCCCAAACACTGAGTGAAATAAAACCAAAAACTTAGAAAACCAAAGATTAATAATTGTTCGAAATCAAGTTCAGATTAATATTTTCTCTGATTTTCAAGACAAACAGACGGTAAATTGGATCGACATGGGGGATCTAAAACTGCATTTCACGACATATCGATTCACTTAGGTAAGAACCTTTGGCGAATTGGTTCCTTACACTTAAAATAAACAAGTAAATCAGTCGATCTGGTGAGTTTTTTATGACGAAATAGGTGTAAGCGAATAGTAGAGACACTATCCGTGAAATCAAATATTAACTGTCTTTTCTATGACTTTATTTACTCGTTTATTTTGAGTATAAGAAATCAATTCATGAAAAGTTTTTACCTAAGTAAATCGGTATGTCGTGAAATGTAATTTTAGATTAAATAAAAAAGATAAATAAATAAAAAAGACGAAAGAAGGAGCAGCGGGGATAAAGAAGAAAGTAGAAGAGGGAAAGTGAAAGAAAGGGATGAAACTCGAGAGAAGAAAAGCTGGAGGAGAGAAGTGGAAAAAATTGGAGCTAGAAAAAACACAAGCAGAAAGTAGCGGCAAGGATAGGGAAGGAAGAGAGAAACAGCAAGCCAAAGAAGAAGAATAAACGAGAAAAAAGAGTAAGAGGAAGACAACAGGAGAAGACGAAAAAAAAAAGAAAAGAGATCTACAGACGCGAAGCACTTGAGTAACGAAAAGCGGAGGTTAAGAAAGAAAACAAGCAACAACCAGTTTGGAGGAAAAGGGACAGCCACTGAACTACAAAGCTAGATCAAAGTTGAAGCGTCTCCAGGACAGCCTAGCAAAACTAAAAAAAAATCATGAGGAAGGTGCCAAATGCAAAGCTATCCATATAGAGGAGGTCGACATCCTGAGAAATCGGATCCTCGATTATATCGAGGAAGTGGAGTAAAATAAGAAAGAAAAGGCACCAAGCAATTTTTCCTTTCACTATAAGTTAAGCATATTGGTACTTATTATTTCTCAGTATGTGGCCTAGGTATGATGTTTTTCTAACTTTTAATGTGTTAAAAAGTTATCTTTCCTAGTCTATTCTATGCAGCACTTCTTCGTTTGAGGTATGCGAGTCCATGAAGTTTTGAGTATTCTCGGTAGATCCACATTTCGAGGCTTCCAATTTTTTACGGTTGATGTTTTAAGGGTCCACGTTTCAACTGCATATAGAAGAGTCGACCAGACGTAGCATTTTGATAAATGTTATCGAATTTCTAGTTTTATTCGAGAATCACAAAGCAGTTTTTATTTTTTCGAAAGATTTTCTGGCCTGTTCTATTCTCGATCTTATTTCTAGATCAGGATTTAGGCTGCTATCGATCCAATATCCCAGGTACTTAAATCTATTGACCTGTTCTAAGATGTGCCCGTTTATTGTGCAAGGTTGAGGTACGTTTTGGTTTTTTCGGATTGACATCACTTTGGTTTTTTTAATGTATATTTTCATACCAAATTGCTCACAGTACGAGTTGGTCTTGTCGATGAGTCGTTGTAGACCTAAGTCGGAATCCGCAATTAACACTATATCATCGGCGTATCTGATACTGTTGATATTTACGCCATTCACATTGACTTCATCCTTGGAATCCTCCAATGCTTTTTTAAATAGAAACTCGGAGTAAAAATTAAACAGCAGAGGCGACAGGACACATCCTTGTCTAACTCCCCTCCTAATTTCTACTTCTGCGGATGTGGAACCTTCGATCCTAACTCTGGCGTTTTGGTTCCAGTATATTTTTTTAAAAAATTTAATGTCTTTTCCATCTAAACTGACTGATTGCAAACGTTCTAATAGTAGGTCGTGTCTTACTCTATCAAATGCTTTTTCGAAGTCTATAAAGCATATAAATATATCTTTCTGTTGGTCGTAGCATTTTTGGGCGAGAACTAGTAAACTGAACAGGGCTTCTCTCGTTCCCATGCCGGCTCTAAATCCAAACTGATCGTTTCCGATGATTGTTTCGCACTTTCTATAGATACGATTATGTACGATTTTTAGTAGGACTTTTACTGCATGACTCATAAGGCTTATCAGACGGAAACTCATTGCAGTGTTGTGGGTTTGGCTTTTTTGGTAGTGGGATGAATATTGACTCCAGCCAATCTTGGGGTATTTTACCTGAATCATAAATGCGATTGAATAAAAGAACAATTATTTCGATATTTTCTTCGCTGATTAATTTTAACGTTTCTGGGTATATTCCGTCTGGACCTGGGCTTTTTTATTTGTTTTGAGATGATTAATTGCATTATATGATTTCAGATTTCAGAATTGTTGCCCTTCGTTGTTATTTTCCGATCTTGGTTCTTCTCGTATGTCATGAAAAAGAATTTTAATATAGTTTTCCTATTCTTTCAGTTTATCTTCCGTTGATTCTAGCAGTTTGCCATCCGTGTTCAGCATGGTGTGAAAAGTCGTTCTTTTGGTAGTCGATGTAAACTCTTTTACCTTTTATGTAAATTAAAAAAATTGTGCCTTTGTTGCAGTTCTTATATTTCTACGCATTTTGTTTCCAGCCATTTCTCTTTTGCTTCGATTATTTTTTTTTTCGAGGAGAGTAGAAAATATAAATATGACCTCCGTAGTACAACGCGGCGTCAGTTTTAGTGAACAAGTTAGACGATGGCCGTGAAAGCCTAACGCATAATATTGGAAAAGTTTTTATTCAGAGCATACGGTGGTTGTAGACTACCTTAACGTTCAGGGGATATTAATGTTTATGTAGGAATGTGTCTCTATTGACAGTTGCTACAAAAAAGTAACGAGCTGAGGCAAATAATAGTCCTGCAACTACTTGATACCTAGTTCTGAAAGATCCATAGACGAAACCATTTACCTACATTTAGCTGCAGCTGACCATCTTACCGTTCTAAACCTGACTTATTTTCTTTAGCTATTTATCATAAAAAATATTTTCATGTAGAACCAGTATTGCTATTTTGATTTCTTATGTTTTTAATACTAAATAATCTTTACTAAACTTTAATACTCATTAATAAAATAATACTAAATAATTGAAGACTAAATAATAGCTAATAAATTACCGCTAAATAATTATATAAAGTGTTTCTTTGGAAAATGTTTTATTTTTTTATATAAAATTCACCAAAATACAGGTTTGTGACAAAATATATATTTGTTTAATCGATTCTTCCAATTTATTTTCCAATTGTATATTCTATACAGTTTTAGTCTGTCATTTTTAAACTGACACCACGGCTAGATTATTCTACAATTACTACCAGATTATAATAAAACATTTGTAGGCAAATAAAAGTGTATATCCTTAAAATTGATAATTTAAACTCTGAGTAAACTTAATAAGACCAACAGACCAAGACAAAGACAGCGTCTATAGTTTTGATGATAGAAAAGTGTCAATATGTAAGAAAAACATTCTCAAACTATTACAATAAATTAGTTTAAAAGCAATTAAAAGAATTACGATTTTGTTATTTGATTTTTATTAACTAATTTGAGTAAAAAAAAATAGTATTTACTTTTTATTAAACGTATTCCATAAATATTTAGGTTTAGATAGTGCCATCCACCCTATAAGCGACAAGGCTTCTGATTTATGAGTACACAATTATATTAATAACTTTGGTGTCTCATTTTTACAAGCACTCAACATTACTAAAATTTGGCCCCCATAACGACAACCTAATTTCAGTTCTATGAGTTTCTTAACCGGAAATACCTCTCCAATCTTTTAAAAAGTGTATTCTGTTAAGCAAAATATTACGTACTACCCTAAACATTTTCTATAAAAAAAGTTTGCATGTTCTGATTCTTCTTTTGATAAACCATGTCCTTTCAGAACGTTGGTTACCATCATAGCTGCTATTCTAATCTTATGCATTGCCACCCTGAATACTTTGCTTGTATGAATACAATACTAATCTCTTAACTTCTTTAATCATTAAGTCTTTTTTCTTCCTGGACCGCGTTTGTCTGCTATTATTCCTTACATAATATTTTGTAGCAACATTTCTTTGGAGTCTCTCATTACACGTCCGACGTCCTATAGATTTCTCTAATATATATAGTGTTTTCCAACTACCAACTGTTTACTTCTTTTTGGAAAACAGGCAATTTTATGTCATACTGCAGGGAAAAAGAAACGGATGGAAAAGAACAATAATAATATGGCTCATGGTAGCGATATGTCCTCAGTTCTCTTTAATGTGTATAAAAATGACTAAACAATATCTCAGCATGCAGAACGCTTCTGATATGCAGACTACCTTAATTACTATTTAACTGGGGATAAGCCACATATTGTGGCTTATTCCCAGTTAAATAGTAATTAATTTAAAATGCCACAAAAAAATAGCTTCAGAACAATATGCAGACTACCTGGCTATAACTGCGCAACGAGGAACCTTTAAAAAGTAAAAAACTAACTACAACTTGACCTAGATATCTTGCTCATCTACTACTGAAATCACTCACTTAAATCGAATCCAAAAAAGATACTTGTTAGCTCCTTTCATTCCACATCCGCCTCGTAGACATACGACCCTACTTTATAAGTCTGAGAGAATGGTGTCACTATATAATGTTGACAAAATACGTCAAATAATAGTAGCGAGAAACAATATCCTTATATAATTGAAAAATAGCATATGGTCGAGCCAGACCCGACATCTTGAAAGCCAGTTCCATGCACTCTTCAATTATGAGAAAAAGTATTTCTACCGGGTCTGGTGCAGAGCAATTTACGTAAATAAAGTTGTCATCCTGGACTAAACATGTAGACTCATATGAGGATAACTGAATTCAACTTCAATAGAAAAACTCTATAGAGCCGTAGATTTTGTTAGTCCTAACTGGCGCATAAAATTACACCAACCCATGAACTTATCAAGCAGAATATAAATAAACACCATTATCTTTGGAAAGCTTAATACAAGTTGTTCTTCTTCGTTTTTTTATGTAGACATGACCTTGTCTGTTTTTCAATGTGCTTTCAGTAAGTTGTCGTTCCATCGTTTTCGTGGTCTTCCAACTAAGCGCCTTCCCATTGAGGACAGTCCCTTGCCATCTTTACTACTCTATTTGTTTTTATTCAGCTTATATGATCGTTTTATTCTCCTCTACTATTTCTTACCCAGTCTTTGATGTTCTCCACACGTTGCATCTACGTCGTATATCAGTACTTCTAGCTTCATCCCATGATATTTTACCTTTGATTCTATCCTTTTATTACTTTTTCGATATTTTTACTTCTCCATATTGTTTCATTAAGGCAACCTGTGGTTCTGTTTGCTCTTTACTTATTTTCTACTTCTGTTTTGAGCTTTTCGTAGCTAGATGTTGTGATGCCTAGATATTTAAACTACATTACTTGTTCTATTGTCTAACCTTTCAGTTCCAAGTTACATGTTCATTCCTTTTGTTGCAAAAGTAACATCTAGCAAATTTTCTTGCAGTTATAAAACTTTTGTAGCATACGTCGTAAATCATCTTTACTTTGAAAGAGTAGTATTGCGTCAGCTAAATAGCAGATGATTGTAAGTTTTTTTCCATTTGGTATCCTGTTTTAAGTTTTTTTTTTATTATCTGATTCATCATCAGGTTACACAATACACAACTCGGGGAATCTCCTTGTCCTAACTCATTGCCATCTTTAATAGCGTATTTACTATAAGTTCAAATGATTAAAATTCCGCATACATTTTCTGCATGTGACCCTCGATGGTCCACCTGCTATTAGCTGCTAACTACCCACTGATCTATGAGATTCCGAGTGGTGCAAAAAGTGGACATTGTACGGAATACTGAACTAAATAAAAACCAGCGTGGACCAACAAAAAAACTGCAGATAAAGTGACGCCTTATAGATGAAATCGAATAAATACAGACCTTTCTAAACTGCCATACTATCATGTCTCAAGGACTTATGGCTTAATAAGCCAGAAGCGTTAGACGTAGCCCAGTACTGCGCCCAAAATTTTGAATTAATTACGCTTTAAATGGGAACAAGCTACAATCAAAGGTTAAAGTACATTTATTGACGTTTCAATTTCCACTTCGGAAATCGTTCTCAATAATACAAACATTAGTAAATTAAACAAATTTTGTTTTTTTGTTACGTAGTGAAAAATTCTTCTAATAACTTAATTTTATCCTGATTGACAATTCGGACATATATTATACATTTTAAAGGAGACGACTTTAAAGTGATATTGCCAATATTGTTGAGTTGCGCTCCTGGGACGACTTTACTTAGAAGATAGTTCATTCGATTACATGAAATCAACTTTAACTCAATATCCGTCAGAAAAAATCATAGCAAGTAATTCGTCTTTAAAAAGACAAACACATGCCATGATAATAGATAATTTCTCCTGGTAGTGATTCCATAGTAAATTATGAGGGAAAAACCAGGAAGAAAACCTCATAATACTATCCCGACATGGTAAGTATTTGGTCGTGCATTTAGTTTACCTTCAATAAACACCAAATTGTGATTT
The DNA here is from genome assembly GCA_918026665.1 of Diabrotica balteata. Classification (NCBI taxonomy): domain Eukaryota; kingdom Metazoa; phylum Arthropoda; class Insecta; order Coleoptera; family Chrysomelidae; genus Diabrotica; species Diabrotica balteata. Next base: position 57,918,034 of record OU898280.1, read on the forward strand.
TATATGTTTGTTATTAAAAAAAAACATAAATGATGTATCCTCTATATGCTAGTGACTAATACTCGTATTTTCTTTTTAATAACTTTCTCTTTCTATATGGGTAACCATATCCTACTATATTTTATCGAGGAAATTGCGACACAATTGGTCTCATTTAGCATAATTAGAGCCGCTTCTTTGATTTTTCTTTTTTTACCATCCGTTTATTTTTGGACTAGGTACATTTGAATCATTCCATTGAACCCTATGTTCATATATATAAACACGCATGGGATAATGAACATAGGACTCAATGGAATTATTCAAAGGTAGTCTTAGAAGAAACGGATGGTAAAAAAAGAAAAAATAAACAAGCGGCTGTAATTATGCTAAATGAGACCAATTGTGTCGCAAATTCCTCGACAGAATGTAGTTAGGATATGGTTACCCATATTGAAAGAGGAAGTTATTAAAAAGAAAATACCATTATTAGTAAGTCAGTAACATATAGAGGATACATCATTTATGTTTTTTTAAATAACAAACATAAAAAATCAGAATTTGGTGTATATTGAAGGTAAACTAAATGCACACCATGACAGGATAGTATTATGAGGATATTTTCCTGGTTTTTCTACTTTTATCACTTCTAGTTTTACTATGAAATCACTAACAGGAGAATTTTACTGTCATCATGGAATGTGTTTGTCTTTTTAAAGACGAATTGCATGCTTGAATAATCGAATGAACTGTCTTATAAGTAAAGTCGTCCCAGGAGCGCAACTCAACAATATTGCCAATATCATTTTAAACTCGTCTACTTTAAAATTTATAAGGTATGTCTGAAATAACAATATAAAATGAGTCGGATAAAATTAAATTATTAGAAAAATTTTTCACTAAGTACCAAAAAAACAAAATTTTTTTAATTTACTAATGTTTGTATTTTGAAAACGATTTCCGAAGTAGAAATTGAAACGTCAATAAACGTACTTTAACCTCTAATTGTGGCTTATTCTCATTTAATTAGTAATTAATTTAAAATGCCACAAGAAAATAGCCTCAGAACAATAATAAAATTTTGTGCTCTCGAACACCAAAAAGTAAAGTAGATCTGGAAATTGTGATGATAATTTAAAAACAGATCTGCTAAAATACATTAGATTACTTTAAAGATTATCTCGATAAGATATAAGATGTATCGTTAAAGATAAAGATCTTTTTGTATCTTATATCGCTTTGAGAGACCATCAATAATAATCGCACACTGTTAAAAACATGTTTATGATATCAAATAAGGAAAACAAGGAAATATTATTTTAGGTTTTCTTAATTAAATTTTTTTTAAGTATATTATATTGCTCATGTATTATTATACTAATATCTTATTGAGATGTATCAAAGAAAAGCAAGATCATCATTATCATTTTTAGTTATTGAAAATTATTATTAAATTAGGTTAGTTGTTAATGGATATATCAGTGAAGTTAGTTATCTGTGATGTTGTATTATTCTTGGTATCTGATTTAAGTAAGAAGTGTCATATATCGCTTAGATGCTTAATGTCACTCTTAACATTGATGAAGAAATCGTTAAGGAGTATACAAGACATGTCAATGAACTCTTTTTTAGATTTTTTGTTCTCACGGTGGAGAATTGTAGTGTTAGTATAGTCCATGAGATAACCAGTGGAATGCACATGTTTGGCTAATGCACAGCGGTCAGGGTGTAGTGGGGAACCACTTTTGTGTAGTGTAATTTCGTGATTTCAATAATTGAGATGTTTGGCCGATGTAGGAATTGCTGAAAGAGAGGAATGGAATGTTGTAGACAATGTTACTAAGCCTATGGGAGTCTTATCTTTTATCTAAGAATAAAGATTATTAATTGTTAGGGCTGATCTATTACGAAAAGTGTTGAAAATAGCTTTGGTAATAATAATAACAACATTAAACTTAACGTTGCTTGTAGATCAGCCCTAACAATAAATAATCTTTATTCTGAGATAAAGGATAAGACATAACAATAAGTGTTAATAATA
>OU898280.1:57920553-57942546 GCA_918026665.1 Diabrotica balteata
ATGCCATGATAATAGATTATTTCTCCTGGTAGTGATTCCATAGTAAATTATGAGGGAAAAACCAGGAAGAAAACCTCATAATACTATCCCGACATGGTAAGTATTTGGTCGTGCATTTAGTTTACCTTCAATAAACACCAAATTTTGATTTTATATGTTTGTTATTAAAAAAAAAACATAAATGATGTATCCTCTATATGCTAGTGACTAATACTCGTATTTTCTTTTTAACAACTTTCTCTTTCTATATGGGTAACCATATCCTACTATATTTTATCGAGGAAATTGCGACACAATTGGTCTCATTTAGCATAATTAGAGCCGCTTCTTTGATTTTTCTTTTTTTACCATCCGTTTATTTTTGGACTAGGTACATTTGAATCATTCCATTGAACCCTATGTTCATATATATAAACACGCATGGGATAATGAACATAGGACTCAATGGAATTATTCAAAGGTAGTCTTTTAGAAGAAACGGATGGTAAAAAAAGAAAAAATAAACAAGCGGCTGTAATTATGCTAAATGAGACCAATTGTGTCGCAAATTCCTCGACAGAATGTAGTTAGGATATGGTTACCCATATCGAAAGAGGAAGTTATTAAAAAGAAAATACCATTATTAGTAAGTCAGTAACATATAGAGGATACATCATTTATGTTTTTTTAAATAACAAACATAAAAAATCAGAATTTGGTGTATATTGAAGGTAAACTAAATGCACACCATGACAGGATAGTATTATGAGGATATTTTCCTGGTTTTTCTACTTTTATCACTTCTAGTTTTACTATGAAATCACTAACAGGAGAATTTTACTGTCATCATGGAATGTGTTTGTCTTTTTAAAGACGAATTGCATGCTCGAATAATCGAATGAACTGTCTTATAAGTAAAGTTGTCCCAGAAGCGCAACTCAACAATATTGCCAATATCATTTTAAATTCGTCTACTTTAAAATTTATAAGGTATGTCTGAATTAACAATATAAAATGAGTCGGATAAAATTAAATTATTAGAAGAATTTTTCAAAAAGTAACAAAAAAACAAATTTTTTTTAATTTACTAATGTTTGTATTTTGAGAACGATTTCCGAAGTAGAAATTGAAACGTCAATAAACGTACTTTAACCTCTAATTGTGGCTTATTCTCATTTTATTAGGAATTAATTTAAAATGCCACAAGAAAATAGCCTCAGAACAATATTAAAATTTTGTGCTCTCGAACACCAAAAAGTAAAGTAGATCTGGAAATTGTGATGATAATTTAAAAACAGATCTGCTAAAATACATTAGATTACTTTAAAGATTATCTCAATAAGATATAATATGTATCGTTAAAGATAAAGATCTTTTTGTATCTTATATCGCTTTGAGAGACCATCAATAATAATCGCACACTGTTAAAAACATGTTTATGATATCAAATAAGGAAAACAAGGAAATATTATTTTAGGTTTTCTTAATTAAATTTTTTTTAAGTATATTATATTGCTCATGTATTATTATACTAATATCTTATTGAGATGTATCAAAGAAAAGCAAGATCATCATTATCATTTTTAGTTATTGAAAATTATTATTAAATTAGGTTAGTTGTTAATGGATATATCAGTGAAGTTATTTATCTGTGATGTTGTATTATTCTTGGTATCTGATTTAAGTAAGAAGTGTCATATATCGCTTAGATGCTTAATGTCACTCTTAACATTGATGAAGAAATCGTTAAGGAGTATACAAGACATGTCAATGAACTCTTTTTTAGATTTTTTGTTCTCACGGTGGAGAATTGTAGTGTTAGTATAGTCCATGAGATAACCAGTGGAATGCACATGTTTGGCTAATGCACAGCGGTCAGGGTGTAGTGGGGAACCACTTTTGTGTAGTGTAATTTCGTGATTTCAATAATTGAGATGTTTGGCCGATGTAGGAATTGCTGAAAGAGAGGAATGGAATGTTGTAGACAATGTTACTAAGCCTATGGGAGTCTTATCTTTTATCTAAGAATAAAGATTATTAATTGATAGGGCTGATCTATTATGAAAAGTGTTGAAAATAGCTTTGGTAATAATAATAACAACATTAAACTTAACGTTGCTTGTAGATCAGCCCTAACAATAAATAATCTTTATTCTAAGATATAAGATAAGACATAACAATAAGTGTTAATAATATTTTTCTTACTATATATTGACAAAAGTAATTATATTCATGTAAAACTCACTAATATCGGATCATTCTTTGCTTGGTCTGTAGAAAAATTACTAATATTAGACAGTAGTTTGGTACTTAGTTCATATATTTTCTATATTAGTATTTACATATAGTGTCTTAAATAGAAACAACAATCAATTAATGTTAAAAGTATGTTCTGGAGGTTCCAAAAGGCCGTCTTCTATAGATCCTGATAAAGAAACCTGTAAATAAAAAAAATAGTATTAGAAAACTTTATTTTAATAGTGAATTGAAAAGATGTATACATAAAATATTACAATTTCATATTTTAGTATTGTTTTAAGTTGAGCCAACCCCTCTGTGGCTCAGTGGTAAGAGCGCCTGCCTTTAAACCTAAAGGTCGTGAGTTCGAATCCCACCTGGGTGGAAATTTTCGTTGATTAAAAAAATTAATAAATGAAAATAATTTCTATCCTTGTGTGATCGGTACACACCGGAGGGACCTCAGACGTTCGGATACAATTAGCGTCTCTTAGCAAAGACAATGACGTCGACTTTGCTAAGTATCAAGACAATTACTCTACACACACACACACACACACACACACACACACACTACACCTCAAATTGTAAGATTGGCGAATGGATTTAGTGTCCGCAGTCATTTAAACACAAACAAACAACAACAAGTTGAGCCAATATGTCAAAATTAACCCTTATGACCTAACCTAACCTAACCTAACTGATAAAAAAAATTTATTGGAATTTATGCATCACTGATTTTGTTTAGAAGTAGGTTTCCTGCTACATAGTCATGAGCTATTTAAAATATTCATTATCATTTTTATAAATTATTGCGTCGAAAGAAGTTTGTCACGTAAAGAGGCAACACGCGTCCATCGGACTCTATTTGTACTTACACCTAAAGGCTATGTCTTTGTTACAGAAGTTAATCTGGCAGTCAGGAAAAGTTTTTGTGAATTATCTAAATGACTTTTATGATTTCGGAAATCGAATAATAAAGTCTAAACGTGTAACAAACAATGTAAATATTCCTTTAATGTGAACATCAAAGAGATGCTTACAATGGGTGTTATGTCTACTCTAAATAAATTTTAGAAACTGATAATCATTGTTGGAATGCAATATTGTTATATATTGTATTATATTTGTATTATATTATTATATTATAGGTAGATACCTGTACATATTTTAAAATAAATAATGCATCTGCTATCAGTCGTTTATTATCGATGCTAGTGTTCACAACTAAGCTCCTAGAATTATATTGAATTACAGTAAAAGTAGATAGTGCGAATAAAATGTCCCGAGAATCATAATCAGCTGCAGAACTGCAAGCTATTGCTAATAATTCATGGGATGTCGATGATGAAGAATCTCCTGAAATATACGGCATTAAAAGTGACTCTGAAATTCAAGATCATCTTTCAAAAACATCTTAAGAGGATAGTCAGTAAGTAGTATTGAGTGGTAATGAAGAAGAATGTGTATCTAGAAAATGTCAGATTATAGAGTGTGTAATTTTTGAAACTAAGGATAAAATTAACTGAAAGATTCAACCACAACCGACAGGACAAATGCGATTCTGCGCAGATGCGTGCCATTTGTGCCCTGTCTGTGTAGATGATCCTATTGATTCCTTTTGTTTATTTGTGGACGAAAAAATCGTGAACGAAATAGTGAAGGGTACAAATAAAGAAGCCGAAAAAGTCCTTGGAATAGAGAACTAGAGAATTAGGGCACCTAAGTTCCAACATCCGTAATGTGTATATACACTGGAGTAAGTTTTATGGACCTACTATATTTAGAGTTTCCATCGGTTTAAAAAAATTCAAAAATTTGCTAAGATTTGTTTGATTTGACGATAAGGAAACGAGGTCTGCCAAAACTTGTTGAGCTTGAGACTCGGAAACATATTACCTTTTAGGTGGAATACCATTTACAGGAAAAAAGCGAAGATTGTTTCTTACGACAACAGCACAAATAGTGTGGCCTCAAATTCGAGAAGAAAATCAAGAGGACTACAATGGGAAACAAACATTATATTAAAAAGTACTTACAGGAAGTTTAACTACACAATAAAAAGCAAAAACTACAAAAACTCCAAGTTTTACCAAGGGAAGGGTTTCACATGTGCTCAACAAAAAAGGACAGGAAACAAAAACAATTTTCTAAATTATGCAGTAGAAATGCGTGTAAAGATTACTGTATAATTAAAAAAGTTTGTAAGTATTGAAATAAAGAAAAATAAATGACTCATCTATGGTTTCATATTTGTTATATCAAATTGATATGATGAAGTATTAATTTGTAAAAATAAACTAATAATATTCTTCTGACTAATGCGTTTTATTCATTTTGTAAAGATTGTTTTTGTTGGCACTTTATTATACATAAGCTGCTAACTACCTTAATCTTTTCTCAAAAGAATTTTCACACAATAATTAAATGCAACAACATCGTAATCTTTTTCCAGAGTATGCGTAAACATCAACCAATCTTTTAAAAAAAATGACCTGGTAGATTTACAAAAATTTTTATTTATTTATTAAGTAAGTCTTAATTTGAATCCAAATGTTTATTACTTGTGAATAAATATTTTTTCTACAAAAGTTTTCTTACATTTCATTATTTTGTGCAAATCCTTCAGGTAGATAGCACCCTCGATGCAGACCGCATACTATAGTAGCACCTTTTTTTAATCTGTACATTTTAAATTTAACTTTAATAAAAAAACAAAAAATAATATTAGAAATACATGGGTAAATATGAATAGGTTCAACTCCGCGTTGAATAGGTTTATTTTTTTTTTTTAGAAAAATCATTATTGTCACGACGTTTGGTTGACATTTGAGAAGTTCTCTTATCTGATATTATATATATATATTAATATATATATATATATTTATATTATATTATATATATATATATATATATATATATATATATCTACATATATATAGATATATATATATATATATATATATATATATATATATATATATATTATATATATATATATATATAAGAAATACTGGATATTATTGACTGTCGATATAAACAAACAACACAGTTTATTAGGGTTGCAGTCAGAAATATTTGGCCGGGATGTTAAGAAAACACTCTTTTGACTTTTTGTCGAGCTTTCGGAATATTTTTATTCCTTTTCTCAAGACACTGTAAAAGACAATTTATGTAAATATTTAAAAAATATCACAATTCTTCAGTGTAACTTACTAGTCGTTGAGATTATTTTTGTAAGCATTGAACACTCAACATTTATACTACACATTAAAATATACAATTATGGACATAATACATCATAAAATTTTTAAAATTTGTTTGTAAAAATAGTAAAACTTGATTGATGGCATGTTTTACTGGTGTATATTAACTCATACAGAGAATGGAAAGAAAAAACAATGTAATTAATATGTAATTAGGTGTAAATTGATGTTATCTTTCTTTACAAGTAATACTAGAGGCCTTTCTTAGGTGTCTATAATTTTTAAACCTGTCTTAATGGTATGCAACATATTATACAGAGGTGTAATTTTTGTACAGGTAAATATTTATTTTATTTTTGGTGTTTTTCTAGTAAATAACAATAAATGTTATTTAATTTGTCTATATCGGACTTTTTATTGATACAAGATGTGCTAGATTTTATGAAACACATTTCCAAAAAAACACGTTTTAAATGGTTCTTTTCTTTTGCCAAAATACAGGAATCATCGAACTTGAACTCATGTTTTAGAGTTAGTGCATGTTCTGTCAATGCACATGCATTGATTTTTTTGGTTTTTATGTCACTGCGATGTGATATCACCCTGCTGTGAAAATTACGAGATGATTCTCCTATGTAAATTTGATTGCAGTTACTACACGGTATAGAATAAACAACATTCGATGACTCCTGTATTGTGAAAGGATCTTTTGTTTTTGTGTAAAGCTTCGATACTGTTTTCACATTTTTGGTTGTAATTTTTAAGCCACTAACATTTTTAAAGATGTTCATTAGCTTAGGTGACAAAAATGGAATATAGGGTAGGCAACCATAAGTTATTTTAGATGGTAATATTGCTGCGTTATGTGTCAATCTCAATTGTCGGATCTCATTGTTATGAAAATTTTGGTTGACACAAACTTGTGAAGGAAAAGGAGAACCGAAAATGAGTTTATTTAACAGCCCTGTGGGATAAGAATTCTCTTGTAGTATGGATCTCAACTGTTTTAGTCCCTTGTCTCTGAATTCTATGTGTGACAAATTGATAACCCTAGTTTTTAAAGCCAAAACCAAATTTGTTTTCATCTTAGATGGATGTTGAGAATAAAAGTTTATGAAACGGTTACTGAAACAAGGTTTACGATACCACTCCGTCTTTAGCATGCCATCATTGCCACGATGGATTAGCATGTCTAAAAAAGGAATCATATTATCAGAGGCTAGTTGAGAGAGAGGCTGAGTTCTGTCAATGCATGTGCATTGACAGAACATGCACTAACTCTAAAACATGAGTTCAAGTTCGATGATTCCTGTATTTTGGCAAAAGAAAAGAACCATTTAAAACGTGTTTTTTTGGAAATGTGTCTCATAAAACCTAGCACATCTTGTATCAATAAAAAGTCCGATACAGACAAATTAAGTAACATTTATTGTTATTTACTAGAAAAACACCAAAAATAAAATAAATATTTACCTGTACAAAAATTACACCTCTGTATAATATGTTGCATACCATTAAGACAGGTTAAAAATTATAGACACCTAAGAAAGGCCTCTAGTATTACTTGTAAAGAAAGATAACATCAATTTACACCTAATTACATATTAATTAAATTGTTTTTTTCTTTCCATTCTCTGTATGAGTTAATATACACCAGTAAAACATGCCATCAATCAAGTTTTACTATTGTTACAACAAATTTTAAAAATTTTATGATGTATTATGTCCATAATTGTATATTTTAATGTGTAGTATAAATGTTGAGTGTTCAATGCTTACAAAAATAATCTCAACGACTAGTAAGTTACACTGAAGAATTGTGATATTTTTTAAATATTTACATAATTGTCTTTTACAGTGTCTTGAAAAAGGAATAAAAATATTCCGAAAGCTCGACAAAAAGTCAAAAGAGTGTTTTTTTAACATCCTGGCCAATATTTCTGACTGCAACCCTAATAAACTGTGTTTTTTGTATATTATATATATATATATATATATATATATATATATATATATATATATATACATATGGAAGCCCTTACATGGAAGATACATTCAAATCATGGCCCTCATTCTCCGTAGGCCCAAATGGCCCTGAAATGGGTAGCTTTCGAGGTCAAGCCAGGAGGGCAGAGGGTGCTAAGAATCTACGGAGTTTAAACCGCTACCCAAATAAAACAACAACACTTTATATAGCGACATATAACTGCCGCTCGCTATCAAATCAATCCAGACTTGTAGAACTGGAAAAAGAAACTGATCATATAAAATCGGACGTCATAGGAATCAGTGAAGTAAGACGGAAAGATGAAGAACTATTGGAATTAGAGTCAGGAAACACATTCTACTACCGAGGAACATTAACGGGCAGAACAGGTGGTATTGGATTCCTGATCAACAAAAAATGGAAACGAAGAATCGTAGAAATAACTAGTATCTCGGATAGAGTAGCCAGCTTAACTTTACAACTATCAAGGAGATATACTGTACAAACTATACAAATATACGCCCCAACAATTACTCACTCTGACGAAGAAATAGAAGAACTCTACAGTAACATAACTGAAGCATTAAATAACAACAAAAGTCACTTTAAGTATTTAATTGGTGACTTTAATGCCAAAGTAGGAAAGAGAAACGACAAAGAACAAGTCATGGGAAAGTATGGAGTCCGTGAGAGAAATGAAAGGGGAGAAAGACTGGTTCAGTTTGCTCACTACCAAAATATGCCTATTGCAAATACATTCTTTAAGAAAAAGTCGAACAGAAAATGGACTTGGGTAGCACCAAATGAAATCACTAAGAACGAAATTGACTTCATTCTAACCAACAAGATTGCTACAATAAAAGACGTCAGTATAATAAATAAATTTCAAACAGGCAGCGACCATAGACTACTCAGAGCAAAAATTGTTCTAGACCTAAAACTAGAAAGAATAAAATTAATCGCAAAACCAACAATAACCGGTATAAATATTAGTAATCTAAAAGAAAACTTAGGTCAGTATCAAAGGACAATTGATGAAAGATTACATGATCAAATCGACAGCTCTCAATTAATGCAAATCATCCTTGATAGTGCCAAAGAAATCGGAGGCCCGCAAGAACAAAACGAACATAGGAAACTATCTAATAAAACAAAAACAATGCTAAAACAAAGAAGGGAAATGAAAGTAACTAGCAACGTACAGAGAATACAATACACAGAACTTTGTAAGACAATAAGAAAAGGTATTAAGGAAGACATAAGAAAATACAATGAAAGGCTGGTAGAAAATGCAATCGAAAACAGAAAGAACTATAAGAAAACAAGAAAAGCATTAATTATTGGGAACAAGCAAATCGTGGCTCTAACAAACGAAAACACCAGAATTACAGACAGAAATGAAATAATACAACTCGTGACTAAATTCTATAGCGAACTATACAAAGCTCCTGAAACGCTTGAAGAAGCAATCAGTAACCACGAAGATGTACCAGAAGTCCTTCCGGAAGAGGTAGAATCGACAATTTCAAAAATGAAAAGCGGTAAAGCAGCTGGAATTGATGGCATAACAGTGGAACTGCTTAAATACGCTGGCAAAAAGACGTGGAACATCTTAGCAGGTGTATTTACGAACTGTCTAAGATCAAGATGCATACCAGACCACTGGAATACAGCAAACATAATTTTGATCCATAAGAAAGGTAATAAAGAGGAGATTAAAAACTACAGACCTATAAGTCTACTACCAATCATATACAAGATATTCACAAAAATTATCAACAACAGATTAACAAATGCATTAGATGCTGCACAGCCAAGAGAGCAAGCTGGCTTCAGAAGTGGATTCAGTACCATAGATCATATCCATACGCTTCGAGAACTAATGAGTAGAGCTAAAGAATATGAAATACCGCTAGCATTGACCTTCTTAGATTTCGAGAAGGCTTTCGATTCTATATATCCCAAGGCAGTAATAGAAGCTTTGACCAACCAAGGCAGTGACAAACCTTACATAGAAACTTTAGCAAATATATACAGACAAGCAAAAGCTAATTTAGATGACAGAGAAATTCTAAACATGATGGACGAAAGAAGAAAATACAGAGGTAAAAATAAAACAACATACAAGCAAATACATAAGAATATCAGAATAAAGATCCAACAAGCCAAAGAAACCTGGCTAAGTGAAAGATGCTAAGAAATTAAAGAGTTATAACAAAGACATGATACTTTCAATCTACATAAAAAAGTAAAAGAAGCCGCTGGGATATTTAAACAAACTCCTACGTCTTTCATCGAAGATAAACATGAGAACCCGCTACTGAACATAGAAGATTAAATAGGTAGATGGAGAGAATACGTGGAAGAGATGTTTCAAGACCGAGAGAGGACGAACATTTACATGCAGGAGGCATCGACTGGACCTTATATCACAAAGCAAGAAATTATCAAAGCGGCAAATCAGTTAAAGAACGGAAAAGCTGTTCGGGAAGATAATATCCCAATTGAAATAATAAAGATATTACTAGACGAACACATCGAAGTAATGGAAGATATATTTAACAAAATATACGAAACAGGCATAATACCAAATGATTGGCTGACATCGGTGTTTATACCACTACCAAAGAAGAGAAACTCCAAGAAATGTGAAGACCATAGGATTATTAGCCTGATGAATCATATGTTGAAGCTTTTCCTACGAGTAATACACAATAGAGTATACAATAAACTAGACGAACACACTGGTCAAACTCAGTTTGGTTTTAAGAATGGGTTCGGAACAAGAGAAGCACTTTTTTCAATACGTGTGCTAGTTGAAAGATGTAGGATGTCGATTCTGATGTATACTTGTGTTTTATAGACTTTCAGAAGGCGTTTGACCTGGTGAAACATGATAAACTAATAGATATTTTAAGGTCATGTAATATCGACGATAAAGACTTAAGGATCATTTCAAACCTCTACCAAGAACAAAAGGCTAAAATCAGAATAAAAAGCGAAACATCTGGAAAAATCAATATCGAGAAGGAGTAAGACAGGGATGTGTCCTATCACCTTTGCTGTTCAATGTTTACTCTGAGAAGATATTTCAGAAAGCTTTGGAAGGCACCTCGGATGGTATAATTATAAACGGGCAATGTATAAATAACCTGCGATATGCTGATGACACTGTCATACTGGCAGATAATGCTGAAGCCCTGCAACGCTTAATGGACCTGAGTAACGACAGCCTGTAGAGAATTTGGAATGAAATTGAATACAAAGAAGACAAAAACGATGGTCATCAGCAAGCACCAAAACAGAAGGGTGAAGGTCAATGTCGACGAACAGATCTGGAAAGAGTAACAAGAACAACGTACCTTGGAAGTAATCTTGATGAAACTTGGGACCACTCACTAGAGATAAGAATACGCCTGGAAAAGGCACGTACAATGTTTTACAAAATGCAAAAAGTTCTATGCAACCGCCAGCTGGGCATCTCATTGAGAACTAGAATACTTAAGTGCTATGTTTTCTCCACCTTGCTCTATGGTGTTGAAGCCTGGACAATGACAGAAGCAACACAAAAAAGAATCCAAGCATTTGAACTCTGGTGTTACCGTAAAATGCTCAGAATATCCTACATGAGCCATACGACAAATGCGGAAGTCTTGCGGAGGATGAATAAGGAAAGAGAGCTTATGCTTATAATAAAAGAACGGAAAACACAATATTTTGGTCACATCATAAGAAATCAAAAGTATGAACTGCTCCAACTTATAATCGAAGGCAAAGTCAATAGCAAAAGAGGACCAGGAAGAAGACGCAACTCTTGGCTTAAAAACCTACGGCAATGGACGAACATGACCTCCATAGAACTATTCAGGGCTGCTACAAATAAGATTAAATGGGCAAATGTAATGGCCAACGTCCTTAAGGATAAGGCACCGTAAGAAGAAAGGACAGATAGCTCATTCGCACCAACAATATTTTTTCAAAAAAACTTTTTCAAAATATTTTGTAACTTTATTACAGATATTGATTACTACTTTACATATTTAATTACCAAATAATCATTTAAGTTTATTCTGTAATTTTGACTTAATTGAGTTAGTTATAATACGAAATTTATTTCAATTATTCTGATTGTTACATTTAAATTTAATTATTTAATGATTGTTAAAAGTATGCCAATATTAAACATATTAACTACTGTTTATATTTAAAATTTTAGAGAATTTCACTAATATCTGTTTACTTCAAAAACTGGTTAACTTTACTTACAGTACTGAGAAATAAAAGAAGAACTGTCACACTTTCACCTACATTAACTTGTCAAATTTACCTCTAAAATCTAATAGACAACAAAAAAACTAATTTTCTTCAATTCAGAGATGTAGTGCTATTAAGTCCCCCTTTTTAAAATTTAATGTCTCTTTTGCTCTGTTTAAGTGTGTTCTGTTTGCCTCTAAGTCTCCTTAATTGTTTTAGTTTTAATAATTTTAACATACTTGACTTTACAATCATCTATCAAATAACAGTAAGCTAATTAAACTTTATCAAAGAAAATTGATAATTACAAGTTAAAGGAATTTGCACATCCACACAATTGTACATTAATTTCATTTATTGTCATACACTGTCACCTTAATAAAATTTCATAAATAACACACATTTTAAACATATCTTTTGAATAAATATAAATAACTTTTAAATAATTAAATAATACAGAACATCACTTTCATTTAACAAACAATCACATTACACCTATTTTCTACTTTATTGGATAAAATCTATCTCATCAAGAAACTTCCCTGTTGATTGTCAAACAATTACAATAGTAAAAACTAAAGATCCCCATTCAGCAATTACAGGATAGTTTGAACTATACTCTTCCAACCATTAATTAATAGTGTACCTGCATGTAAGTAATGTTTTGTTTATTTACTAATTTATTACAATTCAATAGACTATTTTTATACTAATTTGTGGGTCTTACTTTGTCTGCTTAAACAGTTTATTCATTTAAAAAAATACCACAGACATGTAATATTGGCATAATTACTGTAATTTATATTATCTTTATATTTATCTTTTGTTTATCTTTATAAGACAATACCCTATTATGGGTTTTATTATTTCAGCATTTAACTAATTTTGTATCGACAGACCTGAAGATGCTTTGTAAATTGTAGAAACCGAAAGCGGTCGTCTAAGTTAGTTAAATTAAACTGATTGTGAGTAAGTCGTATTTATTATTTATTTTACCTACTTGAAATGGATTCACACAAGCAACACATTCATAATTTAAATTGTTTAAATAACAAATTGAAGTTGCCGTTTCTTAGTGTAATAATTAATGGTATTGTAAACTAGATGACTGATTGGTAATTTAAGAATAAACACCTTATGGCGACGTACTTGATGTAATATCAACATTTTTATCTATCCTTGTTAAACATCGTTGCATATGCGCACTTTACTCTTTATTACAATATTAGGATTAATAAATTTTTTGCTTTTATGCAAAAATTTATTTTAAAATCACTCATTTAGTTTTAACCAACTAGAGAAAATATTTTCTCTTAAGTATCGTATTCTAGTAAGTTTACGTTTGAATAGTTTTATTCCTTCAAATGTGACATTCAAAAACAAAAAGATGTTTAAAAGTTTTAGTTTTAGTGTCTTTTATTACTTTAGATAGTTTTTATCATTAAAATTCGTAGATTTTTATACTTAAAAAACTGTTATAAAATGCAAATAAACTTTATTTCATGCTATAAAGCGTCAAGATTTAAAGAATAAAATCAGATATTCACTTTTAACGCTAGGATAATTCGGACGTAATAATTAATTCTGTTGAAGTTGTAGCAATTAATTATGCTCTATAAATGGCACGTTTCTTTTAGTATTTAATCAAATAACGTGGAACAGAAACCTATATTTGCAGGCAGCTTTATAATGGGTCATTATCAATGTTTTAAATTTTTAGGCTTCTTAACGATAGAAATAGAATAGAGTTCGTATAGTATGCACCAAAATAAACCGTACCAAAAGTGAACGTCGTATTTATTTTTTAATTGACATGTTCAAAATATGCACCATTGCGGGACAAACAAGCTCCATATCGTTTTTGAAGATCATCCAACACATTTTAAATGTTTTTTACTGATATGATATTATGCCTGTTGCAGTTGGGCGCTTTGTTTTGGAGACTGTAAGAGCTGAGCGAGGACGCATTCTTATTAATTGTTGGTAAGAAACATTTTACCAACAGCTTAGAAAATATATTACAACCAATTAATAAATCTAGGGTAAGTCCGGGAGAGATGGGCCATCGGTATAGACGGGCCATTCGTCATATTTCAGATCCTTTGTTTAGTGTGCAGTGCGACAACGTCGATTTGTAACATTTAGTCAACGATAGACCTTGTGAACGTGGTCATTGCCAAGTGTATGCATACACAACGGAGATTTTTTTACATAATTATATGTTGTTGGTGAAATTTTTCCTTGGTGAATTTTCAAGTTGTGTAAATTTTGACAAAAGGTAAGTTTTTTTAATTCTTTATGTATTTAACTGTTATATTGAGATTAAACAACTGAACCTAACCTAAAATAACATTACAAAATTTAAACTGTGTGTTCGATGGCGTGCCCCGTCTCTACCGAACCTTTGGGATAGACGGGCCACAGTATATCGGTATAGATGGGCTAATAGTAAGTATTGGATTTGTATTATTCAACATTTGTTTGTTAATAATAAGTATTATTAATTAATTTCTATATTGTTACAGGTTACAGTATGCCTTCATATTATAAGCAAAATCTACTGTTGAAAATACAACAAAGTGTTGAAAGGTACATGGAGCGAAGAAGCACTACAAAATGCGGTTGCAGCTATCAGAGAAAAACACATGAGCTGCATTAGCTTATGGCATACCTCGAAGAATGAAACATAATGATTTTAAAAAACACAATCGTCTTGGACCTTCTTCAACTCCTGGGGATGAGATCGAGATGAAATTAGTGCTTCATATTAAGAAGTTGCAAAAAAAATAAAAGTCACAAATCAATAGAAACAACAGTAAAGCTGGTTTTGACTGGTTGCAGTCTTTGTTACGGCGTAATCCAGACATATCAGTGCGAAAAGGTGAAGGAGTTTCTTTGGACAGGGCAAAAGGATTAAACCAGGAGGTAGTTAAACAGTACTTACATCTGCTGCAAAGTAGTAATTTAACCAATAGTCAACTAATAAATAAGCCGGGCATATTTTCAACGTAGACAAGACAGATTTGCAGTTAAATAACAGGCCTGGACATGTACTCGCGTCTAAAGAATCTAAATAATGTCCCTGTTATTACATTAGGAGAGAAAGGAGAAAAAGGGCGTATTTTTATCTCCTTATTCTATTCTTAAAGGTAAAAATGGAAAAGAAGAATACGCATATGGAATGTCACCTGGAGCAATCTTTGTAATATCCGAAAAATTGGCTTACGTAAATGCAGATATTTTTTTAAATTGGCTAAAAAATCTACTTATTCCTCGACAGCCTCGAGGCAAAGTTTTGCTAATATCAGAGAGACATACGTCCCATACAGCAGCAGTTTAAGTATTAGAATGCGCCGAAAACAACGAAATTATAATGTTGTGCTTACCCAGTCATACGACGCATTTTCTGCAGCCGTGAGACCGAGCTTTTTTTCAATCATTAAAGGCTAATTTTTACTTGAGATGTCAAAACTATATCAGAAATAACCCAACAAGAAAACTACACGTTACCAGTTTAGTGAGTTGTTAGCAAATGCGTGGAAAATCTCAGCAAACGGTTTGATCCCGATAAAATTCCAGAGCATGCATTTTTGTCGACAAATGAGAGCTTCTCAGCTGTAGTAAAAGAACAAAGTAATACAAAAATAGATCTAAATATTTTAGATCAACCAGGTCCTTCACATGCAGGCATTACTCTAGTCCTTGATGAAGAAACTGTAGCTGGTACGTATAATGTTGAAGACTCAAATATAACACCTGGAAAAGTATTAGACACGTTATCGCCTATACCTAAAATTGAAGCTGCAAAAAAGAAAGTAAGAGGCCGAGCAAGAAGAGTGGAGGAAATTCTTAATTCTGTAGACAAAATTAAAAAAAAAGAGAAACAAGAATAAAAAAAGAAGACAGTTCCAAAGCAGCAAAACAAAAGACATCAACGTCAAAAGTATGAGTTAGATTCGTCTGATAATGATATGAATGCAGATGTGCCAGTTTTATGTGACAGCAAAAACGAAGAACAATTTAATGAAAATGCATTGGTTGTGGTGAAGATTACAGCAAAACATCTAGAAAGTATGACTGGGTTCAATGTTTGATTTGCAAACACTGGTGCTATGACAACTGTACAAAATTTGAAAATGTTTGTTATTCATGTTGAAAAATTGCTAGTAAAAAGAAATAGGTTAACATAATTATTTTATGTGTTTCAAATTAGCCCAACTATACCAATAGCAATGGCCCATCTGTACCTACGTATTGGTATAGGTGGGCCAATAAGACGTATTTATGTTAATTTGTATAACTTTTATATTCCTCAAGTTACATGTTTTTTATTTTGCACAATAAATATATAAACTATTATAAGTCTTCTTTTCCAAAAATCGTATCATACACTAGTCAATTTTTCAAGTAATCTGTGTGAGAAAAAAAGTGGCTCGTCTCTCCCGGACTTACCCTATATATTGACCACAGTTGTTAAATTCGAAATCGGTAAACTTCAAATTTTTAATAGAATTCCACGTCGATATATCAATTTTGGTGCTAGATAAATCGGAGCAAACTCTATCTGTAACAACTGGTGTGATCTAAATGAAGCACCGATCACTCATGTTGATGCGTTTGGATAGAAAAACTTATTTAACCTTGACTCAGTTTTGTTTACATCGAATTAAGTCCAATTATTTCAAATCAACAAGGAATTTTAATAAAAGAACTCATGAATTTAAATATAGATATCTCACCCGTTACCATTCAGAGAATAAACTTAAACAGCGCCAAGCAAGATTTTATTTTTAGCTTCGTTTTTCTTCCCTACAAAACTAGTAGCACAAATAATTAATATTAATATTAGTATTTTCTGTGAACGACTAACTCTTCGAACGGAACTGTCGCAGTGCAATAAACTATTATGAGAATGACTATTATGGTTACTACATTTTAAAGGCAAATTTGACTAAACTATTAGCTTAATTAAGTCACTTTGAACACGACGCAGATTCTTTACAAAATTAGTATGTCTCTTTCGGAGAGTTTTTCAAAGACAACGAACACTGGTTTGAAGAATGACTTTTTTTACGTAAGACACAAAATATTGACGACAAATTTACTACAAAGGATGAACTACGATTATGACTTGAATCATTAGAGTAATATTAAAAATTACACTTTATCACCTTAAAAGTTGAGACCCGTGAAGATTTCTTAACTTCACTTAAGCCACTATTTAAATTACCATATGGATTTTATTGAATTTTAATAAATTCTACCAATTTTTAAAGTGTCAGAATTTAAGTCAATTTATTTTCTAACTTAAATTACTTTACTAAATCCGCGTATACTTTTGATAAGAGTAAATTTAACATAATAAAATTTCAATATTCTGTCGAACGACGCGTAATGTTTTCAATGCAGCTAAATTGGTTTAAAGTTGTTTACTAATTTAGCTATATAGCTATATATATTTTATTGTGGTAGGTTGTTTCCTTTCTTGAAAAGTAGCTTGTACTAGCGATACAGTGTTTAGTGAATTATGCCGGCGAAGTCTTCTTTTTTAAGCATATCTCACAATAAATACGTATTTAGGGAGAAAAAAGTATAAGCGGATACACAGCGAATACTAGACAGCAATTCGCTAAGGATTTTTGCTTAGTTGGGGAGATATGCTGTGGAATGCAATTTTTAGATTGCATTCTTAAGTGTACCTAACTTCTTGTACCTAGCTTATATTTTTTATACAACGAACTGTGTTATGCTTTTTTATACAATGAACTGTGTTACGCCTACCACTGCAGCTATGTCCTTCGACCACGATTTAATAATATCAGTTAAAATATCAGAAGAAATTAATTATCTTCGATAAAAACTCAAACTTTCTGGTTGATAAAAGTTTTTATGTGATTTAGGTTTTAGACTTACTTCGTCAATTTTGGCCTATCCAATAAAAATATTGTACATAAAATTGTACCTCACACTACACTACACAAGGACAAACACTTTAAAATTATAAAATAGGTGAAGCTACATCATGTTCGGAAACCGGAGACAGAACGGCTCCCGGTCTTACCGCAAATGTTTAGGTGACATGTGACATATGACAGCTTGGATGGGCAGTCACAATCATGGATACGTGATTTGCACATTTTAAAATTTTATGAAAATAAGCATTGACCAAAGGTCCAACTGATACTACTATAGGAAGTCAACTGATGAAACATGAAATTATATGAAATATTTTAAGTATATTGCATAATCCAGATTTTACACTTAATCCTGTCTATAATAATTAGGGTGTTAGTTTCATAGCAACTGAAGTCGACGTAAAGTATGATTGCAAGAAATATACTAAACAATATATTAGACAGTGGGTGGTTGACTACAATAGAAGAGTCTAACAAGCACTATCAGTACAGTAGAAATGAAGAAATCTGATTATGTAATTAAAATACTACTGTATGTAAATAGGGTATAATCCATGTAGTTTAGTTGAAACCATAGTCAATGGGAGAACTATGAAATTAATATTTCAAAGCGTTACTCAAGCCAACTGACCAACAGTGGGAGATGTTGAACAGTACAACTGTGGGGATGGTATATCTAAATTACAAAGAGGTATGGACAGTGTTAATAATGCCAACTATAGATCAGTTGAACCTGAGCAAGCTAGTTTAGTATATTATTAAAGAATAAAATAGTAATGTTGATCAAACTATGAAATTAATTAATTCAATGAATATACTCAGTGCAGGAAGTCTAAACAGCCGAGCTGGGTCTCCTACGAGGTGAGGCTGCAATAAAGTTTTTAAAAATAGGTTTAAATTAGTACAAATTAAATTAATTTAAGTATTAAGACAGTGAAAGTTTCCAATTGTTTCCTTTGTAATCCAATGTTTCCAAATCTTCCAATAAATCCAACGCCAGTTAGTTTTTCTTTCTACTAATGTTATGTAAAATAGATGAACTAGTATTGATGTTAAAATTGTGTTAACTGGACAATAAGTGTTCATTCTATCTTTGGTGTTGATTAAAAAGAAACCTAAAGTGTTATGTAGCATGAAGGAGATTTTGATGTTTTCAATTGTTTAAGTAAAAATTTTTATATATTTTATTACAAATGTTGCTAATATAAGTAAAGGAGGTAAAATCTTTGGTCTAAAAAGACCAAACTCTTCAAGTTTTGGTTAACACTTATTATCAAGTAAACACAATTTTAACATCAATACTGGTTCATCTATTTTACATGACATTAGTAGAAAGAAAAACTATCTGAAGTTGGATTTATTGGAAGATTTGTAGATTACAAAGAAAACAAATGGAAACTCTTACTGTCTTTATAATCAAATTAATTTAAATTCTACTAAATTTAAACCAATTTTTAAAAACTTTATTACAGGTTGACCTCGTAGGGGACCCAGCTCGGCTGTTGAGATTTCCTGCTTTGAGTATATCCATTAAGAATTTATTAATTTTATACTTTGATCAACATAACTATTTTATTCTTCAATAATTTACAAAACTAGCTTGCTCAGGTTCAATCGATCTATATTTGGCGTTATTTACACTCTCCACCTCTTTGTAATTTAGATATACCATCTCCACAGTTTTATATTTCAACATCTCTCATTGTTGGTCAGTTGGTCTTGAGTAACGTTTTGACATATTAATTTTAAAGTTCTCCCATTGACCGTGGGTTCAAATAAACTACTTGGATTATACCCTATTTATATACTTTGCTATTAATTTTGATTTTTAATTTTTAGTATTTTAATTACATAGTCAGATTTCTTCTTAACTACAGTATTGATAGTGCTTGGTAGACCCTTTTATTGTAGTCAACCACCCACGGTATAATATATTGTTTAGTCTATTTCTTGCATTCATACTTCACATACTTCTTGCATTCGACCTTAGTGGCTTTTAAACTAACACCCTAATTATTATATGTTTAGAAATGTAAAATAATGAGAATTATTTAAATTTGCCGCGCATTTTTAGACGGGGCCTTAGCTGTATTGGCGGTTGACACTTCATGTCTTGCCGAAAAAGAGAAGAGTCGCCACCCGCCAGCCGAAAGTGACAGTCTGTCGAAAAAATAGGTTAACACATGGCATGTCGATATAGTCGATATTATTTTGTTATAAGAGTTTGGATAATAAATTTGGTATCTGTGCACATATCCTTTAATTTTTACTAGAGATACAGTCCACTAGCGAAGTTAAACCAGCGCACCAGTTACAAGGGCGAACAGAATCATTCAAGAAAACAAGAATGGTCTAACCTACGCCAACATAAAACATTTGATCATTCTCGTCGGATGTTTTTACATTACTGAAGTGCCAGAGGTGACCTAATTTATTGCAAGCAAACATCAAACAAGCAGCAAGTTGCCGACAAGGTTCAAGGATTTCAAGTTTTTTTATCAACTACCACTGTTTTTTACGAGTTCAACCACAAGGCGAAGCCGGTTTCATTTCCAGACAGCGAGGATTTGGATGTCGTCTTCACAGGTTAAGTACTAGGATTTGGTATTGTAAGTAGTGCATTTAAATTTGTTTGGATTTATTCAGGCGGTTACATTTACATGATGGAAGACACAGTTAATCCAGAATTACCACATATGCCAACTCAAATAGCATTACAAAGTCAAATTGCTAGATTTACAATTAGAAAAAACGCAGCAAATAGTAAATTAAATAGATTTGTAGATTTTTTTCAGTCAGTGAGATTAGAAAAAACATCTGAAACTAAAACAATTCAGTTACAAACTAGATTGGATCAATTACAATTTGTATTAAATGAATTTTTAGCTTTACAATTAGAGTTACAATGTTTAGATGCTCAAGGTTTTGATGAATCAGAAACATTAACTTTTGAAAATACATATTACAGGGTAATTTCGGAAGCCAAAGAATATTTATCAAAACAAGTGAGTCAAAAAAGTCACAATTATAAACATGTCTGTAGTTAAAGGTCAATCAAATATTCGTTTACCAACTATAGAATTGCCAAAATTTACTGGTTTATTTGAGAGATGGTTAGAGTTTTGTGATTTGTTTCTATCATTAATTCACAATTCTGATCACATGGAACACATTCAGAAATTTCATTATTTACTTGCATCACTAGAAGGTTCTGCTGCACAATATATTAAATGCATAGCATTTGTAGCCGAAAATTATGAGTTAGCATGGAAAACACTATGTGACATGATGATAAATCATTAATTATTCACAATTATATAAAATCATTAGTGAACATAAAATAATTAAAACCAGATGTTTCAAGCTCCTATAGAGATATTGTTGATTTATTCTCAATAAAACTAGCATCATTAGAAAGTTTAGGCGTTAATAAAAGTCATTTGGCAGATTTATTAATTATATTTATTGTCTCTAGTAAATTTGATAATGATATATGATGGGAGAAACAAATAGTAAATACCGATTTTCCTAATCTGGAAGATTTTATTTCATTTTTATCAGATAGAGCAAATTTCATTGACAAGGTCAATAAACATAAAATCAAGCACAAGGTTTCATCTTTCAAACAGAAAGCGTTTGTGGTAAGTTCAGGTGGTCAACAGGATAAGCAGAATTTATTATCTTGTTCTTACTGCAAAAAACCTCATTTTTTATTTAAATGTAGTGAATTTTTGCAATTGCCAGTCAGTCAGAGGAGGCAAAAGGTAAGTTTATTCAAGATTTGTGAGAATTCTTTTCGTCAAGGACAACAAGCTACTACTTGTAAGCATGGTCATTGTAGGCACTGTCCAGAGAAACACAATTCTTTGTTGCATGATTCCAAGATAACATATACCCATGTAGTTCACACAGGGTCGTATTTAGATCAAGTTTATCGTCCAGCTCAAGATTTTCAGAGCACAGATTCGCATTCAGATCAAGTCAATACTTCAGCTCAAAGTTTTCAGAGCATAGGTTCACAATCAGGTCAGTTTTATACTTCTGGTCAAGGTTCTCAGAGCAAAGAGTCAACTACAGCTTATGGTAGTATATATTGTTCTTCAGCTCACAATCCTCAGAGTATAAATTTGGATTCAAGTCAAAACTGTCGACTTGAAGCAGATCCATCCTCATATTGTCAAAACAGACATACTAACATTACTGTACCAGTAGATACTCAGCTACAAGGAGTACAGTCAGTAATGGGTTGCAAGTTTTAAATCAAGCTTCAGAATCATATCAGGAAGCTAAAGCAGAAACAATAATCAAGAATTTTTGTAATCTTTTAATAAGTGGTCAGGTCTTATTAGCCACAGCTTTGGTACAAGTATTTGACAAGCATGGAAATCAGCATATTTGTACAGCACTTTTTGAT
>OU898280.1:57943046-57992137 GCA_918026665.1 Diabrotica balteata
GTACCACTAGTCAAAATACTTTTAGACCAACAAATTTTGGAAATCAAAGACGCTTCAATAATACATTTTCAAGTCAACCACAGAATATCATAGCTGAAGAGCTACATAATATTGGCGATACCGAGGAAGTTGAATTAACTAGTGAGAATAATTTTTTAGAGAACAAAGCCTCGGAAAATCCAT
This sequence comes from Diabrotica balteata, assembly GCA_918026665.1. Taxonomy (NCBI): domain Eukaryota; kingdom Metazoa; phylum Arthropoda; class Insecta; order Coleoptera; family Chrysomelidae; genus Diabrotica; species Diabrotica balteata. The sequence goes on from OU898280.1 coordinate 57,943,230, forward strand.
AATTACTCAAGTTGAACTTTTAAATCTGATAAATAACGAAAGTGAATTGCCGTACATTGTATTTCCTGAGCATAATCTTAAAATACTAATAGACACTGGGAGCACAAAATCGTTTGTAACCCCAGAAGTCGCTGAAAAATATTCTAAAAATTCAATTTTTCGTAAACCCTTTCATATTTCAACAGCACTTGGAGCAAAACAGGAAAATTACTGTACTGAAATACCCTTATCAAAAATTGTTAATAGTAAAAATAAATTAAATTTATGTTATTGCGTTTTTAAATTCCATGACTATTTTCACTACTTATTAGGCCTCGATAATTTAAAAAATTTAAATGCAAAAATTGATTTGGCCAATAATGTTTTAATTACTTCGCATAGTAAGATAAAATTAAATTATTATAAAGCCGGGAATAGTGGCAACACGAATTGTATAGTAGTTCCGCCACGAACCGAGCAAGTTTCAGTTTAAATGTTAAAAATATAAAAAATGGCGATGTAATTATACCATATACACAAATCGGTAAATTAGAAATTCCGGAATGCCTTACGACGGTAGAAAACAATAAGGCTATTTGCACCATTTTGAGTTCTTCCGAATCTTATTTTAAATTGGATGTAACTTCCCCAATCATGAAGGAAAAGTTCGCTGAATACGAACAAATTTCAAATCCAAGTTTTAATTCCATATATGCTGAAGAATTTAAATTCGATATTTCTAAAGTTCGAACAGATCATATGAATTTTGAGGAAAGAAATTCAATATTAAAGTTAATAAAAGAATATTGGATAAACTTGAACAGTGTCAATACTATACGGCACTCGACCTCGCTTCAGGGTTCCATCAAATCGAGATGGATAAGAGCGACATTCAAAAAACTGCATTTAATACAGAAAATGGTCACTACGAATTTTTGCGAATGCCTTTCGGACTCCGTAACGCCCCAGCAACATTCCAACGGGTTATGGATAATATCCTGAGAGGTATACAAAATGAAAAATGTTTAGTTTATCTTAACGATATAATTACAAAGTCTTCAGGAGCATCTTGTTAATTTAAAAGAAGTGTTTCAAAGATTAAGAGAATCAAATTTCAAAATTCAAATAGATCAATCTGAATTTTTAAAGAAAGAAGTACCATATTTAGGTCACATCGTAACGCCAGAAGGGGTTAAGCCGAACCCAGACAAAATTATAGCTATAAAAAATTTTCCAATACCCAAAAATACTAAGCAATTAAAAGGATATTTAGGACTTTTAGGTTATTACAGTAAATTTATCAAAGATTTTTCTAAACTTACTAAACCACTAACTACTCGCCTAAAGAAAAATGCTGAAATCAATGTAAGCGATTCAGATTACATCCAATGTTTTGAAACTAGTAAACAACTTTTCATAAATGAACCCATATTACAGTATTCTGACTTCTCCCGTCCTTTCAATCTCACCACAGATGCTAGTAATTTTGCGCTAGGAGCCATACTTAGTCAAGGAAAGATTGGATCCGACTTGCCAATTGCTTATGGAAGCAGAACTTTGAACAATTCAGAAATCAATTACTCAACAATTGAGAAAGAATTACTGGCAAGAGGATGGGCTGTCAAATATTTTCGCCCGTATTTATTTGGACGACGCTTTACTAATATTACTGATCATTAAAGCTCGGATTTATAGGCAACAAAAATTGAAGAAAAAGGCGCCTATATAGGCAAAGATTTTTATTAAAAAAGGCAGGAATATTAACATTTAGGCAAAATATAGGCAATAAAGGAATATAACTTATTATTTATTGTACAAAGTAAATTAACGTAATATTAACTTAAGGCAAGTATATTTACACATCATAATCATAACATTAGTATAAATAAACTAGTAACTAAATAACTGTTAATTAATAATTAAACATTGTAACCACTTAAAATTTTATCATTAATAGAAACAACTAAATGTTTTTCAATATTTTCGGTCTTAAAACTATGTCTTCGATCACTTAAAATTAATTTGTACATTGAAAACGAACGTTCGACATCGACAGATGTAATTGGAGCATATTTCAGAGCGGATAATAAATCTGGCATAATTTGAAATTCCTCGGAAAATGTCCCATTCAAAACTTTAGCAACATTAGATAAAAACGAAAAACCTTCATTCTTGTCGAAAACATATTTCATTTTTTTAAAAATTAATTGACCGTTACTTCCAGGTGCCGATTTAATTTTCGTCTTTAAATTATCTATTAATTTTACTGACTCACATAAATTTATCTCTTGTTTTTCTAATAAGGTAATTGTGGTAACTATTAATTTATAATTGTCATTGATATAACCGAGTTCCTGTTTCAATTTGGGATTTTTTAATATTTTTTTTGCTTCTCGAATGGCTTCGGAAATATCATCATCAAATTCTGACATAACTAATTCTATTTCATTGCAGTGTTCAAAGTAAAAAAAGACTGCTTCGAGCCAGGTTCCCCACCTTGTAATTACTGGTTTAGGTGGCAAAGGGACACCGGGAAGTCTTTCTTTATATATTTGCACCCTCAACGGAGCCTTTACAAAAACTTTTTTCATAAAATTTATAAAATTATTTACCAACGGAAACAGATTTCTTATTTCTTCAGCAATTCTATTTACCCCGTGGGCTACACAAGTGCAATGAATTAAATTAGGATAAAAAATTTTTAAATTAACAGCAGCTTTTAACATATATGCCGCAGCATCTGAAAGCATTAAAACTATTTTATTCACTGGTATAGCGTTGGGTAAAAAGAGGTTTGTTAAACTATCTTGTATAAATCGACTTATTGTTAAATTGTTTGTTTTTTCCAATTCTTTAACGGCAACTAAATAAGGTTTTCTCGCAAAGTTTTCGTTCAAAATTCCAATCATTAAATTAGCTATATACCTGCCGCATACATCTGTCGTTTCATCCACGATAATATACAAAAAATTGCCCTCCAACTCGTGCTTAATTTTTGAAATACATTCCACATAACATTTTTCCACAGTATGTTTTCTCAATGTACTCTCGTCCGGTAAGGATTTATTAAGATATTTTTCAAAAAAGCGTTTAAAACTAGGGTTATTAACTTTATATAGAGGAATGTTGGATGCAATCATCATCTGGCATAAATCAAATTTAAATGCGTCTTCCTCCTTTTTTTTTGAACTGCTTAAACTATCCCGCAGAGATGTTTGGGCTAACTTAGAGGAATTTAATTTTTCCAAATTACGTTTATGAAGTGGGGTTCCACAATGCTGGTCAATAAAGTACTTTTTTCTACTTGAAATCTGAGAATTAAAAAAAAATAATTAGAATTCTAAAACCGCTTTAGAATTTAGTTATGTTGTGGGACGAGAAAAAAAGAAAAAAAAAATAAAACTTACCGATTTGCCGCATGGTTTACAAAATGCTCCATCTCCTTCTAGAGAAAGTTCCGAATAAGGTGCGATCCATAGCCTTAATTTAGATGTCATCTTTTCACACAACTGTCTTGAACGTTTTAAAACGTGTTCTTTGCTTTTCGGTATACGCAACAAAACTAAACTAGGATATAGCAATTTGCTAATTTGTGAGTAAACTCTGATACAGTAACCGACTGTACAACTGATAATAAACTAATAAAGCTTAGGGATTTCCAAATAGTTAACCCTCAAGTCTCGATCAGGTACATTTTCCTAGAAATCTATTATATAAACAAACCATTGATATTTTATTATTGACCCAAAATTTTATTATAGAATGGTTTAGTAATAGAATAATATCATGGGTAGTACCATGAAATTTTAAAAAAGGCACAAATAGGCGGAATTTACGAAAAAAGGCAAAAAGTGCAAAAAACACTTATAATAGGCAAAATAGGCAAAAAAAGGCATTTTGCCTATAATCCGAGCTTTACTGATCATAAACCACTACAGTGGTTATTTTCATTAAAAGATCCCAACTCCAAACTAGTAAGATGGCGCTTGAAGCTAGAAGAATATGATTATGAAATCTTTTATGAAAAAGGATCTTTAAATACAAATTGTGATACATTATCCAGAATAGAACTAAACGTCAATGAAACAAAAAATTTGAAAACACAAAAAATATTTTTGAATATATGGAAACACTTAATGAACAAGCTCAACAAGATCTTAATAACAAACCAGATACAGAATCGCTGATTGTTGAAATCGATGAAGATAAAAGACAAGAAGAAAACCCTGATGACAGTTAGACGATACACACCAATGTAGAAAATCCTACCCCTGGAATTCCTATTTCCAAAAAGCCTGTAAACACGGGAATTAACCAAATTTTTATCTCTGAAGTAAATTTTAATCCTGCTAGTCCCACTATTTTCAAATTATTTGATAAAAGATAAAGAATTCTTGTCCAGTTCTCAAAAAACAATTTTGAGCGTGATGTTGTTGATTTTATTAAACAATATACCATACCCAAAGTAAAATATCACCTTTATTTTGAAGACCCACTATACGAGAAATTAAGCCTGCAAGCTAAACATAGATCTGCTCATCGTACCCGAACCTAACAAAAAGATAACGACAGGTGGTGGGTGGATTCAAGACGAGGGAAAAAATGTAGCGGTGCTCATTAAAAATAGGGATGTCGGAGTGCAGAGCATTGTAAGGGGAGGAAATTATTTACTCATTAGGTTGAGGGATTTCTGTCTCCTGGCATGCTATGTATCTCCAAATATCCCTATGATGAGATACGAAACAATCGTTAATGAAATAATGGGTGCCGCTATAAACGAAAAACAAATACTGATCGCCGGGGACATAAATGCGAAGTCTAGACAATGGGGCTCCCCCATAAACGACAAAAAGGGGGAACTCTGGAATGAATGGATAGCCCAGGCTGGCCTCCAAGTGCTAAACAACAATAAGCCAACCTTCGTACGAGGGGCCAGCCAATCACACATTGACATCACATTCGCGAGCGAAGGGCTATCCAGGAAGGTGTACGGGTGGGATGTACTCGACGATCAGCTCTTTACCTACCACCGATATATACAATTTGAGGTAAAGGTTAAAGGGGGATAAAGCGGTCGATAGGTACGGTAAAATCATATTTCAACAAAAACAAGTACCTATCGGAGGTCAGAAAAATAAGCGAAGATGAGATTTCTGACCTCGGCCAACTTCGAACAGCTCTACAAAATGCGGCAAAATTGGCTACCGAGAAGAAGAAAAATGGAAAAAAATCCCCCTATTGGTGGACAGATGAGATAGAAGATCTACGGGAGAGATGCCTCAGAGCTCGAAGGAATTATACGAGAAGCCAGGGCAACCTCGAGCTTAAAGAAACATATAAAGATTTGAAGAAAATATTAAATAATACAATAAAAAAAGAGAAAAAAGAAAAGTGGCAGACCCTGATAAAAGCACTCGACGAGGATATATGGGGTGACGCATACAAAATCACAATGAAGACCTTAAAGCTAATGGCCCCATATAGACTCGACGAAGACCAGAGGATGAGATCAGCTGAACTCCTCTTTCCCAACAAAGATATACAATATTTCACCAAGGTTTTCCCAACCATGCTAGAGGAGTTCACAGAAGAGGAGGTGAAAACCGCTGGCCAGGATACGAAGACAGGGAAAGCTCCCGGCCCTGACGGGCTGCCACCAGAGGCAATAAAGATAGTAGCAACTGAGAAACCAGGTTTGATCAGAAGAATATTTAATGATCTACTGCAGAAACAAGAGTTTCCCAGGGATTTGAAGGAGGCAAACTTGGTTCTACTTTTAAAACCCGGGAAACCCCCTGATTCACCGACCTCTTATCGGCCAATATGCCTTCTGGACTGCCTTGGTAAGTTCTATGAAAGACTTATCAAGAAGAGACTGGAAGGTATGTTGGAAGATGAGAGAGTCTTATCCAACCAACAATACGGATTTAGGAAAGGCAGATCGACAATCGACGCCGCGACCTGGATAAGGAACGCGGCCAAATCAAGCAAGAAAAGATGGGTGGTTCTTGTTCTGTTGGACATAAAAAATGCCTTTAATTCAGCAAACTGGGGCCTCATAGTAGACCGAATAGTCGAAAGCGGGGCTCCGGAATATATGTCCAATATAATAAAGGACTACCTTTCTGAACGATCCGTATGCATATCCAAGAAGAGAAAGAAAAAAATGACCGCGGGAGTACCCCAGGGGTCAGTCCTGGGACCCTTACTCTGGAACATGTTATACAATGGGGTACTAGAAATTCACAAGCAGAGACAAGGAGTCAAAGCGATAGCATACGCAGACGATCTAGCCCTACTGGTTGAGGATGATATGAATTGGGGCATAACAGAAAAGGTAAATAAAGCAATAAACACGACCGCGGCGTGGATCGAGAAAAACGACTTAAAATTAGCAGTAGACAAGACAGAGATAATAATTCTAAGAGGACCAAGGAAAAGGGAGGACTTAGTGTTCAAATGTCAAGGCTCCGAAATAAGACCCCAAAGGACAGTGAAGTATCTCGGTATTACTTTCGATGACCGACTTACCTTTGGGCAGCACATACAAGAAGCATGTCGAAATGCGGAAGGGAGGACCTCAGCATTGAACAAATTAATGCCAAACGTAGGGGGGCCTGGATCTCAGAAGAGATCAGTTATGTTACAATCAATATTATCGATCATTTTATACGGGGCCCCCGTGTGGCATGAGGTCCTCCAGATGAAGAAATATAAGGACATGCTCTCTAGGGCTCAAAGGAAACCTCTGATCAGGGTGTGCAGCGCGTACAGAACTGTATCTACCATTGCCTTACAGGTGGTGGCTGGTTCTGTACCCGTGCACATCCTGGCCAGGGAGAGAGCTCGAATGTATCCGAGGGGCAACGGGGCGGTTGGTTCAGGGCCACAAGAAAGAGACAGAAGCTTGGAGATGTGGCAAGGGAATGGCAGCGAAGTCGAAAAGGCGGCCTGGACGAGGTCTCCTGGTCCCGGATGTAGTGAGGTGGTATAGGTGTCAACATCGGCGCGTCAACTACTACTTCACGCAGTTCATGACGGGACACGGATCGTTTCGGAAATACACCCATAGAATTGGAAAATCCGGAGACGATCTGTGTCCTGAGTGTGGAGTGGTGGATGATGCGCGGCATGTTGTGTTCGACTGCCCTGCATACCACATAGGGCGAAACGAACTGCAACGGAGCCTGGGATTTCCACTAGGCGAGCCTCACGAGCTGATCGATAAAGCCATCGACAGCAAGCACGATTTCGAACTGATCATTGCTTTTGTCACAAAAACCATAAAGCACAAGGGTGGACTGACCGCTATATTTATTTATCGTTGTATTTATTTAAGGGGCCCGCGTAGCGCAAGCGGTAGTGTGCTTGCCTCGCATGCCGGTGGTCGTGAGTTCGAATCCTACCGCCGGCAAGAACAACTAGGCATTTTTAAAATGTCTATAGGCCCCAGGTCGACTCAGCCTGAATAAAATGAGTACCTTGGGTAAAACCAGGGGTAATAATAGGCGGTTGAAGCGTAGCACTGGCCATGTTACCTTCCTTGTATACCGTAGGCCCTAGATATAGCAGACTACCCTGCTATACTCCCAAAGCCGCGTGCGGTATAAAACGGGAGACTATTATTATTATTGTATTTATTTTACTGTATTTTATTTATTTAAGTTACCTCCGTTTTTTACTATAATTTTATCAATACCAATTTTAGCTATTTTTTATTTTTATTTTACCTACACTACTTTTAACTTATTTCCTTTTATCTATTTTATTTACTAATTTATTTATTTTATTTAATAGTGAGGGCCGTGGGACATGGGACGGGAAAAGACTCTTTACATCTAATCCCGTCGGATGCCCTCGGATGTCCAGATACCCCAAAAATTAGTTAATGAAGGTATTAATGCGGAACTTAATTGATGGAAGTACGAATGAATGGTGTTACTGTTAATTGCCAACTAGTTCTACTCGTTAGTTCCAATGTGGAAGGGGGGCAACCAGGCTGTCTCGCCGGCATAATGATTAAGCAGGACGGTAGCTTCACCAGCCAGTCTCGCCCGAGCCTTATGCGGGTGAGGGAGGCCGTCAAATCCATGTAATGCACGCGAAAAGTGCCAGAGGGAAGTTAAGAGTAAGGCTGACGGGCCAGATATGCTTGCTAAGAGCGGTTCCGGGCCCGTTGGTCGGAGGAAGAGGGGGTGGTTTAGTCGGTAGGCAGTCCCGTCACGCGGTGTGAAGCGTGAGAGATTGAATCCGACACACCTGGGTAAAGGGCTGACACCGATCCCAGACGGTCTTTTGAAGATTCCACCTCCCAAAAAAAAAAAAAAAATACGAGAAATTTAGCGTTGTTGTCCAAAAATATTTTAAAAATTCTCAAATAGCATTTATTAATTGCACTAAGAAACTTATCGATGTTCCTATAAACGAAATTAAAGAAATAATTCGAAACTATCATGAAGGCAAGCAAAATCATAGAGGTTTAGATGAAGCGGATAACCGAATTAAATCATTATAATATTGGCCCAATCAACGAGCTTCTATACAAACTTATATTAATGAATGCGAAATATGCCAATTAACAAAATATGATAGGAATCCAATAAAGCCAATATTTAGCATTACTCCTACAGCAATTAAACCATTTCAGATTTTACATTTAGATTCCATAACACTTGAAAATACCAAATTTCTAACGATAGTCGATTCCTTCTCTAAATATGCCCAACTTTATAAACTCAATTCTGATTAAGGTATCGAAGTACTAAACGCTTTGATTAAATTCTTTACTCACCATAGTATCCCAGAACAAATCATTTCAGACAATGGTACAGAACTAAAAAATTCAGTCATTAAAGATTTATTAGCATTACATAAGGTAAAAATCCACTTTATCTCCTCCCAGCATCCAGAATCAAATGGTATAGCTGAAAGATTTCATTCAACTATTATAGAACCTCTCAGGTTACTAAACAATCAAAATGAGTATAAATCCGACCAATAGAATAAAAAGTAAACTATGCATTATTAGCTTACAACAGTACTATCCACGCCGTAACTAAAATGAAACCCCATGAACTAGTTACGGGACATTTAGACACCAACTCCTCATTTAACATTGACCTAGAACAACAATTAATTAATAATTATACTTTTGATCACAAGGATAAAATGAAATTACTATATTCTAATATTAACCAAAAACTTAAAGAAAATAAAATAAAACTTATAAATAAAGCAAATGAAACACGCGAGTAATTACCAAAAGAAATTCCTACCGAAGTATTTGTGTGAAACAGACAAATAAAAGGAAAAACTAAAAATAAATATCAAAAAGAAAATATTAAATCCATTAATAAATCTAAGAAAACAGCAAAACTTATTAAGCGACATAAAAATACTACCGAAAACATTCACCTTTCAAATGTAAAACGACCTAAATGGAAAACTTATACAGCCGAAATAAAAGATATTGTCGATTTTCAAACCAAAATTGAGAACGTTATTTATCTAAAAGACATGTTCAATGAACTCATTATCACATAATATAATTCTATACTTGATGTAATGGAGACTGTAGAAAATTCTATTACTTTTTGTAAGCTCAAAACCTTACACCCTAGTATTATCAAATCTAGTGACCTATTTCGAGAATTACAAAGAATCTCTTTATTTTACAAAACACAATTACCATTTGAATTAAAACACGAAAATATTTTAGATTTTGAATCCATTCTGGAAATCACCTGTAAAATAGAGGAAAACCAAATTCAATATTTTCTGACAATTCCTATCGATTTTGAGAACATCTTTGATCTTTATTATTTATTACCTATACCCACACAAATTGAGTCAGAATTTGCAATAATAATACCTAATACAAGATATTTGTTAAAAAATAAAAATACAATAATACCTCTCAACGACATCTGCACCCACGGTAAAATTTTCCAATGTCCAAGCCGTCTACAAAATAACCAAGAACACCTATGCGAAAAGGAAATAATCTTACGAGAAAACTCCAGTAATTGTCAATATATTAAGGCAGACATCCAAGGCAATCACATCGAAATCATACCAGAGATGAACCAGTTTTTAGCAATATTTCCTATGGAGGAAAAATTAACTTTTAAATGCTCTGAAGGAACTCAAATTAAAACACTGACAGGCATCTTTCTGATCGAAAATACACAGTGTACAATCCTTTTCAGAAACCAAGAATTGTTGTTCCAAGATCGAACCTTTGGACAACCAATTTTAATCACCGAGCCAAAATTAAAATTCAAAGAATTAAGCATTTCACCTATGAAAATAACTTTGAAGAATTTAAAATTTGAAAAAAATCCCACAAACAGAATCACACCCATCATGGAAGAAAGAGAAAATTACCACATTCCCAGCATTTGGACCATTATATTATATCTTGCAATCATTCTAATAATCATCTACATTACCTATAAGAAAATAACGATAAGAAAGAGAAAAGAAACCAAAAGAAAGGAAGACATAAGAATGTCAAACATACAGGACCCAGATGATTCCAATTCAAAAATTCACCTCCCAGAAGGAGCCTCAATTTAGGGGAAGAGGAGTTATAGAGCGACGCCTATGGGTTTATTCGTGCCATGGACTTAAGAGTGCTGACATGGTCAAAGCATTGAACTCTAGAGTGCTGACGCTATATTTTCATAATATTGTGAATTGTATAATTGCAATTGTATATGTGTTATTTTAATTAATATTTTATTCAGTTTAGAATCTGATTTTATTGTAATTAGTCGTTTTAGCTCTAATAAATTCTTTTTAAAAAAGGACTTTTGGCATTCCCAAATTTGAGTTATATATATATATATATATATATATATTATATATATATATATATATATATATATATGTAAATATATGTATATATATATATATATATATATATATATAATATATATTATATATATAATATCATATATATATATCGCAAGGTGGAACCTACGCTCCTTCTCATTTTCAAAGTAGTTGTCAACAGCAAAGCGAAAACTCACATAGGCATAATTCTAATCCTAATCGCACTAGCCATAATATCGTGACTAATAACATTAGTCCAAATGAAAATTACCGTTTTAATCTTCAGATGGACCCCACTAGTTGTTCAACATTGTCTGCTGTAAATCGCAACAAGATTTTATAAATTAAAAAAATATTTTTGGTCTAAGAAATAATTTTGTAACAAAAAGCAGTGCAATGATTGATATAGAAATACATTTGCAAGTACAACCTTTCAAAATATTTAATGTTTCTTATCAATAATAGGCAAAATCGCATAAAATTTCTGAAAAATTCCGTTAAATCCGTGGTCTTTTCAAATTCTACTAGAGTTAAAAGGCGATTTAGCGAATACCTACTTCTATGAACCTAATAATATTGATTTTTATTATTGAGTTAATGCCTCGACAACTATAATCATTGGCATGGTACAGTCAGGTACCTAGTGTAGTGTGTGTGTGTGTGTGTGTGTGTGTGTGTGTGTGTGTGTGTGTGTGTGTGTAGAGTAATTGTCTTGATACTTAGCAAAGTCGACGTCATTGTCTTTGCTAAGAGACGCTAATTGTATCCGAACGTCTGCGGTCCCTCCGGTGAGTACCGATCGCACAAGGATAGAAATTATTTTCATTCATTAATTTTTAATAAACGAAAATTTCTCCACCCAGATGGGATTCGAACTCACGACCTTTAGGTTTAAAGGTAGGCGCTCTTACCACTGAGCCACAGAGGGAGTTATATTGATTTATTAGTTAGCGTGAATTTGTATTTTCAACTTTTAATGGGAGAAATAATCTTGCTAGGGGCTAATCTCCCTAGGAATACTTCATTAGGATATGTAATTGCGGGTCCACTTACATCAAAGAAATATCTTAGTTATACCAACGCATCCTTTGTAAATTATCCTTTTTTCTTGAGAAAATACGCATTATAAGCAAGATAAAGAGGAAGAAATCAACGCAGCAATCGAAACAATGTTAGAAACATTTTAGGAAGTCTAAGAGCTTTCATTTACGCAGTCTCATATTGATGAAGAACAAATTGCATACACTTTTCCAAACCTCCACGCGGATTTTGGATTCAGGATGGTATCAAGTTCGACAAATTCGACACTTGGAAAATAAAAAATTATATAGTTTATTTTTTTCTACAAAACAGAGATTTTTACGTTTAGAGAAAAAATTTGAAAATGATCAAAAAATAATGAATATTAAAGAGTTATTGAAGAATATCCAACACTAAAACACGCTAAAGCTGTAGCCTTTAATATTGTATGATAATGTTATTGACGAAATAAAATACTTTATACCACATTGTTTAGTTTTAAGAGAACTAAATTGTTTAAAATAGGTAAAAGAAATAATAAATAAACTTACTCACAATCAGTTTAATTAAACTATCTAGACGACCGGTTTGGCTTTCTACAATTTTCGCTTTCTACAAAAATTTTTCTATTATATGCCATCTGGTTTCAAGAAATGTACTCATTTTACAGAATTTGATTTCAAGTCAACACGTAGTTTGAAAAGTTTTAACACAACATGGAAGAATCGTTCAGACTAGTATTATTAATTAAATAAATCTTTAATCAATCATAGCAAATTTACTGTCATAGAGATACTAAACTTTAACCATAAGCGGCTATAAATTTGAAAATGTTAAAGTGTTACAGAAAACTATTATACAGACTTACCAATGTTCTTGTCGTTATCTTTATATATCTTTTATAAATATATATTTTCATGGTACATTATAAAGTTGAAATAAGAATAAATTTACTTTTACACCGGTTTAAATAGGGAATCATTTAACTGCTATTTGACTAACTTCGGTATTCAACTGTCAGATATTAGAATAACCAACTAATTATTGACTTCGTAATAATTTAGTCATTTTCTTGAATTTGTTAATTAATTTACCATCAACAATTTATCTATCTATTGCTCTAATCTCCATACTAACATATTAGAAATGAAATAAAATATTTAAACATACCAGGACAGATAGCTCATTCGCACCAACAATATTTTTTCAAAAAAACTTTTCAAAATATTTTGTAACTTTATTACAGATATTGATTACTACTTTACATATTTAATTACCAAATAATCATTTAAGTTTATTCTGTAATTTTGACTTAATTGAGTTAGTTATAATAGGAAATTTATTTCAATTATTCTGATTGTTACATTTAAATTTAATTATTTAATGATTGTTAAAAGTATGCCAATATTAAACATATTAACTTACTGTTATATTTAAAATTTTTAGAGAATTTCACTAATATCTGTTTACTTCAAAAACTGGTTAACTTTACTTACAGTACTGAGAAATAAAAGAAGAACTGTCACACTTTAACCTACATTAGCTTGTCAAATTTACCTCTAAAATCTAATAGACAACAAAAAAACTAATTTTCTTCAATTCAGAGATGTAGTGCTATTAAGTCCCCCTTTTTAAAATTTAATGTCTCTTTTGCTCTGTTTAAGTGTGTTCTGTTTGCCTCTAAGTGTCCTTAATTGTTTTAGTTTTAATAATTTTAACATACTTGACTTTACAATCATCTATCAAATAACAGTAAGCTAATTAAACTTTATCAAAGAAAATTGATAATTACAAGTTAAAGGAATTTGCACATCCACACAATTGTACATCTAATTTCATTATTGTCATACAGCTGTCACCTTAATAAAATTTCATAAATAACACACATTTTAAAACATATCTTTGAATAAATATAAATAACTTTTAAAGAATTAAATAATACAGAACATCACTTTCATTTAACAAACAATCACATTACACCTATTTTCTACTTTATTGGATAAAATCTATCTCATCAAGAAACTTCCCCGTTGATTGTCAAACAATTACAATAGTAAAAACTGAAGATCCCCATTCAGCAATTACAGGATAGTTTGAACTATGTTCTTCCAACCATTAATTAATAGTGTACCGGCATGTAAGTAATGTTTTGTTTATTTACTAATTTATTACAATTCAATAGACTATTTTTATACTAATTTGTGGGTCTTACTTTGTCTGCTTAAACAGTTTATTCATTTAAAAAAAACCACAGACATGTAATATTGGCATAATTACTGTAATTTATATTATCTTTATTTATCTTTTGTTTATCTTTATAAGACAACACCCTAATATGGGTTTTATTATTTCAGCATTTAACTAATTTTGTATCGACAGACCTGAAGATGCTTTGCAAATTGTAGAAAGCGAAACCGGTCGTCTAGATAGTTAAATTAAACTGATTGTGAGTAAGTCGTATTTATTATTTATTTTACCTACTTGAAATGGATTCACACAAGCAACACATTCATAATTTAAATTGTTTAAATAACAAATTGAAGTTGCCGTTTCTTAGTGTAATAATTAATGGTATTGTAAACTAGATGACTGATTGGTAATTTAAGAATAAACACCTTATGGCGACGTACTTGATGTAATATCAACATTTTTATCTATCCTTGTTAAACATCGTTGCATATGCGCACTTTACTCTTTATTACAATATTAGGATTAATAAATTTTTTGCTTTTATGCAAAAATTTATTTTAAAATCACTCATTTAGTTTTGACCAACTAGAGAAAATATTTTCTCTTAAGTATCGTATTCTAGTAAGTTTACGTTTGAATAGTTTTATTACTCCAAATGTGACATTCAAAAACAAAAAGATGTTTAAAAGTTTTAGTTTTAGTGTCTTTTATTACTTTAGATAGTTTTTATCATTAAAATTCGTAGATTTTTATACTTAAAAAACTGTTATAAAATGCAAATAAACTTTATTTCATGCTATAAAGCGTCAAGATTTAAAGAATAAAATCAGATATTCACTTTTAACGCTAGGATAATTCGGACGTAATAATTAATTCTGTTGAAGTTGTAGCAATTAATTATGCTCTATAAATGGCACGTTTCTTTTAGTATTTAATCAAATAACGTGGAACAGAAACCTATATTTGCAGGCAGCTTTATAATGGGTCATTATCAATGTTTTAAATTTTTAGGCTTCTTAACGATAGAAATAGAATAGAGTTCGTATAGTATGCACCAAAATAAACCGTACCAAAAGTGAACGTCGTATTTATTTTTTAATTGACATGTTCAAAATATGCACCATTGCGGGACAAACAAGCTCCATATCGTTTTTGAAGATCATCCAACACATTTTAAATGTTTTTTACTGATATGATATTATGCCTGTTGCAGTTGGGCGCTTTGTTTTGGAGACTGTAAGAGCTGAGCGAGGACGCATTCTTATTAATTGTTGGTAAGAAACATTTTACCAACAGCTTAGAAAATATATTACAACCAATTAATAAATCTAGGGTAAGTCCGGGAGAGATGGGCCATCGGTATAGACGGGCCATTCGTCATATTTCAGATCCTTTGTTTAGTGTGCAGTGCGACAACGTCGATTTGTAACATTTAGTCAACGATAGACCTTGTGAACGTGGTCATTGCCAAGTGTATGCATACACAACGGAGATTTTTTTACATAATTATATGTTGTTGGTGAAATTTTTCCTTGGTGAATTTTCAAGTTGTGTAAATTTTGACAAAAGGTAAGTTTTTTTAATTCTTTATGTATTTAACTGTTATATTGAGATTAAACAACTGAACCTAACCTAAAATAACATTAAAAATTTAAACTGTGTGTTCGATGGCGTGCCCCGTCTCTACCGAACCTTTGGGATAGACGGGCCACAGTATATCGGTATAGATGGGCTAATAGTAAGTATTGGATTTGTATTATTCAACATTTGTTTGTTAATAATAAGTATTATTAATTAATTTCTATATTGTTACAGGTTACAGTATGCCTTCATATTATAAGCGAAAATCTACTGTTGAAAATACAACAAAGTGTTGAAAGGTACATGGAGCGAAGAAGCACTACAAAATGCGGTTGCAGCTATCAGAGAAAAACACATGAGCTGCATTAGCTTATGGCATACCTCGAAGAATGAAACATAATGATTTTAAAAAACACAATCGTCTTGGACCTTCTTCAACTCCTGGGGATGAGATCGAGATGAAATTAGTGCTTCATATTAAGAAGTTGCAAAAAAAATAAAAGTCACAAATCAATAGAAACAACAGTAAAGCTGGTTTTGACTGGTTGCAGTCTTTGTTACGGCGTAATCCAGACATATCAGTGCGAAAAGGTGAAGGAGTTTCTTTGGACAGGGCAAAAGGATTAAACCAGGAGGTAGTTAAACAGTACTTACATCTGCTGCAAAGTAGTAATTTAACCAATAGTCAACTAATAAATAAGCCGGGCATATTTTCAACGTAGACAAGACAGATTTGCAGTTAAATAACAGGCCTGGATATGTACTCGCGTCTAAAGAATCTAAATAATGTCCCTGTTATTACATTAGGAGAGAAAGGAGAAAAAGGGCGTATTTTTATCTCCTTATTCTATTCTTAAAGGAAAAAAATGGAAAAGAAGAATACGCATATGGAATGCCACCTGGAGCAATGTTTGTAATATCCGAAAAATTGGCCTACGTAAATGCAGATATTTTTTTAAATTGGCTAAAAAATCTACTTATTCCTCGACAGCCTCGAGGCAAAGTTTTGCTAATATCAGAGAGACATACGTCCCATACAGCAGCAGTTTAAGTATTAGAATGCGCCGAAAACAACGAAATTATAATGTTGTGCTTACCCAGTCATACGACGCATTTTCTGCAGCCGTGAGACCGAGCTTTTTTTCAATCATTAAAGGCTAATTTTTACTTGAGATGTCAAAACTATATCAGAAATAACCCAACAAGAAAACTACACGTTACCAGTTTAGTGAGTTGTTAGCAAATGCGTGGAAAATCTCAGCAAACGGTTTGATCCCGATAAAATTCCAGAGCATGCATTTTTGTCGACAAATGAGAGCTTCTCAGCTGTAGTAAAAGAACAAAGTAATACAAAAATAGATCTAAATATTTTAGATCAACCAGGTCCTTCACATGCAGGCATTACTCTAGTCGTTGATGAAGAAACTGTAGCTGGTACGTATAATGTTGAAGACTCAAATATAACACCTGGAAAAGTATTAGACACGTTATCGCCTATACCTAAAATTGAAGCTGCAAAAAAGAAAGTAAGAGGCCGAGCAAGAAGAGTGGAGGAAATTCTTAATTCTGTAGACAAAATTAAAAAAAAAGAGAAACAAGAATAAAAAAAGAAGACAGTTCCAAAGCAGCAAAACAAAAGACATCAACGTCAAAAGTATGAGTTAGATTCGTCTGATAATGATATGAATGCAGATGTGCCAGTTTTATGTGACAGCAAAAACGAAGAACAATTTAATGAAAATGCATTGGTTGTGGTGAAGATTACAGCAAAACATCTAGAAAGTATGACTGGGTTCAATGTTTGATTTGCAAACACTGGTGCTATGACAACTGTACAAAATTTAGAAATGTTTGTTATTCATGTTGAAAAATTGCTAGTAAAAAGAAATAGGTTAACAGAATCAAAACTGTCGACTTGAAGCAGATCCAACCTCATATTGTCGAAACAGACATACTAACATTACTGTACCAGTAGATACTCATCTAAGGAGTACAGTCAGTAATGGGTTGTAAGTTTTAAATCAAGCTTCAGAATCAAATCAGGAAGCTAAAGCAGAAACAATAATCAAGAATTTTTGTAATTTTTCAACAAGTGGTCAGGTCTTATTAGCCACAGCTTTGGTACAAGTATTTGACAAGCATGGAAATCAGCATATTTGTACAGCACTTTTAGATAATGCTTCAATGTCTAATTTCATATCAAAGGGTTTAGCAGATCGCCTAGGGATTACTCAACAAAGGGTTCAGTTGTCAGTATCAGGACTTGCACAGAATCAGTCTGTGATTCAATCCTCTTGTAATGTAACAGTTAAGTCTCTCAGTAATCAGTTTTCATGTTCTCTTCAGTGTTTAGTTATTCCACAAATAACAGATGATTTGCCTAATAGGTATTTTTCTAAATCTTCATTACCGATTCCCAACAATATTACACTAGCAGATGATAGGTTCAATGAACCCAAAAATATAGATATCCTCATTGGTGCAGATTCTTATTGGAATCTCATATGTACAGGTACGATTCACTTAGGAAAACATCTACCAGTGCTACAAAAAACAGTTTTAGGGTGGATAATTTCAGGTCCACTTGGATTATCTAAATTAACATCAAATAATAGCAAATGTCATTTTACGAAAGTCACCGATTTAGAATCACAGGTCGCAAGGTTTTGGGAATTAGATACCATTCCGGACAACAAGCAGTTGTCAAATGAAGAACAGCAAGTGGAAGAACATTTCATAAACACAGTTCAACGTGATACATCAGGTCGATTCATTGTATCAGTTCCGTTAAAGGAACCAATATCAAGGTTAGGGAACTCAAAGGACATAGCAATGAAACAGTTTTACAGTTTAGAGAGAAAGCTAGCAGTCAACCCCCAACTAAAGAAGTTGTATTCAGACTTCATGAAAGAATATAAAGAATTAAACCACATGACACGGTTTACTCCTAGTGATACTCAAATTACCTATTATTCACCACACCATGGTGTTTTAAAGGAAGAAAGTGACACTACCAAGCTTCGTGTTGTTTTCAATAGTTCCGCATTGTCATCTTCAGGACATTCATACAATTCCATTCAAATGGTAGGTCCAGTAGTTCAAGATGAATTGTATTCAATTATGTTAAGGTTTAGACAACATAACATAGTAATTTGTGCAGACATTTGTAAAATGTACAGACAAGTGATGGTACACAAAAGGTTCCATCCGTTGCAATTAATTGTTTGGAGAAACAATCCTAACGAAGAACTGCAGACATATGCGCTCAACAGGGTAGTGTATGGCACTGCAAGTGGTCCATATTTGGCCACGAGATGTCTGGTCCAGTTAGGTATCGAAAATGAAAAATCCAATCCAGAAGCAGCTCGAGTCATAAAGAATGATTTCTTTGTAGATGATTTAATTACAGGTGCAGATTCAGTCAATCAAGGAATCATATTGTGCCAACAAATAGATGAAATATTAAAATCAGGAGGATTTCATCTCAGAAAATGGAAATCAAACAATTTGGAGGTATTCACAAATATTCAGCATACACAAGAATTTGATGAATTTTATTTTGGCTCTTCAGAAGCGTCAAAGGTGTTAGGGCTTTATTGGTCAGCAAACAAGGATGTCTTTTCTATGAAGGTAGCGTTACCCCAAGTTACAAAATTCACTAAACGACTTATCTTATCCGAAATAGCAAAGATCTTTGATCCATTAGGTTTAATTAGTCCTTTAATTATTAAAGCAAAAATATTGCTTCAATCGCTTTGGTCTTTACATTTATCTTGGGATCAAGAGGTTCCACTAGACATTCGCAATAAATGGATTTCTATAAGAACAGATCTTAAAGAACTGAACTCACTCCAAATTCCTAGACATGTTGTTTGTATGGATCGAGTACATGTTGAAATTCATGGGTTTGCTGATGCGTCTCAGTCTGCCTATGGTGCATGTATCTATGTACGGTCCACTGATTCAAATAACACTATTCAAACTAGTTTACTTACGTCCAAAACAAGGGTTGCACCATTAAAAACCATCAGCATTCCAAGGTTGGAATTATGTGCTGCGCTTTTGTTAGCAGAATTATTTCAGAAAGTTGTTAAATCGTTAACAATCTCAATTGATGATTACTATCTGTGGAGCGACTCCACAGTTACACTAGCATGGATTAAAACTTCTCCTCATATGTTACAAGTTTTTGTGGGGAATCGTATAGCTCAAATTCAATCTCTCACAAATGTAGATAAATGGAGATATGTACCCACAGCAACAAATGCAGCTGATATTCTTACACGAGGTATGACTTCAGCTAATTTACTTCAGAATTCACATTGGTTTAGTGGACCACCCTGGTTAAAACAAGCTCCAGATAAGTGGCCACAAGATATATCTAATCTTAGTCCCATCTCAGCAGATAGTCTTCTTGAAGTTCGAAAAATCTACACATTTCTTCAGAGACAACCAGTTCATTTATTTCCATTTGAAAAATTTTCTAGCTTACAAAAACTTCAGCGTGTAACAGCTTATTGTTTAAGATTTATTTCTAATTGCAGAAAACCCAAACAAGAAAGAGTTCAAGGTGATCTCTCCTTAACCGAAATAAATCAATCACTAGATATGTTAATATCACTTGTACATCGGGAAGTCTTTTCGACTGAAATCGATGATCTGTTAAAACTAGGTAGGGTAGACAGGAAGAGTCGACTTCTAAGTTTGACACCATTTCTTCAAAAGGGCATCATTCTTGTAGGTGGAAGACTACAAAATTCTTCTTTTCCATTCGATAAGTGTCATCCAATAATTCTTCCTTCAAATCACAAATTAACTTACCTTATTTGTCACAAATTTCATCAACAATTAGGTCACGCAGGACCGCAGCTAATGTTATCAGTCATTCGCGAAAAATACTGGCCCATATCAGGTAGAAATTTAGTAAGAAAAATTGTCAGAGAATGTGTTACATGTTTTCGATGTAAACCGACAATTTGTACACCATTAATGGGTCAATTACCATCATCACGAGTTTCTCAAACTTTTCCTTTTAATCATACAGGAGTTGACTATGCAGGTCCATTCATGATAAAGGATCGTAAGGGTCGTGGTTGCAAGGTTTTCAAAAGCTATCTTTGTCTTTTTGTTTGTATGGCAACAAAAGCAGTACATTTAGAGGTAGCCACTGAACTGACCACATCGCATTTTTAGAAGTATTACAGCGCTTTATTGCTCGCCGAGGCAAACCATCTGCCATCTACAGTGATAATGGCAGTAACTTCGTTGGAGCGAACAATAAATTGAAAGATCTTAGTTCTTTTCTTAAATGCAACCAATCTACTTTACAAACGGAATTGGGTGTTAATCAGGGAATCAATTGGCATTTTATACCAGCTTACTCTCCGCATCAAGGTGGACTGTGGGAGGCTGGGGTTAAAAGTGTTAAGCATCATCTAATTAGAATTATGTCCAATCGTTTGCTTACTTTCGAAAGTTTTTATACAATTGTAACGCAAATTGAGGGAATTTTGAATGCTCGACCACTCACACCTCTTTCCTCAGATCCAAACGATTTCAATGTACTTACGCCCGCACATTTCCTTATTGGTCGTCCGATAAATTCCATACCATACCCAAATGTTGAAGCTGTTTCAAAGACGATGCTGTCCCATTTTGAGCAACTTGAACAGTGTAAACAACACTTTTGGACTCGTTGGTCAAGAGAGTACATCAATGAGCTACAACAACGCACTAAGTGGAAAACTAATGCAGCTAGTGTCAAGGAGGGAGCTATGGTCATAATCAAAGATGACAACTTGCCTTCGTACAAGTGGAATCTAGGACGGATCGTCAAGTTACACCCTGGAAAGGACAATATAGTGCGAGTGGTATCGATTAAAACTGTTAATGGAATTTACAAACGGGCCGTGGCAAGAATTTGTCTATTGCCAATCGAGACGGACAATGTTTTTTTGTAACATGATTGTATTTCAATGTTTATTTGATTTATAATGTTATATATATTTTTTATTTTTGCATAGTTCATATTTGTTGAAAGATTGTCTTTCAAGGCTGGGGGCATGTTCAGAAATGTAAAATAATGAGAATTATTTAAATTTGCCGCGCATTTGTAGACGGGGCCTTAGCTGTATTGGCGGTTGACACTTCATGTCTTGCCGAAAAAGAGAAGAGTCGCCACCCGCCAGCCGAGAGTGACAGTCGGTCGAAAATAATAGGTTAAGATATAGCATGTCGATATAGTCGATATTATTTTGTTATAAGAGTTTGAATAATAAATTTGGTATCTGTGCACATATCCTTTAATTTTTACTAGAGATACAGTCCACTAGCGAAGTTAAACCAGCGCACAGAATCATTCAAGAAAACAAGAATGGTCTAACCTACGCCAACATTATGGGTAGGTTTAATTGTGAGATCTGAATTATGTAATCTACTTAAAATATTCTATTTAATTTCATATTTCATCAGTTGACTTTCTGTAATAGTGTCAGTTGGACCTTTGGTCAATGCTTAGTTTCATAGAATTTTGAAATGTGCAAATCACATATCCATGATTGTGACTGCCCATCCAGGCTGTCATATGCCACATGTCACCTCAACATTTCCGTTAAGACCGGGAGTCATTCTGTCTCCGGTTTACGAATATAATGTAGCATCGCCTAGTTTAAAATTTTAAAGTTTTTGTCCATGTGTAGTGTAGTGTGATGTACAATTTTGTGTTTATAACATTTTATTCTTGTTGGATAGGCCACAATTGACGAAGTAAGTCTAAAACGTTAATCACATACAAACTTTTATCAACCATCAACTTGGAATTTTTATCAAAGTTAATTAATTTCTTCAGTTAAAAAACGTTTTTTGGCTTATTTCAGATGCCCCTGAAGATGCTCTAGGAAGCGAAATTATTTGGGAAGATTTAATTAATAAAAATGTTCTCGATATCTTCCTTTTCTTTGATCAAAGCCAATCAAAATATTTTTAATTGCGGTATTTAATCGAAACACTCTAAATTTTTTAATCTAAACTAGCTTTCAAAAACTACTAAGTAAGTAAAAATAATAGTGTTATACTAACCTTACAAAGAAAATTTAACGTTATCAACAAAATTGTCTCGTTCTCGTTGAGCGTTATACACTTAAAAAATCCATTCTAAAATCTTTAGTTTTATGTACACTTTTTAAGAATTCACAAAACAATAATTTGTCATTTGCATTAAACTACACTCTGTAATTAAAAAGTTCATCACAATTTTATGTCAGGGTTTTTAAACGTAGTTTTATGGTCCAGCTAGTGCCACAAGTATGCTGAGGAGCACAGCAGAAAATGGGTACTCTAGTCTTAATTGTCCGCCATGTTGCATTGCAGCTGGGTGTTCTCCTGAAACAAGTAGTCACTATCAATTATCTGTAGTGAAAAAATGGTTATAAAATATTTGTTCAAACATTATTTTAATATAAAATATCATATTTATTCTACCCGTCTGTTGATATACATTTTTAATCACATTTTATACATATTTTTGGTAGTATTTTTTATAATTAAAATATATAATATATAAACAACATATTTAATATATTGACTATTTCACTAGACCATTTTTAGCTGTTAAAGTATCATAGCAACGCCACGTTTCCTACTGACAAAACTCTTTCCTGCGCGTGATTTCTCGACGACAAAATTATGACAGATCCGTCACGAAGGTGTCTGGTAATTTTATTTTTGTCAGTTTGACAAACGGCATTGAAGCGTAATTAATTTTGGATAGATTTAATAAATCCAGACAATAATTCAAGATTTGATCACCAGTCAGGTGAAAAATCGAAAAATTGGTTTCGGAAAATGTCCCATTGAACACGCAAAGGTCCAGAAGCTCTATTTGGACCCAATTTTCGAAGTTCCTACGGGTGAATAATGTTACGCTTTAAAGATGTACTGCGATAACGGAACCACAGAATAAATAACAATCAGAATGCCCACTCTTAGAGGCCGCCTTTGAAGTGCGTCAGCACGCGATCGCTATATTTTAAACGGAAACACAGACTCGGATTGAGAAATTTGTGAGAAGCTACGACAGAACCATAATTTAAATTTTTAGAGACCAACAATTTAGTAAATTTGAAATACTTGATGGATTGGACCGTAACTTGATAGAAATTCATTTTATGTAACAATTAAACACTAAAAACGTTGTTTTCAAACTTGCACAAAATTTATTTAAACCTCATATCACTAAATTTGTTTCGGCTGATTGATTTCTCAAGTGATCTATTTTTGGCATGCGTTGACACTTTATATTCTCTAATGAACTTCTAACAAGGATAGCTGAAGGCCTTTATTTTGAATGTGAAGAATTTTAAATTCGTCAGTAAAAGAATGATTGTGATCTAGAAGGTGAAGTGCATATGTAGAATCTGTTTTTCTATTATTGAAAGCCCTTTTATGTTCTGCTATTCGTTTATTAAAGTTTCTACCAGTTTAACCGATGTAAGTTTTTGGGCAGTCGCCACATTTAAGTTTGTACACACCACTGTGTAAGTGTTTTTTATTTTGGCTCTTGTTGTTTTTGATATATTTGCCTAGGTTGTTATTTGTTCGGAAAAGCTGGTGTTATTCCTTTCTTTTTAAATACGGGATGTTTTGAAATTTTTGTCTCTAGATGATCCATAAAAATATCTGATAGCAATGGGCTTAGAGGATTGTCCATTATACGTCCTGCACTGTTATTTGTATATTAACAGTATACAGATTGAACCAAATTAAAACGGAACATACAATTTAATACATGTCTGTTTGAACTGCATTTGAAATAGTGGACCAATATAAAACTTGGACAAAAATAAATCCATACCTGGGTATAGACATTGTATAAAATATCGTTCAACTATCTGTTTACTTTAAGAACGCACCGTAGTCTAAGAGCAACGCCCAAAGTCAATGTTGCCATCGCCGTATAATAATCCGATTTGCGGATCTGTTTGCTTCGTATCTTTAAATAAATCGGATATTTGCCTATATTTTTCATTGTATTTACCAATCTACTACAACAGACTAATAACAAAAATAAACTTAACGCAGTTATTTCCTTTCTTTCCTGTAAATACATATTTTATGGTTTACAGGAAAGAAACACCTTATTTGAGAAACAGCTAGAGAAATGAATAGCGGCAACACCGCTCTGGACAAGGGCAGGTCTTATTAGCAAGCGAGAGTGGTTTGACAGCATAATAAAATCTAGTCTAGTTTTCACAGTGATTCTAGGCTGTAAGTCCGTAGCGTGAAAATAAAATATTTTCGTAAATATATTAAAATGTATAAAATTGAAGAAAAAATACAAATTTTAACTTGGTATTTTGGAGGTCACTCGATTCGAGATATAGTTAATTTATTCGTTGGTTGTTTTCCGAATAGGCCGGTTCCTTCGATTTCCACACTTGAAAGAATAATTGAAAAATTTCGTAAATGTGGATGTATTCAAAACTGCCACAAGTGTAGCAATCTTGGTGAACAACCTGTTCGTCAAAAGAGTGAACAACGAATAAATAATGAAGTTGATGTTTGTTTTGTTGTTGAGGCTAGCCAGCCGTGTTCAAGCAGGGAAATTGCTGAACAAGTAAATTTAAGCAAAAACACTGTTCGAGGTATTTTAAAAAGAAATGGATATCGTTGCTATAAAGTTCAAACAACACAAGAACTTTTTCCCGAGGACAATACTAGACGAATGGTATTCTGTGAAGAGATGATGGAAAAGCAAAATACTAACGACAATTTTTTAAAGAACATTTTATTTACTGACGAATCGACATTTTCTCTTCACAGGAAACACAATCCATCCATTGTTCGATATTGGTCTCGGGAAAATAAACATTTAAGTATTCCTGTGCGCACACAATACCCACAAAAACTTAATGTTTGGACGGGTATTTTGGGCGATTATGTAATAGGTCCTTTTTTTATTGAGGGCAACCTGAACGGCACTAAATACCTCGAACTGCTACAAAATCAAATCGTTCCGGCTGTTCAGCAACTTCCTAATATGAATTTTGGAGATATTTGGTACCAGCATGACGGATGCCCCAGTCATAATACAAGGACAGTTACCGAATATCTCCAAAGGACATTTCCAAACCGGTTAATTGCGACAAACGGTACAATCAAGTGGCCTCCAAGATCAGCAGATTTCTCCCCAAATGATTTCTTTCTTTGGGGGTTTCTTAAATCAAAGATCTATCGGCACAATTTTGAACGTGCCGAAAATTTAATGGAGTTAAGGGCGAAAATCATCCAACATTGTGCCGATGTTACGCCTGATCAACTCAGAAATACAAGAGCTTCTTTGTATGATAGATTCACCTATTGTTCGGATGTTCAAGGTGGATTATTTGAACCTTTACTCCATTAAATTTTGTGCCTAAATAGGTTTTTTTTAGTTGTTTTTAGAATTTTATCCTTTAAGTTTCTTTTAGAAATTAAGTTTTGTTTCTTTTAAGATTTACTTAAAAAGTTTTGAGATTCTTTTAGAGTTTATATTTTGTTTTTTTACGAATTTATTTTTTATTTTCAAAACCGTTACGGCAAAAAGCAATTGCAAACCTAGAATTATTTGTAAATCGAGTTTACAATGTAAATCGAGTTTACAAATAATTTTTCCAGCATAAAACGTGATAGATACGTAAAAATACGTATTTCATATAAATTTTTCGACATACTCCCTCCGTGGATCATTGATTACTGACTGCTGAAGTCTGAAGTGCTGAGCGAGGAGCACAGCATATGCCTAGATTCACTCGTTTAAATTTTAACAATAGATTTGGTAAAAAATGCCGCTGTTGCAAGATTTAAAATATTCCATCAGTTTCAAAGAATATTTCAAATTTATAATAAAATAATTATTATGGAAGTTCTTCAAAAAAAGAAAATATATTTGGTTATGTTGACTGCTCTAAACTAATCATTCCCCCAAAGTTCATTAAGTCAAAGTAAAATAGATTTGTACTAAGTAGTACTTGTAGAACTGCAGTACAGATAAGCTTGATATCATAAAGAATTTCTACGTCCTTGGAAATCAATATATTGCTGTTCCAGAAGTATAAACACATAATTGTAAAATTTTGAAAAATGACTTTATTGTGTTGGATAGTTCAAAACTGCATTTTCTATATATTTTTAAATCATCATAACTGTACTTACGGAATCACCGGTCATGGCGAAATTCGTAAGTACAATTACGACGATTTACAAATATGTTGAAAATGCAGTTTTGATCCTTCCAACACAATATTTTTCACAAAGTCATTTTTCAAAATTTTACGGTTATGTCATTATACTTCCGGAACAGCGATATATCCTATCACTTTGCCATCGTTGTTTGAAAGTGGAATCTTATTTTGTCTTTCAAAATTATGATTCGACTGTTACTGTTCCTGTCTGTGAGTAGGTATCTTAGCTGGGTGTAACATATATTCTACTCTTTTATATTCTGCAAGAATTTAAGTACTATCTTATTTGCAGAAACTATATAACAGGCCTCCTAAAATCCAGATTTGGTTTGATTCTTCATGCTTTAGTATTAAAAACAAAACTTAAATTTTAAACTTAAAAAACTTAAGATACAGTCTGTCCCAAACCCTTTTTTCAGTGCATCACTAATTTTAACGTCATATAGGATTTTAAGAATGTCGAGAATTATTGCATGACATTTTAGTTAAATCTGACAGTTGCAGGATCGTAATCGGCTAAACGTGAAAAGGTTATTTTTTTTAATGCATAGCAGTTTTTCATAATTCTATTCTATTCTGTTCTATTTTATACATTCCATGCAAAGTGCTTAATTAGCTAAGATTTGTTTATGAATTTATTATTATTTATTACAAACACTAGGGAATTGGAAGGTTTGTTTATTTAAAATAACGCTTCCTCTTAGAATCGTTTAAGAGTTGACTGCAAGGTAAAAAAATTTACTGACAATTGCAAGGCATCAAAGTAAACATTCTTGTGATAAAATAATATCGTAATATTAATATATAATAAGTAATTTTCTGATAAGTTTGTGTGGCAGCCAATAGTTTAATTTTGTGAAGAGTTGTCATTAAATAGTGGAAATAGTTTAAATAGTGAAGCAGTTGATTTTAAAGTTATTCTACCAGATTTGGTGTGCAAATGAAAGAAGGTTATAAAGTTTAGTTAAAAAAAAACAATATAAATAGTTTAAATAGTGAAGCAGTTGATTTTTGAGTTAATCTACCAGTTCCGATATCCAGATGAAATCGTGCTAATGGAGTTTAGTTAAAAAACAAGATACCGAATGTAAGTTTACCTTATCTGATTCTTGAAAATCAATGATTACACTAGATATGTGGCTGGTATCAATTATATCCTACATTTCAAGAAAATGTCGTGGTTCTAAAAAGAACCGTTTTAATACATATAAATATCCATAAAGGCATTAGTTTAAGATATTTCCTCAATCTCATTCCGGAATTCACAATCTGATTCGCGAACGACAGAAACTGATAATAAAGATGTCTCAGCCTCTTTTTCTAATTGAAACTAATTTAATAATTTTAATATTAGTCTTTTTTCATTCTCGGTATATCTCGGAATATTTAAAATATTTTTATGACAATAAATACAAAATTTAATTTTCACTGTAGTTAAAATGTCTGAAAATACTAACCTGGAATGGCAATTATTATTTTATCAGTTGACATTGTGAAAGTACTGTCACTGTCATTATCAAGATCATCTGTGTCAAATTATATTTATATGCATAATTGATTGGATATCTATTTAGCGTATTCTAAACTCCAACCAATTATACGTTCGTAAGTAGAATTCGCTTTAATATGCGAATACCCGTGAACGATACCTAATTTTCTAAGTTCTATGTATAATAATCAGAGACTCACGTTTTTTTCTGTCACTTCTAGCTTAATGCGTTAGAGAGAATTCGAACAACTATGACGCACTGAAAGAAGGGTTTGGGACGGACTGTATGTAAAAAACATAACTTTCTTGAACCTTTTAAAACAGAATATTAAATAGCTGAGAAAATTTATATCGCATGTTAGGATTCGATCAATTAATTTTGTACTCAGCCTGAGGTCTTCTTTAAGTCAATAAATCAAAATTTGTCTTAAAGGAAATCTGTTTTTATATATCATATTGTATATGGACGTTTTCAGATTGTGAGAACAATTTTTGACGTTTCTGGTTTGTTTACTTTTGTAGCTGTCAGTTTGTTGACTATTTTGCTATTTTTTGTCCTGTTTTTACATTTTGGAATTATTTATATTACACAAACAGTTATTTTCACAACTAACTTTATATTGCAGTTGAAAATTTTATGGTAAGTGTATTTTAATTTGCCCTTAATTTTCCTTAAACTTAACCTTATTCACACAGATTGTCATAACCATTTTCTGTCACTTTTTGTTGCTTTGAGTAAATTTCCGACTGATTTCGTATGTTTTAAATCATGACGCACGGGTAAAGATAAATTGACTCAACTGAAATACGTTGTTATTGAATTCGTTATTGATCGAATTTCATGGCATGTGATTTCTCTCATCAATTGTGAGAAAAATAAATAAATAACGAACATTTTTCTCCGGTTGGCAACACTGCTGAAATGTAGAAGTTTAGCTTTCAATTTTTATACGTGATGGGCGGGGCAACCTTTTTGGGGGACTTTTTACCTGTTTTAAACAACGAATTCAGAATCCAGCCGCACGTTGAAGTATTGGAATTGTAGGGGAGACCGGGGAGAGTTCGGACCATTTTTAAAAATTAATTTTTATTAGAAAAGTGTATTGATATATTTACCTTTTAAAGTAGTTAACTTAAGCTTCCAAGGTTCAGGCATAACCAATCAAGAGCAGAATATATCAAATCAATAAATTAACAACAAAAATAAAAAAATATTGCAGGGGGTCATTTGTCCGAAGTCTCCCCAGAAACGGGGAGACTTCGGACTAGGAACTGGGAGACTTCGGACAGTACTGGGAGACTTCGGACAGTACAACATATGTTACTTATAAAAATGTATTTAAAAAAAATAGACATGTTTAGATATTAAAAAATTAATGCAATGAATAATCTTCTAAATCTGTATTAAAATAGATCATATTTTCATATCTTTGACGTGTATCTTTCAAGGGCTTCGGTAAAATACATTTTATGTCTTCAAATATAACAAAAGCATCTTCTTCAGTGGAGATAAACCGATTAGAAGTGGCATGTTTTTTATAAAATTTTACGTCGTATCCTTTTATCTGTTTTTCCTGAATTTCTGCAACATAGTGCCGAAATGTAGCTGGTGTTTTTCCATAAACTCTGGCAATTATAAACTGACCATTTGCAATATTTGTTTCTTCTGTATCCACTTCGTCATCTTGCTCTATGAAGTCAGAGGATTCTTCATTGCTCATTATGTCTTCAGAGGAAGAAGAAGAAGATGTTTCAACAATTTTTTTAGTGACTTTCTGTCTTTTTTTAGGATTTACTTTCCTTGTAACAGATCGTTTTAGTTTCCTGTTGGCAATTTCGTCTTTTTCTGGAGTATCCGTGGCAATGATACATTTGCCCTTAGGCCTGCCTCTATTTGATGTTTTACGTTCTGGCGCCTTGGGAAACGGTCTAACCATTTCTGGAGAAATGATGTTTGGAGAAGTTGAGTGACTCGGAGAAACTAAAACTTTGCTTGGCCCCGGTTTGGACAAGCTATCAAAATCTCTTTTTCCGAGTTCCGGTTCTGTAGTAGGCATTGGTCTATCTGTCACGTAAGAAGATAAGAACTCTTCTTCTCCGAATATATTCCTGTCAAAAGGCCAAATACCTGTACACTTGAAACCACTTTTAATATTAACTGGATTGGCAGCTCTGTCCCAAGCAGAAGAACAAATAGCAGGCAAGTCATATATAGAAAGTGTCTGACCAGGATTAGACAACATCCAGGAATTAGCACCATCATTAAAAAACTTTTTGAAAGGACCAAACACTGTTCGGTCCAAAGGTTGTAACTTATTAGAAGTATGAGGTGGTAGTGTCAAAACAGTAATTCCATTTTCTTTGCAGTAATCAAGTCCCTCCACTGAGAGATGGGACTCGTGGTTATCCATGATTAGTAAAATTTTATTAGTATCAGAGCAGAGTGTATTTTTGACAACATGTTTAAGTACTTTCAAAAAATTATCACTTGTCATCCATCCTGAAGGAGATACTAATCCTAAAGCAACTTGAGGAACCCCTTTCATCATGCGGTTTTCATCAAAACGTTGCCGTGGGAATACCCATATAGGAGGCAATGCTTTTCCATCAGCAGAAATTATGCCCACTTGTGTAACTAATTCTCCACGTTCACGTGAGGTCACCTGCCCTATTTGATGTTGACCTTTTCTTCCAATTATTTTAGGTACACGCTGAACTGTAGTAACCCCAGTCTAAAAAATAAGTGATATTAATTATCAAAATAACTAAACAAAATTGTTAATTGACTCACTTCATCTAAATTGAAAATCGCTGAAGATCCAAAAGAATGACGACGTAAAACTTCTTCTAATTTATTTTGAAACGTCTCAACAGTAACTTTGTTAAAACTCGTCATTCTAGCGAGACTAGTGGCTTCAGGTGTTCTAATAGATAGTACAGGATGACGTTTCATGAAACCTGAAAACCAGTCTGTTCCAGCTTCTTCATTTTCGCTCCATGTAGTAGGCATTTTAACATGGTTTTTCTTGGCAAATTCAAAAGCTAAACGTCTTGCAGCTTTAGGCGTTAGTCCATGAAACATGGAAGAACAATCTAATAAATATTTTTCAAGCATTTTTTCCATTATATCGGTAAACACTTGAGATTGCTTGAAATTTGGAGAGAATGTTACGTTGTCTATACCCACAGCTCTAGCTTTCTTTATGTAATCTAGAAGACTAGATTTAGGAACGCCGTAGGTTTTGGCGCTATTCCGAATGCTCAATTTGCCGTCAAGCACCTCTGATGTGGCATTTTTCATAGTGTCTGCAGAAAATTGTCGTTCTGTTACCCTTGTATATGTACGGGGCATTATGAGCTGTAAGAGAAAAATAGAATAACTACAGATCAGGGGAGACTTCGGACACACAGGGGAGAGTTCGGACACTGTGTCCGAACTCTCCCCTAATGCAAACATTGGTAATACAATGGGTTTATAAAAAAACTTACCTAAATATTGCAACAACATAAACGCAAATTAATGAAATAAGTATAGTAGATTACAGCACCAAAGTTTTATACGTGGTAAGTCTATGTATTTTAAAATATATCTTCTGGATTGCACCGATATTTTTAGAACAAAACTCGACAAAACACTTCACAATAGATAACTCTGTGACTACGACCGAAATCACAGCTGTCAATACATAACCTATAATTATGTACAAATAAGGTTGTGTTTACCAAATGACAACAGTGCATCTTCAAAAATGTGCGAAATTCAAATGTGTCCGATGTCTCCCTGTGTCCGAACTCTCCCCGGTCTCCCTATAATATAATTATTTGACAACCTTTTGTTGGCTAAGCACCTAAAGCGAAGTAGATCCGATATACATGTATTTCCTATGTTCCGTTTTAATTTGTTCAATCTGTATATATATATATATATAATATATATATATATATATATATATATATATATATATATATATATATATATATATATATATATATAATGGTATAGTGTGGTATGAATTTTCAATAGAAACAGAACAAAATCAATCCATACATTTTTTTGATTTAAAAACTATCAGACTTTAAAACAACATGACTTCTCCATATTTCATAAATCTACCCATACTGACACGACTATACACAATTCATTATCCCATCTAATTCAACATAAACTGGCAGCCTATCATAGTATGTTACATAGATTAACAGAAATTCCGATGTCAAAATACAACTTTAAGACAGAATTAAATATTATCAAGCAAATAGCAGTAAACAGCGGATACAACGAACAAACAATTAATAAAATGTTAAATTAAAAACTATACAAGAAAGCTCTGAAATTAGTATTTCCACCGCCAGAGAAAAACCCAGTACTTTATGCTTGATTACATATACAGGCAAAATATCAACAAAAACAGCCAAACACATCAAAAAGAAAGGAATATCAGCTTTCCGAACAAATAGCAACCTAGGCAAATATGTCAAAAACAAGAAGAGCTAAAATAAAAAAAGCCCTTACACAGTGGTGTGCACAAACTTAAATGTGGCGGCTGCCCAAAAACTTACATCGGTCAAACTGGTAGAAACTTTAATAAACGAATAGCAGAACATAAAAGGGCTTTCAATAATAGAAAAACAGATTCTACATACGCACTTCACCTTCTAGATCACAATCATTCTTTTAATGACGAATTTAAACTTCTTCACATTCAAAATAAAGGCCTTAAGCTATCCTTGTTAGAATCTATGGAAATCAACAAATTAAAAAACAGATATAATTCTGAATGACCAACTTGAGACAAACAGTTCTCCCCTCCTCAACCTATTTCATTAGAGACTATAAAGTGTAAACGAATGCCAAAAATAGATCACTTGAGAAAAGCAATCAGCCGAAACAGCTGTAGTGATAATAGGTTAAAATAAATTTTGTGCAAGTTTGAAGCAGTGAAGCAGTTTGAAGAAGTTTGGTGTGCAGTGTTTTATTGTTACATAAATTTAAAATAATTTAATCCATTCTTTAACTAAACGTACGACATATAATATTGCATATTATGTCTATGGTTGCTGTAAATCAATTAAACCGGGTTGATTTTGTACACACTGTATAAAATTTCACTGAACAGCACTGGTTCCGTTTGCGCGAACGAGTTGCGCGTATTTATCTTAAAAAGCAGAGTGGGCATTCTGATTATTTATTATGTAATGGAATTAGTAAAAATGCTCGATTGTGCCTTTAATATAAAAAAGGCAATGGCGAAGACTATAAAGAGTCGTCTGTAAAGTTAATGTAAAATATTACAGCAAAAATAATAGAAGAAAAATATTTTACGAGGTACGGCATAAAAATCGACTCTTTTACAGATAATCTTTCAAATATGCAAGATTGGCCAGAGATACAATCGAAGGCAGCTTCAAAGCGTATAAGAAAAAATTAAACTCAGTTAAAAAGCATTATCCACTGAAAAACTATTAAAAATCATCCAAAGCTACGACGAGGAAAGCCCCGATGGAGCACAAAAAAGATTTTTCACGTTTACTCATTTGAACTTGCTTATAAAGGCAAAGAGGCCGTAAGATGCAAGATTTACTTTTTCCAGAAGAAATTTGATGTTATGGGAGAATTTACGGGTCGAATTAAATACAACAGCATTTGTTTGCAAACAAATCAAGGCGGTTCGAAAAGTTTGGTAAGCAGCAAATGACCGGTATAAAATCCATCAAACGAAAATTTATGCCCAGTTAAATTATTCTTTAAATTAATGGAAAAATGAGAGAGGAGGAGGATTAATGACCAAAGATTTTATCAGACAGACTCTTTCTTACCGTTCACCTCAACTGGAAGGATGGATATTGGTTTAAAAACTGTCCACTTGAAATGTTTTATCTAAGTAGATAAAAATGTCAGCTGAAAAAAATGGAATAGACACAAAAAAACATAGAACAATAACAAACCATTCGCATCGATTTTCAGCTCTGTCAGCCTTGTTCAAGTAAAGTGTTTCTGAACGGAAGGTAATTTAATTAACGGTCCCTCAAATGCAAGCTCTCTAAAACCATATCTGCAGCTGGATTTTAGTCAAAACCAGAAGTTGATAGAAAATCTCAGAACAACAAATAAAGCTAGGCCTTTGAGTTCCCAAATACTACAGGTCAATAATACACAAAATCATGCTTTGGTAGAAAAAAATGGGCAAACTATTATACCTTATAGTAATTGTACATTTAATATTGTTAACAAATAAATA
Source organism: Diabrotica balteata (assembly GCA_918026665.1). Lineage (NCBI taxonomy): Eukaryota > Metazoa > Arthropoda > Insecta > Coleoptera > Chrysomelidae > Diabrotica > Diabrotica balteata. The sequence continues at coordinate 57,977,783 of OU898280.1, forward strand.
AAGTTTATATTCATTTGTATGGTACATTCAATTGTCTCGTGAAATTATGTTCTTGTCGAATATCGTACGAGAGAAAATTATTTACGGGCAAAATATTCTTCGGTTTTATTCAAGTCTGTTGCCTTTTGGCAATTTTCGCTTATGAAATTTTGACAAAATCACTCGTGATTTAAGTGTCAAAATTTAATTTGCGAAAATTGCCAGACAACAAATATTCATACCAGTCAAAAATATTGCCGGCAAATTTTTCTCTCTTATGATATATATGTCCACTTCAATCTTTCCCCGTGATTCATGATTCATTTTCAAACAAGATAAATAAAAAATTAAATGAAACGTACGTCTTTATGTAGATATTTATCATTAATACCTACTACTGTCAATGTAATAATTACGAAATGGCTATTATCCCTGCGGATGTATCTTCTTCTTCTTTTTTTTATATAGACATGACTCTGTCTGTTTTTCAATGTGCCTCCAGTAAGTTGTCATTCCATCGTTTTCGTGGTCTTCCTACTGATCGTCTTCCTATTGGGGAACCGTCTCTTGCCGTCTTTACTACTCTATTTGTTGTCATTCGGCTTATATGATCGTTCCATTCTACTCTTCTATTTCTTACCCAGTTTTTGATGTTCTTCACCTTGCATCTATGTCGTATATCTGTACTTCTAGCTCTGTCCCATAGTGTCTTACCATCAATTTTTCTAAGTGTTTTCATCTCTGCTGTTTCTAACATCCTTTTTGTCCTCTCTGTGTCAGGTCTTGTTTCTGCCGCGTATGTCATTATTGGTCTGATGACTGTTTTGTAAATTCTGCCTTTCGTTTCTTTCCCGATATTTTTATTTCTCCATATTGTTTCATTTAGGCAGCCTGCGGCTCTGTTTGCTCTATTCACTTGATCTTCCACTTCGGTTTCGAGCTTTCCGTAGCTAGATAATGTGATGCCTAGATATTTAAACTCCATCACTTGTTCTATTATCTGACCTTCCAGCTCCAATTTACATCTTAGTAAATTTGCTGTTGTAACCATGCATTTTGTCTTTGTTGGGGAAATTAACATGTTAAATTTTCTGGCGGTTATATTAAATTGATGCAGCATACGTTGTAAATCATCTTCACTTTGAGAGAGTAGTATTGCGTCGTCTGCATAGCAGATTATTTTAAGTTGTTTTTCTCCCATTTGGTATCCTTTTTTAGTTCTTACTTTTTTTATTATTTCATCCATAATCAGGTTGAACAATAGAGGACTCAGGGAATCTCCCTGTCTTATCCATTTCCAGCTTCAATAGGGTCGGTTAGTTCTTCTTCTACTTTTACTTTTATTGTGTTGTTTTGGTAGATATTTTCGATCGTTTTGATTATTCCTAGAGGTATCTCTCTTGCATACAGTAAGTGGATAACGTCTTTTAATTTGATCCGGTCAAATGCCTTTGTAAGGTCCACGAAACATAGATATGCCGGTTTGTTGTATTCTAATGATTTCTCTTGCACTTGCCTCATTATAAATATAGCGTCGGTGCATGATCTTCCCGACCTAAAACCTTGTTGTTCTTCTGCTAGTGTTATAATTTCATTCAATTTATTTGTTATCACTTTGGTTGTTAATTTTAGTGTTGTGTTTAATAAATTAATTCCTCTGTAATTTTCCGGGTCCGATTTGTCTCCCATTTTGAAGAGAGGTATTAGGATGCTTGATCTCCATTCTTGAGGAATTCTGTTTTGTTCCATTATTTTTTAAATTAGTTTTAATAGTTGTTTGGTCAGATCTGATCCTCCGTACTTTAGTAGTTCGTTCGGTATTCTGTCCTCTCCTGGTGATTTTCTATTTTTTAATTTCCTTAATGCTTTCGATATATATATATATATATATATATATATATATATATATATATATATAACGTGATTATTTCGACCAAAAAACAATTTATCAGTATGTTGGAAATATCGGGTATATAGTCTATATTAAATAAAAATCTTTGTTTTTTCTAAAACTCAATATTTCGCTATTTATTTAACAGCTTCATCAGGAGTAACTGTAAAAAACAAACATTTCAAACAACTGACGTACACTTAGATTTACAATACTTACAGAACTTAAAAGATTTCACACATAAATAAACTAGATATTAAAATAAACATTTTTGATAATGTACATATATGCTTATTAAAATGTAAATATATATGAGCACGTTCGTTAACAATAACTGAGATGGAAACAACTAAAAGTTATTTAAAATGCAAAAACTAACAATGTAGAAAACATTAGAGGAATATTATTTCTTTAATTAATCATTAGTATGATTAATCATTAAGGTAAGTGAGTTTTAAATTTTGTTCAATATATTGATGTGGTACATCTCCAAAATAAATATTGAGTTTAAAAAAAAACAAAGATTTTTATTTAATATAGACCACATACCCGATATTTCCAACATACTGATATATATATATATATATATATATATATATAATATATATATATATATATATATATATATATATATATATATTATATATATATATATATATATATATATATATATATATATATATATATTAAGGTAAGCTGTATACTAAGGTTTGTCAAAAAATTTAGATTTCTCTCAGAAGTAAAATACCTTTATTTTAAACAATATCGAAAACTGTCATTATAAAGTATTTTATTAAACACTGTGTTAATATGCAATTACATCCTCCTAATTAAAGAAAACATTTTTTCTTATGATCTCTTGATACTAAAATCATTTTTATTGATTAGAAATATGAATATGATAACTCTTAGTATTAATTTTACGAAAAAAGTTATTGTTTATAAGAATTTTTGCATGGTCTTTTTTTAACTTTTTTTTTCGTCTTTATGGAGGGGGGTCTAAAGTCTTCTTTATGGAGGGGGTCTGAAGTCTTCAAACGACATCTCAGTCCAGGACGCAGCCTGTCTGACGTTATTGTAGGATTCGATCTTCGTATCCCAGACGATAGTTCCCGATGTACTTTAAAATGTCCTCTCATCGCCTAGTGTACGCCGAACGCCTGCCTGCTAAACCAGATCCTCCACTGTCATCCAGCGATCCGGAAGCGAAATGGTCGCTGTGAGGCCGGCATCATTTCCAAAGCACTACCTTCATCCATCCACAGACTCTCAGCAAGGAGGCTTTGTCTCGTTCCAGGTAGCGGGTGAAAAACTCGGTCCTAGTACTGTATCACTACCAGTATGGCATTTCCTCCTTCCGCACAATCTGACTAACACAGTCTAACTCATATAGTCTAACGCACTTTTCTATCTTTAACTTCCAGCATCTTTCCCCTTTTTTATTTGCCATTGGTCCAGTTGTATTTTTTCCTCTCCTTTTTTCTTGATCACTGCACGGATATAGTTGTGTAAAATAGTCCAACCTGCTTTATTTTTAATCATTCTCTCAATCAGTGCTCTCACTGTAACAAAATTCCCACCTGTCTTTCTTTACATTTTGTTCCTTTCTATTATCCATCTGTTGCTCTCGTATACATCGTATATGTCACAGTGTCTGAGTGTTCGCAGTCTAGGCATTCAAAGAGGTAGGCCCTAAAACACCAGTGTACTGTGAGCACCTATGTTTTGCACATGGGTCGACGCTCGAAGTGGTCGACTCGATTTCAATCGCGTAGGTCTCTCCCCGCCGCCAAAGTTCCTTCGTTGTTGCATTGAGCTCCGGGACTGAGCGGTTAGTGGTCGTCTAGAATTGCAAATTTCCTCACCTTGTACGACTCTCATCACATGCGATTGGTAGCCCACGAGAAAGTTCGAGTGAGATGCACGTTTTCAGTTATGGGAGTATAATTATTGTATTTGCTTTCTTCGTTTTTTATTGTTTTTTGCCCTAAAATAATTTTTAATATCGAGGAATATTATGTTCGTTAATTATAGTACTACTAGCTTTGTAGAAATATATTGTTTGTAATATAAAATTCGAAAAACATCAAATTTTTGTTTCTAGGTGTTTAATATGAACTTCGTTGGGAAGTGTAAAAATACCCTTAATTGTATAATTATACAATGAAAGAATATGCCAATATGGATATATAAAAAATGCATTCTTCTTGGTTGGCAGATGTAGTTAAACAGCAAACTGAATCGACTAGTGTGCGGTAAACAATCGCTCGTGCAGCAGGGTTCGTACAAGACGAGCACGACCCATGAACTGACGCGTGCCTTCGATCGACCCATGTGCGGACTGTGACACTGTGCCACATCGTTCGTGTTGTTCTATTCGTCCTGCCATCTTTCAATTGATCTTTCCCTTTCTTGTTTTTTCTCTGCCATAATGATCTATAACCTAGGATATAATACCAGATAATACATTGTTTCAATCTTATACGAGGTATGTCAAAAAATATGAAAAAAAATAAAATATAAAAATATATTTAATTAGATGTACTTAGATTTGCCTAGCAAATACTATTTCCTAATTTCTAAACAACTTTTAAGGTACCTACATTCATACTGAAATTCATATTTTTTGACAAACCACTTATACGACTTAAAAAATTATATTTGGTGCTTATGTTTTGAGTTTAAGATCATGCAAAACTTTTTATAAATAATACCTTTTTTCATAAAACTAATAATAAAATTTTCCATATAATGCCGGCCTAATTATACACCAAGTATATGTATGTATATATATATATATATATATATATATATATATATATATATATATATGTATATATATATATATATATATATATATATATATATATATATATTATTGTGATATTTAAAGTCTTGGTGCGCCAAGCAATTAATTAGCTAATTAATTAATTAATTAATTAAAATTATTTAAATGATATTGTTATGACTCTATCACACTTTTTAATTCTCTTATCTCAGGGTTATATTCGTGTTTCAATATCTATGCTTCACATGTTAAAGGTAAGGTCCAAAGAATACCGGAATAATAAAAACACATATGATATAACACTATATATTGAAATAAATAATGAAATAAAATTCACACTCAAATGTTTTCAATAAACAATATCTCATATATTGATTCTTAAAATTTTGTTCTACGTACGTGAACCTTCAAAATTATTGGTACAAACAATATTAGTTAAAATCTCAAAATCCCAATTGTTATTCTAAATCTCCTAATCAAAAATTTATGTCTTTTCTAAAGTAATTGTAAACATTGTGTTATCAATAAAAAAAACTGCAGAAAAACAAAACGATCTCTCTTTGATGATGAGTGGTCCAAATCCCTGTTCCTGGTAGTCTATATTATCTCTTCTTAGCAGCTCCCTAGGTAACCAGCAATCTTACAACAAATTGTTGCAAGTATATCGTCCTTAATGATCTCCTTTAAAAGCACGAATCATTCAAATTATGATAGCCTTTCTCCTCTCGATAAACTGAATCTCTCGTTGGCCCGAGTGAAAAATGACTCTTGGAATATCTCCTCTTTACGATAAACGTAGTTTATCGTTGGCCTGAACAGTGACTCTTGGAATATAAGTAGAAAAATATGACTTACAATATTTTGCTGCTTCAGCTTCTGTCAGATACACTAACTCCACAAAAACTCACTATGATTCAACACTACTGCTTGCTACCTCTCGGAACCACCAGAGAACAATCACTGTTCGTCTTACACACATGGAAAACAAACTGACTATCTTTTCTTTCTTCCGAAACTAACGTCTAATTCTCCAACCAATCATCTCACCTTTTTCAATTTCATCCAAATAAAACGCGTCATCCATCTCCCATTTCTTCATTTCGATAACAAACAAATTTGTACCTATAATTATAAAATTTCCTAAAACTTATTTACAAATAATATTTTTCTACAATTCTTAAAAACTAACAAAAACCTATCTTTCTAAAATCTATTCTATTGTCCTAATCACTGCACTAATGTATTTGGAAAACCCGGTTCAATTGTCTTTTATTTCACTTAAGCTTATTCACGTCATACAAATATATTTTAACAAAGAAAATAATTTATGCATATCTTACGTTTTGTTAAATACAGGTAATCCAAGATTAAAAGACTTTAATTCTTCGAAATGTTTGTAGTTTATTGTTTGACTTATATCTGAATTATTTTAATGTTTTTGAACTTTGAAATATTTTAAGCAAACCAATATTTTTCTCGATTTTACATATTATAACAATATATATATATATATATATATAATATATATATATATATATATATATATATATAATATATATATAAATATTTCATTATGTGTTGTGAACATTATTTGTGAACTAGTACATTCAATAATATTTGATTTTTTAAATGGCAGTAAGCATTTCAGAAATCGCTACTACAAACAAAGAAGGCAAGATCATTATTCTTCATTTGCTTTTAACCTTATTTCATTGGATTTCACGGAAGGGAAGTTAGTTCTTGAAAACTTCCTAAATTACAAGACATAATTTTGTACGAAAGCAAAACTTTCTCCCATTTTGCATTCATCCACTTTTATTGTGCGCTCATTCGACAAATTTGTAAATGGAAATTGTGTTTTCTGCCTCAGGTTTGACTGCGAAAATATTCATATTCTGGTCGTTAAAATTATCTCGTAGAAGTTTTTACACGAGTTATTTGAAAAGATTTAAACAAGATATAAAACGTTTGTTCAAGAATGTCATGACACAGTAAAATCTTTATATACTGGGTCGGCGGAAAAGAAGCTTAAACTGTTGACAATGTTTTCGTACGCTTCAAATAATAGCGTGACTAATTTAAATTAAAATTTAAATATGATGATGCTTAAAACAGAAAGCAGTAATATTATAAAGTAAGGTATGAATCCAATTCAAGATTCATTAGTAAGGTGTCGATAAATTTCAGCTCCAAATAAACCGTGTTTTTTGTTGGTTTATACCCAAAATTTAAATACACGTTTGTACTAAGAGTGCCATTACAGTGTTTTCTAATTACAGAAGGGAAAAATAGTAAGAAAAATTTTTATTTTATCCACATAAAACCATTTAAAGGATTTTATTAAAAAGTAAACAACAGAAGAACTATTTATATTTCAAATAAAACGCTGATAAGCCGGCTTAATTTCCTTCAATCGGCTAAGTCAGTGGCAGATAGTGGTATTAGCACTAATAAGTTAAGAAAATAAAAATTAAAAATGGATCACAATTTAAAAACTGACACAGTAATCACCAAACCATTATTAATATCTTCATCACCAACCTCTTCTTCAATATTAACCTACTCTAATGTCGAAAGCAACTTTAACTTTCCATCCAAAGTACACGCAATTGTTTTGTCAGTAGTACCGGATATAAACATACATGAATACATAACAGCAATAGGAACTTTAGTACAACCAAAAAATATCATGCATTTATCTCAGTAACACTACAATCTTAGAAAAATTACTAAATAATGACAAATCCGTTTCAATACAAGGTAACGACATAGAAATTAAAAGATTTATTACTCTTGCGAGCCGACTAGTGATATAAAATGTCTGCCCCGGTGATCCAAACACTATTATCGAAGAAGAGCTCAAAAAATTTTAGCTTATTGCAGTGTCTAAAATAACATTTTTAAAAGTTGGCATGCCTGAATCTAAATACAATCATATAGTAAGCTGTAGGCGTTAAGTATTTGTTGCTCCAACAACTAATAATCATATCCAAAATTCACTTCTAATATCTCATGACAATACCCACTACAAAATTTATCTTTCGTTATTAAACAAAATTATCCAATAAATAAAACATCCCTAACATCAGAAACCCCAACTGCCCATCAATCCAATACTCCTGCTACTTCTTCAACAAGACCACTGCCAAAGACCTCCTCACACTACCACAAAACCTACCTGAATTTCTATCTAATAATACCAACATAATATCACATACTTAAAAAAAAGACAAATATCAACATCTCCTGAAACAATAGAGTTAGAAAATCAAAAAATAATCATTCGTGTTCCAAGAAATATGCATGTAAACAGATTAAAACAGCTTTAAACATCAAAACCTCAATGAAACCTATAGAAGCCATTTTATCGTCATCTACTACTCTTACACACTGAAATACACAGAACTATGCGACTATATTACAAATGCTATAGGCTCAAAGTTTCCTGAACACGTAGCAAAGGATTATACAAATGACCTAGAAGGACTTAGCTCTGAATTGCAAATGGTACACACAAACACAAACGACCAACGTCTTAAAAACATTTCAAGGATCTTAAAAAGATACATGGAACAGACAACTCTTTTTATTCTTCTTACGGTGCCTTATCCTTAAGGACGTTGGGCATTACATTGCCCATTTAATCTTATTTGTAGCAGCCCTGAATAGTTCTATGGAGGTCATGTTCGTCCATTGCCGTAGGTTTTTAAGCCAGAGTTGCGTCTTCTTCCTGGTCCTCTTTTGCTATTGACTTTGCCTTCGATTATAAGTTGGAGCAGTTCATACTTCTGATTTCTTATGATGTGACCAAAATATTGTGTTTTCCGTTCTTTTATTATAAGCATAAGCTCTCTTTCCTTATTCATCCTCCGCAAGACTTCCGCATTTGTCGTATGGCTCATGTAGGATATTCTGAGCATTTTACGGTAACACCAGAGTTCGAATGCTTGGATTCTTTTTTGTGTTGCTTCTGTCATTGTCCAGGCTTCAACACCATAGAGCAAGGTGGAGAAAACATAGCACTTAAGTATTCTAGTTCTCAATGAGATGCCCAGCTGGCGGTTGCATAGAACTTTTTGCATTTTGTAAAACATTGTACGTGCCTTTTCCAGGCGTATTCTTATCTCTAGTGAGTGGTCCCAAGTTTCATCAAGATTACTTCCAAGGTACGTTGTTACTCTTTTATTACTGAAGAAGAAAGCGACATCAACTTTATCCAATAACCAATTCATAGTTCAATGAAATTTGAATGGCTTTTACAGCCATATCGAAAACTTACAAAAATATTAATCAATGAATTCTCACCTTTAGTAATATGTTTACAAGAAACAATACTTTTTAATAATAAAGTAAAATTAAAAAAAAAACTATACACCATATATTAAAAATAGACCGGTGCAGTGAATAGCTAGCGGTAGTGTTGGCATTTTTGTGAAATCTACGGTCGAATCCAAAGAAATTCCAATAGATAAAAATCTGGTAGATGTTGCAGTCTTCATAGTTCATCATTTTAAAATTAACATTTGTATGTTAAGTTCATCATTTTAATATTAACCATACTCCTAGAACTACAAAAAGTGACAAATTCCGGTTCCTAAATTAATTCTTGCTGACACAAATTGTCATAACCAATCTTGTGGATCTGCGAAAACTACAAAATGGCAAAACTCAATTAGATGTAATTATCAACCTCAAACGGGTGCTATTAAACACAGGAATGCCTACTTGTTTCAACTCATACAATGGCACGTTTTCAACCATTGATTTATCCCTCAGCAATTCAACTTTAGCACCACTACTTGAGTCGAATACACTTTTACACTTATTTGACAGCATCCATCTACCAATGTTGATTACTAATATTAAAGACACAAATATTAATACAAAATTATATGAAACATGAGCACTGAAATTAAGCGAATTAAGAAAAGTACACTAGTTTAATAACTGAATAAATGAAAGACTTCAAAATATTTAAAAGATATAAGCATCACAATAACAAATTTTAATATCTTAATTGATTCAGCCAGAGAAGCGATTGGAAAAACTAAAGCTACCACAAAAACACCTCTACCCTAGTGAAATAACGAAATAGACAACTTTTTTGAAACAAACAAAACAGTCCTTTAATATATTAAAAAAATACATTTGCGAAACTAACGTAGCTAGATTTAGAGCGTTAAGAGCCAGGTCCAGATTTCTAATCAAAAAATCTAAAAAAGAAAACTGGGCCAATTATGTCTCATCAATAAACTCATCTACACCAATAAGTGATATTTGGTAAAAACTAATGAAAATAAAAGCCTTAACCAAAATTAATCATATCGACACCATTGCTACAGATAACTTAATTACTTCAGATAAACTAGAAATTGTAGAAATCTTAGCTGATCACTATCAACTATATTAGAGCAATAATCAATATAGCTCTACATTCTTAAAATACAAAAAAAAAACGAATTATCACACATCAAACTAGAAAATATTTTATGCCATTTCAATATACCGATTACACTAGACGAGTTAAACAAAAGCCTAGGAAATGCTAAAAAAACTTGTTCAGGATCTGATGATATTCCAGAAATATTTAATAATAAACTACCTGAAAGAGTAAAGAACATTTTAGTTGACATCTTTAACAATATTTATATAAATAAAAGGTTTCCTTCAGGATGTCATCAAGCAATTATAATTCTTTTTTTTTAATAAATAAGCCAAAAAACTTTCATCCTCCTATCGTCTAGTCAACATTCTCCTATCATCCGATATCTCTCACCAATAACATTTGCAAAGCAGTGGAGAAAATATTGAGTAAAAGACTGAGATGGCACTTGGAGAAGAAAAACCTTTTTACTTCAATACAGAGCGGATACCGTTCAGACATATTGACAACTGATGCAACATTGTTGCACTAGAATCCGAAATTCCTAATGCATTTACAAATCAACGAAAAGTAATCGCAATATTTTTCGACATTAAAGAAGCTTTCGACACAACATGGAAGCACTATAACCTCCAAATTATGAAAAACTGGAAAATATATGTTAACTATCTCGTATTCACAAAAAACTTTCTTCAAAACAGGTCCATACAAGTAAAAACGAATGGATTTATATAAATGGAACATGTCAACATCACAATTACTTCATAAGGGAATTCCTCAAGAATCGGATCAAGTCCACTATTATTCTTAATCGCAATAAATAATATAACAAACGACATAAAGCTTCACGTAAAAGCTAATCTTTTTGCTGATGATCTAGTAATATATGTTAAAGGTAAAAATATAGAATAAGCTACGCAAATTTTACACAGATCATTAAACAGCTTAAAAATGTGGTCTTTAAAGACTGGTTGAACTTTTTCAACTGAGAAGGCTAAAGTCAACCCCCTCTGTGGCTCAGTGGTAAGAGCGCCTGCCTTTAAACCTAAAGGTCGTGAGTTCGAATCCCACCTGGGTGGAAATTTTCGTTTATTAAAAAAAATTAATAAATGAAAATAATTTCTATCCTTGTGTGATCGGTACACACCGGAGGGACCGCAGACGTTCGGATACAATTAGCGTCTCTTAGCAAAGACAATGACGTCGACTTTGCTAAGTATCAAGACAATTACTCTACACACACAAACACACACACACACACACACACACACTACATTAATAAATAAACTTATCTTGATTGAGACTGGCTGAATGACAATTGTCCAAGCAAAACACACACAAAAAAAGGCTAAAGTAATAATGTTTGACAAAAGAGAAGCAGAATACAACTTCAACTTTTATCTAAAAGGTAATTCTCTGAAACAGAAATGCGGCATCAAATTTTTGGGTGTAATATTTGACTCCCAACTCACATGGACTTCACATATCAACAATTTGATCAAATCCTGCCAAAAAAAAAACTTACTAAGAGTTTTAACCAATCATAGATGGGGTTCAGATACTAAAATTCTTTTTAATTTATATCAGACATTAATAAAAAGCAAACTCGACGACGGATGCTTCTGTTATGAAACAGCAAATAAAAATCAATAAAAAAAAGGATGTTATTCAAATCACATATCTACGACTAATCTTTGAAGTCTTAAGAACTACTCCAACAAGAAGCCTTTAAGTGCTAGTAACAGAAATGCCACTATACCTCAGAAAAAAAAATATATCAATATGCTACGCTTAAAAAATTATAAGCACAAAGGATCATACTTTTCACGCAAGTTTAGTATCGGAAAAATCACTAGAACAATACACAAATTGCACCACCAAGACAGTACCACTTTAAAAACGAGTTAAAAGTTTACCGTATTAAATCAATAAAATCACCTTTGCATCCATAAAAATATAGACACCTCCCTGGACAGTTTCTTTACCAATAGTAGACCTCTCCTTACCTAATCAAGATCAGCATTTACACATTTCTGCTGAGGTCAGGCAGCAAATTTACTCAAATATTTCACCTACAAATTGTTCTTCACTGATGCTAAAAAGATTGCAATTGAGTATGCAGCTGCAGCCTTATCAGAAAACGTAATTTCTGCCACTAGATTAACTGACAGCTGTAATATTTATACCCCAGAGCTTCAAGCAATACTTGACGCACTAAATCAATCTAAAACCACATATAAAAACAAATACTAACATTATCAGATTTATTAAGTTATTTACGTGCCATTAAACATGTTTATCTTACACACAACAATCTATTTCTTATTAAAGACGCGTTGGAACAGCTCTCATTTTCTGGGAAAACCATATCATTTATGTGGGTCAGTAGTATAAATTATAACGGCTAGTACTATTTGCGCAAGAGACATTATTGATTATGGTAATCGGAGACCAAAATCCGACAGTGGAGGACAATTATCAGAACGCAAGGCCTCCTCGGTCGTCAACATGTGAAACCCTTGCACAAAATACCAAAAAAAAAAAATACCCAACCCTCTAAGATAAAAATAGCTACCTGAAATGTAAGAAGTATGTATCAGCCTGGAAAACTACACAATGTTATTAAAGAAAAAGAGAGGCTAAATATAGATATACTTGGGGTTAGCGATGTACAATGGTCAGGAAATGGAGAGATATCAATAAATAACCACAATATTTAATACACTGGAGGAGACAAAACTGATCGTCCATACAGAGTAGCTTCCACCATAAGCAACACTATTAGAAAATCAGTGCTAGATGTAATTCAAATCTAGAAAGAATAATAATGCTAAAAATTCAAGCACGGAACTGTAATATTAATATGATTCAAGTCTATGCTCTCACAGCTGATAAGACCGAAGATGAGATCGAAAAGTTTTTCGAAATATCTAGAATTGCACAATACAATCAATTTAACAAAATCTAAAGATATTACTTACATTTTCGGAGACTTTAATGCAAAAATTGGATTAGGTACAGTTGAAAATATAGTTGGACAGTTCGGACTAGGAACTAGAAAAAGAGAGAGGAGAAAGGCTCATAGAATTCTGCCAAGAAAAGAATATGGTAATAGCCAATACTTGATTTCAGCTTCCTAATAGAAGACTATATACATGGACGTCTCCTTCACATACAGAAAACCACATTGTCAGAAACCAGATAGACTTTATACTCGTAAATAGCAGATATAAAAACTCTATAACCTGAGCTAAAACTTATTCTGGGGCAGATGTTAACTCAGACCAAAATCCGTTAGTTGCTGACGTAAAAATAAAATTAAAAGAATTTAACTCAGAAAACACCACCCAAAAATGAATGTAAGAATGCTACAAAAGGAAGAAAAAAAAACGAATTAAAAAATAATGTGAATGTTAATGTGCAAAAAACACTAACTGACAACAAACAAATTATGGATGTAAATAAAAAGTGGTATAGTATAAAAAACACTTTACTGAAACCAGCTCAAGAAAGTTTGATACAACGTAGGTCAGAGGCTAAAAAACAGTGGATGACAGAAGAAATACTACCATAAATGGAAGAAAGAAAGAAATATAAAGGAAAAGATCTATAGAAATATAAAGAAATACAACGAACAATTAAGGAAAAAATCAAAACAGCTAAGAAAAACTATTTGATGAAACAATGTAAAGAGATAGAAGAACTAGAAACAAAATATGATATGAGTAATATGCACAAAAAATAAGAGAAATGACTGGAATGGGTCGAAATAGACAGCTAGAACACATAAAAGACAAAAAAGGAGTACTACTAATATATTAACCAGAGAAATCGTTGGACGGCTTCTCTGGTTAATAAGTGCGATAACCAGACGATGGGAGGAGTACGTTAGAGAACTTTTTCAAGATGAAAGAGGTGAAATGCAGAAAATACAAGAATTAAATCCTTTAGAGAGACAGAAGATCACGATAGATGAAATCAAATATGCTATCAAAAACTCTAAAGACAATTAAGCAGCTTAATAAGGATTAGACGAAATATCAGTAGAATTGTTAAAACTAGTGGAAAAGGAAAACTGGGAAGTATTGGCAGCTTTATTTAACACGGTGTACGATACGGGAATAATACCACAAGAGTGTCTGAAGTCAGCATTTATAACCATTCCTTAAAAACAAGCAGCAAAAGAGTGCTCTGATTATAGAACACTGAGCCTCGTGAGTCATACGTTAAAAGTACTGCTGAAAGTAATACATAAAAGAATATACGAAAGGCTAGAGGAGGATATTAGCGAGACGCAGTTCGGGTTCTGAAATG
>OU898280.1:57992637-58192093 GCA_918026665.1 Diabrotica balteata
GAACTAATCACCACTATACAAACCAGAAAACTGGGATACCTAGGTCACGTGATGAGGGGTCTAAAATATGAAATTTTGAGACTCATAATATAGGTAAATATTTAAGGAAGAAGATCTGTTGGCCTAAGGTAGAACTCATGGTTAAAGAATCTACGTGATTGGTATCAATGCAGATCGATTAATTTGTTTAGTTATAACCTTCTACACCTCATAATACAGGGTAAGATCGACGGAAGGAGAGGCCCAGGCCTACGAAGAACATCCTGGCTACGAAATCTCCGAGAATGGTATCAAGAAACCACCTTAAATTTATTAAGAGCCGCCGTGAATAAGGTTATTATTGCCAATATGATCGTCAACGTTCGATAATCGGACAGGACACTGAAAGAATAAGAAGAGGAGCAACAAACTCTAAAATAAAAATAGCCATTATGATTGCCAACCTCCGTAGGGAGACGGCACTCTAAGAAGAAGAAGGTAATAAAAATTAAATTGTCATGCTTACTTAAGACAACTAAACAGTCAGTTATTGCAGTGATGTCATGGAATCATTCCGTAAATGTATTTTAAAATGTAACAATTACGTTTTTTGACAATACACACACAAACAAAATTATATGGAATCACTATGTATTATAGACCAATATTTAAATTGCTTATTTATGAAAGGCTTCATGTCACTTTTTTTTTAAATTATCATATAAATCAGAAAATGATAACCCATATGTTCGCACATAACTTGGTCATGAAAAGTCTTATGTCTTATCATTCATTTACTAAATATATTACTTTAAAATTATTGTTTATTTATAAAAGGCATGTCACTGACAAGTGGCTTTTCATAAATAGAAGCACTATTGGCAAGATTCCGCAGGCGGCTGAATGTTGATAGATGTTTACTGTTTAGAAAATAATTAACCTTTTTTGTTTTACGTTATAATCAACTGTTAAATAATAATAAATAAGAATAGTGTTCTTCAGTTTCTGTTAAAGTGATTCAACTAATGTTTTGAAATAATGTCAGATAGTAAAAGCGTCGTTGAAATAGTAGCAGATAGTAAGAAGCGAAAGAGAGGTGTTCGTCACCCTGAAGACTATAAGATTAATCGGATTAAGAAAGCTAAATGTCATGCTAAACAATATATAAATTACACAGAAAATGTTGTAGAACCACGCAAAACAGGACTCCCATGCTCGTAATTTTTTTCCTATTATTGAAAGTCCTTTTACGTTCCGCTATACATTTGATAAAAGTTCTACCAATTTGACCGATGTAAGTTTTTGGGCAGTCGCCGCACATAAGTTTGTGTACACCACTGTGTAAGTGCTTTTTATTTTGTTCCTTGTTTTTTTTTTTAATATATTTGCCCAAGTTGTTGTTTGCTCTTATAGCTGGTGTTTTTTCTTTCTTTTTGTGTATTTGGCTATTTTTGTTTTTATTTTGCCTGTATATGTAATCGAGTAAAGGCTACTGGCTTTTGGCTTTTGGATTTAAAATTTTATTAATTGGTTGTTCGTTGTACATATTGTTTACTGCTTTTTTCTTAATGATATGTAATTTTATCTCAAAGTTGTATTTTGACATCGAAATTTCTATTAATCTATGTAATATGCTATGATAGGCTGCCTGTTTATGTTGTGTAAGATGTGAAGATGGATTGGGTATAGTCGTATCAGTATGGGTAGGTTTATGGAATAAGGAGAACTCATGTTTATTTTTAAGTCTGATGATTTTTAAATCTAAATAATGAATGGGTTGATTTTGTTCTGTTTTTATTGTAAATTCAATATGACTATGGAGTGAATTAATATACGATAAAAATTAATCAAATTGCCTTTTAATTTCTGTAAAACATATTGATACATTGTCTCCGTATCTTCACGAATATAAAAACTGTTTGAATACGGAATATTTTGAAATCTTTGTCTTTAGATGATCTATAAAAATATCTGATAGCAATGGGCTTAAAGGATTACCCATTATTACTCTTGCACTATTATTTGTATATTTTTGAATATTAAATTCAAAGTAGTTTTAGTTTATGCAAAATTCAAGTAGGTGTAACATTTTTCAGATGTAATAATTAGATTTGTACTATTATGGTCTAGAATAGTTTTTTACTAGAAGAAAAGTTTCTGTAGGAGGAATACTAGGAAAAAGATTTTTTACGTTAAATGAAATTAACGTGGAGTTATTAGGTAATTGAAAATGTTATATTTTATTAACTAGTTCTAGTGTATTTTTTACAGCAAACTTAGTTGAAAATTTTATGTCTTCTAAAATTATCTCTAGCAGGTTTTTAAAAGTTTGTATGACGGAGCTCTATAAAAAGAAACTATGGGTCTTATTGTGTCTTATTAGGTGTATGTAGTTTAATAAAAAAATATAATTTAGCAGGCTGTGGATTCATGATGTTATTTATGTTCTATTAAATTTAATATTGATTTTGAATTATATAATTGTATAAAGCTAGTTTAATTTGTTTTTGATATTTTTTCTGTCTGATCTTTATTTACCGTTGCAATATTTTGATTATTTAAAAATTATATTGTTTTGTTATTATATTCTATTTTATCTATAGTAATACCGATGTTATCTTTGTCTGCTTTTGTAAACAATATGCTTTTTTATATTGATTTATTTTTTATAATTGAAATTGCTGTTTTGTTCTCTTTGTAACAGGACTTTTTAATTTTACTACACATATCGGTAATATATTTTGCAATGACACTTTTTTTAATGCAACGATACAATTTCGGCAACGGTGGACTAAGCAGATAAAAGTAAATTTATTTTTCTCCTACTAAAATCCCAAATATTGCGATTAGTAGCGAAAAATAATTTACGGTTTGTTTACATATGTGAATTTAAAAAGGCTTGGCTTCATAATACTACAGTGAGAAATTTCTGGAAAAAAAACTCGCTTTCGATAAAAACTAGTGTTTGAAGTGATAAAAGTAGTAAGGCTATTTATAATTCAAAACAGTCATACTGGTAGAACTTTTGCCGTTAGTTTAGCGATGTTGCCAAAGTTAAAAATAGTTCTGCAAACTGAGGACTGATAGGAATTGGATTTTTGAGCGGTTGAAGCGAATCTAGTTCCTTTCGCGGTCCTTAGAAACAGATATGGTGTACACGGATAGTGATGATAATGCGTCAGAAGGCAAGAAAAGAAAAGATAGAGGGTCAACTTCACCTTTCTGAAGAGCAAAAAAACTGCCAGAACTCCAAGCAAAAGAAAACCAAAGGAAGAAGATTTAGAGGATTTGAACGACGTTATGAGCATGTTCAAGAAGATGTGGGAACTGAAAGAAATCAGGAATGAAAATAAAGAATATAGAGAAGAGATGATAGTGCTGAAAAAAGAAAATATAAAGATAAATCAAGAATTGGAAGAAACAAAAAACAAATTAACCCAGGTTGAAAACAAAGTAGAAAGAGTGGAGAAACAGATAAAAAGAAATAATATAGTAATTACGGGTCTATCAATAAACGCAACAGATGACACACTCTTAAAAACTAATGTAAAAGATTTTATACAAAAGCACCTAAAAGAGGTTGTCGAAATAGAATCTGCAATGAAGTTAAAGACAATATATGTCTGGTACAAATGAAGGATTATGGCAAAAAAATTAAGGTATAGAAAGAAAAAAGCAAACTCAGATTTCTTACTGAAGAAAAGATCTTCATCAACAATGACCTGACCGAAAAAGAAAGACACATGAGGCAGGAAATCGTAAATAAAGGCAAGGAATTAAGAGGTGAAGGTAGAAATGTGAAGATAGTGTACAAAAAACTAACTGTGGATGGTATAAAATGGGTATGGGCCAGAAATGGTACTTTCAAACAAGAAAATTCCAGAAATATGGACCCAAAAAACGGCATATAGTATTAGAAAAAGAAAAAGATGGCCCAATATGCCAACGGACCCTAGCGATGAACAGGAAATTGAGTTTAAACATAAACAGCAAAATAAAAAATAAGAATACGTACCTAAATATTGCTACATGGAATGCACGAGAAGTATACAAGGAGGAAGCATTAATTAACCTAATAGAAAAACTAAAAAAATATTAAATACACATCTTAGCAATAAGGGAAACACATTTAACTGGAAACAATATTAAAAAGATTAGCCCATATACGTTTTATACAAGTGGAGGCGATAATAGGAATTTTGGAGTGGGTTTTCTGGTACATGAAGACGTGGAGCTGGTAAAACGATTCGTAGTAAAATCTGATAGAATATGTGCAATTAGAATTAAAGGAAAAGAGAATATGATGACGTTGACAAATATACATGCTCCAACAGAAGAAAAAGAAGAAGAAGTAAAAGATGCATTTTACGAAGAATTAGAGTCATTGTGTGAAGAAATGCCCAGACAAGATACTAAAATTATTACAGGCGACGCCAATGCAAAGGTCGGAAGAGAAGATATATATAAAAACATAACAGGGGGTGAAAGTAAACATTTGAATACAAATGATAACGGACAAAGATTAATAACATTCGCAATTGAAAACAGGACGAAGATAATGAGTACACATTTTAGGAGGAAAAGTATATATAAAGGAACGTGGAAAATTCCGGGAACAAATGGAACTAATCAAATAGACCACATCTTAATACAGGAGAAGTTTGCCAATTAAATAACAAATGTGAAAACATGCAGAGGAGCTGACGTAGACTCAGATCATTTTTTGGTTAAAATTAATATGAAAGAAGTAATAACTAAAAAGCATAAACAGAAAAAGCAAGTGCAACGTAAATTTAACTTTGAAAAATTGCGAAAATTTGAGGTAGCGCAGGATTATCAAAAGGATATACAAGAAACCTACGCCAAACAAGATAGTACTACTGTGAGTAACATACAACAAAAGTTCTTAAAAATGACAAATACTATAAAGGAAACTACGTCAAAGAACATACCAAGAAAAAAAAGATTTAGAAAAAACCACTGGTTCAATAAAGAATGAAGAACAGAGTTAAAAAAGAGATCAGATTTGAGATTAAAAAGTTTACGAACGTAAAAACAAGACGATCTAGAAAGGTATGTCGAACTAGGAAAAAAAAGTAAAGAGAATCCTAAGGCAGCGGAAACGAAAGAATATGAATGATAAAATTAAGTGCATTGAAGAAAATTACAAGAAAAATAAAATAAAAAAAAATTATAAAGAAGTAAAATACATCAAAACTGGGTACCAGGGAAGAACGATAAATGTAAAAGATAAGCAAGGAAACCTGATATTGGACTGAGACCAAATATGTGTAAGGTGGAAAGAATATTTTAAAAAGATGCTAAATGAAGAAGTGACTACTGAAGAAAATTGTTATGTTCCTAAACCTAAAATAGTAATGGAAGAAATACCAGAGCCCACAAGCGAAGAAATTGAAGAAATAATAAAAGATATGAAACATTACAAAAGCCCCGGGGAGAGCGGCATTGTGGCAGAGAACATAAAATATGGGGAAGAGGCCTTAATAAAAAAACTTGGTGAGCTAATACTAGAAGTATGGGATGCCAAAGAAATGCCTTAAGAATGGAATAAGTCGATTATAATACCTATACACAAAAAGGGAGATGTAACTGAATGTGGAAACTATAGAGGAATATACTTATTAGAGGTAATTTATAAAGTACTTGTCATACTTATTAAAAAACGATTAGAAATATATATAGAGAAAAATCTAGGAGAATACCAGGAGGATTTCGAAAAGGAAGATCTACAACCGATCAAATTTTTATACTAAAACAAATCCTGATCAATTGCTATGGATACAAAATTTCAGTACAAGTACTTTTAATTGATTACAAAGCTATCTACGGTACAATAGATGGAAACAAGTTAATAGAAACAGTAAAAGAATTCCAAGTACCAGAAAAAATAATGAGATTGGTAAAAATGACAATAAGACAAACCATTTGTGCTGTGAGATGCAACGGTACGGTCTCAGAAGAATTCGAAGTGAAAAAAGGTGTTCGCCAAGCAGACCCTTTGTCTATATTGCTATTCAATGTAGTTCTAGAAAAAATTGTCAGGGTTAGTGGGATAAATGGGTCCGGAACTATTTTATACAAGGAGCACCAATGCTTAGCATATGCTGATGATGTGGTTTTCATTGCAAGAAATGGAAAAGAACTATCAAATATAACAAAAAGACTAATTCGGGAAAGCTTTAAAATGGGACTGAAAGTTAATATTAATAAATCGAAGTACATGGAGATCTCGAGCACAAAAGGAATAAACACCAGGGGACCGGACCCTTTAAATTGATGATGGAGGATGGATTAGTTGTAGAATTCGAGAAGGTGGATAAATATATGTACTTAGGTACTCTTATTGATCAGACATAGTAAGGAAGAAACTGAAATCAACCTGAGACTGACTAAGAGCAACAGGTGTGCTGGAGCCATGAGCAAAATAATTAAGGACAAAGATATATCTCGTATACAAAAATAAGAGTATACAAAACTATAATTAGACCCACAATGCTATACGCTGCCGAGACATGGACTATGAACAAAACCAAACAGAATACATTGGAAGCATGGAAAAGAAAGATACTTCGCAGAATATTTGGTGGAAATTTAGTAGAGGGAGAATGGAGAAGACGAACTAATGCAAAAAACTAATGCAAAAGTGTATCATTTGTATGCTATCCCTACAGAAAAAATGTAGAATAGAATGGCTTGGTCATCTAGAAAGAATGCAAGGTGATTGACTAGTTGAGAATATTGCTAGGAGAGTATCTAAGGGCAAAAAAAAAGAACAAGAAAGAAATGGAGAGATATAGTGATGGAAGATGTCAGAGAGATGGGCATCAGAGATTGGAAGCGGTTAGCTAATAATAGAAAACGATGGAAATTATCCATCCAGCAATGGGCCTAAAAAGGCCTGTTAACGCTGTACATACATACTTTTTTTGATATTGTTGGTAATTTTGTTTAAATCCTGTCTCTAAAAGTTGTATCTTGCTTTAACTGAATTTAGTATCTATTAAATTTATAAATCTATTTAAAACATTATGATTCGAAAACCTTTTTTATGACGAACATTGGGTTATTAGTATTGCAAATTAGTTTATTTAGTTTTTTACACTGTGTATTAAATTTTTGATCTATTATATTATCTATTATAATTCTCAAGTTGTTAAGGATTGATTTTACATTAAACTTTTGTGTGCTGTTGTCTTTAAAACAAATAATTTTAATTTCATTATTTGCTTAAAATAATAAAAAATGTCAGAAGATATCAGAGGGCATAATATTTTACTTTAGGAACCCTGGCAGTGAACATCATTTACGGTGATGAATAAAACAATTCATACAAGAACGCCATTTCCTTAATAAATCAACAAAAAAGAGCTAGTAAAGAAGGTTACATAACATTTTAATATCATTCATTTTATCCCATCTGGTTTCGGGAAATACACTCATTTTACAAAAATTTGATTTCAAGTCAACACGTGGTTTGAGGGTTTTCAACAGAACATGGAAGAGTCGTTCAGACTAGTATTATTAATCAAAGAAATCTTTATAATTCCCAAGCATATGCAAATTTACGTTGTCAAATAGAAATACTAAACTTTTCACCATAAACGGCTCTAAATTTAAAAATGTTAAAGTGTTACAGAAAACTATTATACAAATTTACCAATGCTGTTGTCGGTGTGAGGATATATCTGTTCATGGTACATGCAAACCTAAAATAAGAATAAATTTGCTTTAGACCGGTTTAAATACAGAATCGTTTACCTGCTTTTTCGACCAATTTCCGGTTTCTACTGTCAGATATAGAATATTATCAACTAATTATTGACTTAATAATATAATGACGTAATAATTCAGTCAATTTCTTGAATTTATCAATTAATTTACCAACAATTTATCTACTTATTGCTTTAGTTTCCATACTTACATAGAACTAAAATAAAATATTTACATATACCATGCCAGATAACTCGCTCGCATCAACAATAGTTTTTCAAAGAAATTTTTTAACTTTATTATAGATTTTAATTACAACTGTACCGGGTGGTCCAATAAGCCGATCTCTCGGCTATATATCAGAAACTATTCATGTTATAACTTTAGGAAAAAAAATTTCTTAGTAAAAATGGCCAAGAGAAATCGCTGGAAATAACTTTCAAGATTCTGGATTAACCGCTAGGGGGCGTAACCTGCGAAGAAAATTTTGAAAACCAGTTTTTTGGGAAATATGTCAAATTATACCAAGTGTTAAATAAGTAAACTAGAAAGGGGCATAAATTCTGTACAAAGTACTTTTTTACCCTACAATTAGAGGTAGGGGAGAGTGGGAAAGTATTTGTGGATAAATACCTATAACTTTGGTTTGGTCCAACCGATTTTAATGAAATTAGTGTCATTAGAAAGAGTTTGGATGAATTAATTTACATCTACTATAAAATTCTTGCATTTAGTTTTCATAGTCGTAGGTAGAGGGGACTTTCAAATAAAAAAAATTAAAATTTGTTTATCTTTAAAATTTTTAATGGAAACACCTATTTATTGTAAATTATAATGGAACTGAAATAAATTCGTAACAAAATGGAGCAAACCGCATGTTAATAGCTATTGTTGAACTCGAGATATGAATAAAAACTCATAAACATAAGTAAGTATAGTATTGACACACCCTGTATTATAAATTACATTAAAAAATAGGTCAGTAGGTATTTTCAAATTTTTCTATAGCAGAAGAATCTTAATGTTGATACCTATTTTGTAAAAAATAGTTTTTTCGAAACTAAGTAGGCTGCGACAATGAATTTGACGGGGAGTTCATATTGTTTATTTATTGACAGCAGTCAAAACATTGTTAAGAAGTGCTATATTATAATTCGAATTAAAGATTGTACTTTTTTTCAATAGATATTAATATTGGTAATATTAGTAATTAATTATCAGTACAAATAATTCGTGATGAGCATATCAAATTGTATGATATGATTGGAGTTTATTTCGAATGTCACCAAAATGCCGCTATTGCCTCACGTATATATTTTGTAAGATATCGTGACAGGAGACATTATGGCAAAGAAGTATTTGAAAGAAAGGCAAAAAGATTAAGAGAAACTGGTAGATTTTCTCGTCCTTGTTTTAAACGACGTAGTAGAGTTATGACCGAAGATAATTCAATCAATGTTCTTGCTTTAATTCAACAGAATCCACATATAAGTAGTCCGAAATCTCTACTTCTTTGCCACAATATCTCCTGCCAGGATATCTCACAGAATATATACGTGAGGCAATAGCGCCATTTTCGTGATATTCGAAATAAAGTCCAATCATATCATACAATTTGATATACTCATCACGAATTATTAGTACTGATAATTAATTACTAATATTACCAATATTAATGTCTATTGAAAAAAGTGCAATTTTCAATTCTAATTATAATAAATGTGTCACTTCTTAACAATATTTTGACTGCTGTCAATAAATAAACAATATGAACTCCCTGTCAAATTCATTGTAGTAGCCTACTTAGTTTCGAAAAAACAATTTTTAATCATATGAAATAACAATGGTCAAAATAGGTATCAAGATTAAGAGTTTTCTGCTTTAAAAAATTTTGAAAGTACCTACTGACTTATTTTTTAATTTATTTTATAATACAGGGTGTGTCAATACTATACTTACTTATGTTTATGCGTTTTTATTCATATCTCGAGTTTGATAAAAGCTATTGACATGCGGTTTGCGCCATTTTGTTACGAATTTAATCCAGTTTTAATATAATTTACAATAAATAGGTGTTTCTATTAAAAATTTTGAAGAAACACAAATTTTAATTTTTTCTATTCGAAAGTACCCTCTACCTACGACAATTAAAACTAAATGCAATTATTTTATAGTAGATGTAATTAATTTATCCATACTCTTTGTAATGACAGTAATTTTGTTAAAATCGGTTGATCCAAACCAAGGTTATAGGTATTTATCCACAAATACTTTCCCACTCTCCCCCACCCTTTATTTAGAAAAATAAAAAAAAAATACTTAAACAACTTTGTGCAGAGTTTATGCCTCTTTCTAGTTTACCTATTTAACATTTGGTATTATTGGACATATTTCCCAAAAAACTGGTTTTCAAAATTTTCTTCGCAGGTTACGCCCCCTAGCGGTTAATCCAGAATCTTAAAAGTTATTTCCAGCGATTTGTCTTGGCCACTTTTACTCTCCTAAAGTTATAACAGGAATAGTTTCTGATGTATAGCCGAGAGATCGGCTTATTGGACCACCCGGTACATATTTATTTACCAAATAATCACTTAAGTTTGTTCTGTAATTTTGACTAAATTTAGTTAGTTATATCAGAACATTTATTTCAATTATTCAGATTGTTACATTTAAATTTAATTATTTAATGATTGTTAAAAGTATGCCAATATTAAACATATTAACTTATTTTTGATATTTAAAAAATTTAGAGACATTTATTAATATCTGCTTACTTTGAAAAACTGGTTAACTTAACTTACAGTACTGAGAAATAGAAGAAGAACTGTCACACTTTAACCTACATAATTCCCCCGTTTTTAAAATTTAATGTCTGTTTTGTCCTTTTTAAGTGTATTCTGTTTATCGCTAGTGTTCCTAATTGTTTTCTTTTTAATAATTTTACACACTGGACTTTACAATCATTTGCCATATAATAGTAACTCAATTGAACTTTATCAAAGAAATTTGATAATTACAAGTTGAAGAAATTTCCACACCAACACAATTAGACATCTAATTTCATTAATTGTCATACAACTGTCACCTTAATAAAATTTCAATAAATAACACATATTCCATAAATATATCGCTTAAATAAATATAAATAACTGTTAAAGAATTTAATAATATAGAACATCACTCTCATTTAACAAACAATCCATTACACCTTTTTTCTACTTCATTGGATAATATCTATCTCCTCAAGAAACTTTCCCGTTTATTGTCAAACAATTACAATAGTAAAAACTGAAGTTCTGCATTCAGCAATACAGGATAATTTGAGCTATGTTCTTCCAACCATTAATTAATAGTGTACCGGCATTTAAGTAATGATTTATTTATTAAAAAATATTTATTTCAATTTAATAGACTATTTTATACCAATTTGTGGGTCTTACCTTGTCTGCTTAAACAGTTTACTCATTTTGAGAAACCATAGACATGTAATATTGGCATATTACTGTAATTTATATCATTTATCTTTGTTTATCTTTTTAAGACAACACCCTAATATGGGTTTTATTATTTCACCATTTAATTAACTTTGTATCGACAGACCTGAAGTTACTTTGCACATTGTAGAAAGCGAAACCGGTAGTCTGGATAGTTAAATTCAACTTATTGTGAGTAAGTCTTATTTATTATTTCTTTTACCTATTTGAAATGAACTCACACAAGCAACACATTTATGATCATTTATTTAGTTTTAAAATCTTTAGTATACCGCTGGCTATAAAATAATATATACAGCTTATTGATAGTTTAGTCTCTGCTAAAATTGACGTCACACATGGATTGATATTGTCAATACCTTACTTTTGTACTGTAGCATTTTTGTTTTACTATGTACATCGTGAGAGCCAAAAACGATTTAAAGCCTTTTGGGTTTTAAAAGTAATAATCAACGACTTGGAGCGTATCTGGAAAATAATAAACAAAATTGCGTTTGTCAGAAATCTTCAATTAAAGCCGACGTGATAAAGAAAGTCATTAGAGATCGATTAGAGATTTGATTTTGTAGGGAGCACTTTTTAGGTGGTTGGAGAAAAGGAATTTGGTCTTGATTTTTTACTTCTTGGCGGACAATCGTAGAGGTACAAGGTCGGAAGTCCAGGTCAGGCTTGGGCTGTTTGTTTCTTTTGTCGCAGATAGACACGTTGCCCGTAAAAAAAAATGAAAAAATTCATAACACAGTACAGTACTCCGAGTATATTAACACATAATATTATGTCTTCATTTCGAAATAAAGTGATAAGTTTTATTGCAATGGCAAAATTAGTCACTGAAGTCTACAGAAATATGTGAGTAATATTTAAATTTAAAATTTGTTAGAATGTTTGAAGATATGATCGCAGATTTTGTGTCTGGTGAATCGAAAAAATAAACCTTAATTTATTTGTAACTTTTATTAACTACGTTCGTGTTTTGGTCTTGTTAGCGTCTTTCTGGCTTCGAGTCTACTTGTAGTCTGTATTGTATCTCTAAATGATAATCGTTAAAGTTGTATAGTGGTTCCATCTCGTTTTGTATATTTATTAGCAGCCTACAGGTTTATCAGAATACCCATTCGAATATTGTTCTGAAGCTATTTTCTTGTGGCATTGTAAATTAATTACAATTAATATTGGCAATATCATTTTAAAGTCGTCTACTTTAAAATACATAATGTATGTCTGAATTGTCAATATAAATGAGTCAGATAAAATTAAATTATTAGAAGAATTTTTCACTATGTAAGAAAAAACAAAATTTGTTTAATTTAGTGTCTGTATTTTGAGAACGATTTCCGAAGTGGAAATTGAAACGTCAATAAACGTATTTTTATCTTTAATTGTGGCTTATTCCCAGTTAAATAGTAATTAAATTACCCATTCGAATGATGTATAACCTGTTGCTCAATATAGCCAAATATTTTATGCAAAAGAATGGTATTATATATATATATATATATATATATATATATATATATATATATATATATATATATATCTTCATATATATATATATCTTCATATATATATATATATATATATATATATATATATATATTCTTTATATATAGTTATATCTTCAATTGGCTTACCCTTGTGAGGATTGTGTTTAAAAATTAAGTTTATATATATATATATATATATATATATATATATATATATATATATATATATATATATATATATATATATATATATTAAATTATTAATTTTAAAACACAATCCTCACAGGGGTAAGCCAATTGAAGATATAATAACTTCATTTTTCTAATGTAATTTTTTATGTTAATTTTTAGTACGTTTTGAAAAAGAGTAAAATAAACTCGAAAGCTTAACAAACCTAAACGAGTTTTACTTAAAGGCCAATATATTGACTACTAAACCCAAGATATCCATATATATCCATATATATCCATATATATATATATATATATATATATATATATATATATATATATATATATATATATATATATATTATATATATATATATATATATATATATATATATATATATGTATATATATATATACATATATATATACATATATATCTATATACATATATATATATATACATATATATATATATATATATATATATATATATATATATATATATATATATATATGTATTCAATTTAAAATACATTCAAGTTGAATAGCAGAGGTTTTATTGGTAAATAATTACCAAAATAAAAGTCGTTAACTACTTCATTCATTTATTCGATTAAGTTTCGCTTTTATTTTTAACCCTGAGCTACTATCGTGTATTTACACCCACATAACTACTATTGTGGGGTCATAGATGACCCGAATTTTAAAAACCTCTAAAAAAGATATAAAAATATATTTTTTATTGTTTTTGTATTTTTGACAAATGAATGTGTATATAAAAAAGAGATTTTTTTTAAACTTAAATTTTATTTAAAGAAAATTAAGATGCTATAATTAAAATTATAGAACTTTTAAAATAAATTTTGATCAAAAACGTAACTCATTATTATAACAAAAAAAAAATATATCTTAAATTGAAATTTATTAACGGTTCATTTTCTGAAAAGTAGTTTATAATAGTATCGTCTTAACCTAATACAAAAGAAAATCATAATAGAGTAACCATATAAAAAAATAACAGTCATGTTTTTTTTTCGTAATGTTAGAATCTTGCGACAAAAATATTTGAACAAATTGTAATTGTTTTTCTATTCTTTGCACATAGTACAGGTAACTGTCTGAAGTGAATGTGTTTTGCAGATGGTCCTATGACATTCTGCGCAAAACGTAGAATGTTTTTCATCCTTACCTCTGGGACACAAGTACCAACTACGTCTTACAACTGGCCTTTCTGGTTTGGTCTGATCTTGATGAGTAATATTATTTTCTAATGCTTTAGAAATTATCGAACGTAATTCTCTTGACAAATTTGGCATTGTAAATCTTACTTCTAAATGTTCATTTATAAGACTGATTCCCAGCTCTTGAATAAAATCCGATCGATTTTTTCTAACCCCAGGATTCGCTGCGTGAAAAATAATGTGACTGTTTACTATAGCAATATTCATTATGGAATACCAAATTACTAAAGGCCATCGCTGGCATCTTCGACCTGAACGATAAAGTGCACATTTTTAATCAAGTGCATCAACGCCCCCTTTCGACGAATTGTAGAAAGCTATTATATCAGGTTTTTTGCTTTCCTGGTCAACAGATTTGTCGTGATGCATAGACGACAACATAATTACATTTTTTTTAGGGACATATAATACGATTGTATTGTCTTGTGTAAATCCAAATAAACACTTATCAACTTCGTAATTTTTATTTGTTTGAAATTGTGGAGGAATTTCTCTCTTATTTTTACGCATTGTACCTACATAGGTAAGTCCAAGTTTTTTTAGTATATCAACTAGCTCTATTGAGGTAAACCAATTATCACCAGTGACATTTCGGTTACTAAGTACTGATCTTGTAGGTATGTATAGCTTTTGGGCATTGGGATCATTTGTTTTACCCGTATATACAAAAGCATTTACCATATAATATGTTTTTGAGTTACATTATATATAATATAATATGTTTTGACTTTCGTGTACATTCTGAAAGGGCATTTACTTCTAAACCCAACCAACATCTCGTCCACTATAACATATTCGGAACAGGTGTAGTTTGCTGTACTGTTAGATACGAAACATTTAAATAAATAGGACACTGCTGCAATCTTCTTTTGCGATCTTATTTCATGATTGTCGAAATTTATTGCTGTGAGAAGAAATAAGAAGCGTTCTTTTGACATTGTAGCACGAAAAATTGGCCTACCTAAAACACTTGTCGAAAATAATGAATCGACATTCTCATGATTAAACTTTAGTACACCTGAAAGGTATACAAGACCCAAACAAGCCTTAAGTTTACCTTCGTTTAGATGATCGGCAAATGTACATGTATCCCCATAATTTACACTGAGCTCGGTAATTTTTTCATTTGTGTATTCTTAAATAGAGGCCAACATGTCAGGAGTTATAAGAAGTGACCAGGATTCAAGTGGACTGGATGGTTTTGTTTCTAAGGCAGGTTTACGAAGACCAGGAAGGTGTGTAATATCTGTGCGCGAATTTTTGATGGGGCCGGAGCATTTTTAGCCCACTTATATCTGTTCCGTCCATAGTTAAAATTTGTTTAATTATTAGATGCTGTTTCACATTTTTAGCTTAATAAGTCACTTACGTCAATTTCTGAATCTGTGTCGTGAACCGAATGTTCACTTTCAGTGTCAGTATCACTGTTATTAGAGTCACTATAAGTGTCAATATTTTCCGTTGGTTCCTCCAAAGATTCGAGAAAGTCAAAAACATTTTCACTTGTCACCGTACTTCCGCTAATTCTTAAGGCCATTTTAATGTATTATCTTAAATAATAATAACGTAACTACTATGGTGGGGTCAAATCCGACCGGAACTCAGCAGCACATGTGCACTATCCCACTGATCGTTTGCTACTAAGCGGCATGCTAAACTACGTACTTAATTAGGAGAATACATAGAATAACAAGGTCGTTTGCCAAACTGTCTACCAGTGACGCACGCAATTTCAAGTCCTGGGGTCAAATTTGACCCCACGATAGTAGTTCAGGGTTAAATGCATCATCAGTTCACTGCAAATAAAAAACTTTTTTAGATTATAAGTAAACCACCAACATGGTTCATACTTACAAAAACAATTTGTAGGTTTTTTAGATGTTATAAAAACTCTACGATAACTTAACATTAAAAATTACCAACTAAACGAGAGAAACGAAACAAAAAAAAAACACAAGACAAACTGTAAGAGCACTATTGTTCATTTAATTTTGACTGATGGCTTTATTTGAATGTTGGTTTAAGCTTTTTCGAGGATCAAACCACACTAACTTCTTGTGGCTTGTTTACGTACATGTGTTTCTTTGAAATGCAGGGAGGTACGATAAGATTTTAAGTTTATAGAATAAAACTTTATGCTAAACTTTGTCGAAGGCATTAGCTGCGTTTAAAACTATTGTAAAACAAACTTTTATTTATTTTAAAGATTTTTAATTATGTTGGTAATGTTGTGTACCTAACCAATCGTACAATGTTTATTTTTAAAGCAAAATTGGTCGTTTGGTCGTTTTTTCTTTTATTATTCGTTTCAATATTTTTATTAGTTGTTTCTCAGTAAGCTTCTTCACTGGTAAAAGTGACAATGGCCTATATAAGGAGACTTTATAAGGTGATTTTCTGATTGTGGTAGAATTATAACTTTAGCTATGAGCCATAAATTTGGACATATCCCAATCTAAATGCAGTGTTGGTTATGTTAATTCATCTGACTATGGCTTTATGAGGCAGGATTTTTGGTAATTCTCCAATAATTTAGAACAATTACCAACAAAATGTTATTATAAAACATTTAACAAACAAAGAGCACAAAATCGCAAAGAATGGAGGAGTTTAAGGGAGGCCTAAGTCCAGCAGTGGACGTGATAAATGAAGGCTGGATAATGATGATGATGAATAACTTACCAACACGTAAACGAGAAACCAACATTAATTTTGATTTAATAATAAAATGTTTACATATACATTACCTTATTTTTTGGTTAATTTAGAAAGTGTTTCTTTAATTGTGGTGTATTTTTAGTTTTTTTACGGTCGTAATAAAATAATATGTGTCCTTTTGTTAAAAAAAAATTTAATAGAAACATTTATCCCCAAACAAAGACATATTTATTGCTACAAGAAGGAACACACTGCTAACCATTATTTTTAAATAGACAGTTATTTTCTGAAAGAAAACAAAGCATATCTTACCAGAGAATCAAAATGGATTACACTAAATGTAATGAGAAAAATTATCGAAGTGGGACAAAAAGTCGCTCTCAGCAATTTTTCGTTTCTGAATTAGTGGATAAAAGACAATATGATATAATAGAACCTCCTTATCTTTCCTGCAAGGCAGCCCTAACTAATGAAGGGTCTTTTTTGAAAGAAAAACAGTAGGTCAGAACCATTAAGTATATTTTGTTCTTTGTCTTTCAATAAAGTAAAGCTGCAAGGAAAACGTTTTTTGGTGAATGCTCGTTTCCCCCGCATTGTGTGCTTAATGGCGAACTTCATGTACCTAAAATTTAAAAAGTTGTTTTTGCTGTTATTGAAACAAAACATAATGGCTTAGCTGCAGTAACAGCAAACGAGTTTTATCATGAAAAAATATAAATTTTGTTTTTAAACTGTTTCCAGATTATCATGTCTGATTCGGTATAAATTAAAAATTATATACGTTTATACTGATGTTTTAGACTTAAAACATTTTTGAAAATAATTCACAGCATAATTGTTAAAACTCTTGAATATAAGATTAGTGACACACAATTTGGCTTTAGAAATGGTATGAGTACAAGAGATGCTTTGTTCGGCTTGAATGTGCTGGCTCAGAGATGCATGGACATTAATCAGGATATGTACTTATGTTTTGTAGACTTTGAAAAGGCATTTGATAAAGTTCAACATAAAAAGCTTGTAGATATATTAAAAAGCAAAAATATTGACAGTCGTGATCTGAAAATTATATCTAATTTATATTGGAATCAAACTGCCAAGGTAAGAGTTGACAGCCAGTACACAGAAAATATCAAAATACAGAGAGGAGTCCGCCAGGGTTGCGTGCTGTCCCCACTACTTTTCAATGTCTACAGTGAAGCGGTATTTCAAGAAGCACTCTCAGACTCAATAGAAGGTATATCTATCAATGGAGAAGTTTTGAATAACTTACGTTTTGCAGACGATACAGTAATAATTACCGATAACAACAATGATTTACAGAACGTAATGCAACGCCTTAATGAACGCTGTCATGAGTACGGACTGAAGATAAATTTAAAGAAAACTAAATGCATGATCATGACTAAATCTTCACATGCAAATATCCAATTGACTATTGAAGATACTGCAATTGAGAGTGTTAATAACTATAAATACTTAGGAACATGGATAACATCAGATGTAGACCAAACCAAAGAAATTCAGACACGTATTGAAATAGCACGTACATCATTTATTAAACCTAAAAAGTTTCTTTGTTGTCGGGATATAAGGTTAGACCTACGCCTGAGAATACTTCGATGTTACGTGTTCTCTACTCTTCTTTGTGGTTTGGAAGCTTGGACACTAAAACAAGTTCATCTGAATAAGTTGGCCGCCTTTGAATTTTGGTGTTACAGAAGAATCCTATGAATATCATGGATTCAAAGAATGTCAAACCTGGAAGTAACTAGAAGGATAGGAAATGTGGCGGAAATAATATTAACTATTAAAAGACGAAAACTTGAGTACTTGGGACATGTGATGAGAGGGCAAAAATACGCATTATTACAACTTATTATGCAGGGCAAAATCCAAGGAAAGCGAAATGTGGGAAGACGAAGAATATCCTGGCTTAAGAACTTAAGGGAATGGTTTGAATGCAGTAGTGCAGAACTTTTTAGAGTGGCAGTCAACAGAGTCCGCATAGCCATGATGATTTTCAACCTTCGATAGAAGATGGAACTTAAAGAAGAAGATACTGATGTTTTATTGTATTATTTTTTACTAAGAATACGACAGAATTTGACTTTCAAATCAGTTGATTGGGGGTTTTGATTTATTTATTACTGTTTTGTATTTTGAGAACGATTTCCGAAGTGGACATCTAAACATCAAATAAACTTACTTTAAAGTAAAATTATGGCTTATTTTTAATGAAAAATAGTAAATTCTATTAAGATTTATTTAGAACAAAACTAATGTTTGTTAATAAATATAATAAAGAAAACAAAGACAAAAACAAAAATTCAATATATTTTTTTACCCCATCAACCCATAAGGTTATTAGCGGGGTGGTATATCTTTATTTTGGAGAAGTTACACGTAATATATTATTAAAATTTACATAGAACTTTTGAAAAATACAAACATTTTGTGTTAGGTTACAGTTTGTTATACAGTTTACAATTATTGATAAAATTTATTGTATTACTGATGTCTTCTTTTAAAGTTTCTTTCAAATTATGTTTTATTTTTGTTGTCGATCTTGCTGTTGAGTACACTGGAGTGTCTATCTTTATATGTTGCACTGAAAATGGTATTTGACAGGTCTGGCAAATCAGCTAAGGGTCCTTGGAGATGATGTATCCATGTGTAAATTTTGTATGACCTAGCCGCAGTCTGTTAATAACTATTTGGTCATGTCTTGGAGGTATGAACGGTAGTAAAGCAGAAGTAGCATCTAGTTTGATAATTTTTAATTTCGCTTATATTTGTCTTCATTTTACTTGCCAGGTTTTGTTAACATAAGTTTTTATAAATATTTTTTGGTCTGAAATAGGTATGTTTTACATAATAGGAATTGTCATGTTATTGATAGTTTCTGTTACTGCTTTATCAATTGCTGTACTACCCTTTATCCCAACATGGGATGATATCCATAAAAATGTTATGTTTTTGCCACGTGTTTGGGCATTGTATAGCATGTCTTTTATTAGTTCTAAATTGGCATGTGTAGGGTACATCTGCTTGACACCAGTTAAAGCACTCAGAGAATCTGATATAATAAGAAAATTTATATCATTGCTGGTATATTGGTTCAGTGCGTTGAAGATTGCTTGAAATTCTCCAGTATATATGCTACACTCCTTGGCTAGACGGGTAACAGAGGTGTTGTTTTCAAAAATAGTTACAGCAGCTACACCATTACTGCTTTTAGAGGCACCAGTAAAAATTAGTTTGAAATCATGGTATCTGGAGATGGTAGACCGGAATTGTTGTTTTATTTCAGAAGGATTGTGTAAATGTTTGGGATAGTTAAGTAGGGTAAAATCTACTTTTGGCATTTGAATTTTCCAGTGAGGAGACTGGCATCTGTTTGTAAAAGTGGCTCTCAATTAATGTATACCGAATTCAAATAGATTTATTTCTTGATTGAAAGGTAAGTTTCTAGGGCAATAATTTGAGTACAGATTTGGAGGGCTGCTCCTTATTAGGCTTCATGTAATACATGAAAGACTAAAAGCTTTTCTATTGCCTTAGATATTAGAACAATAAGCGGGATTTGTCCCAGGAAAAGGCACAAGAAAACAGATTCTTAATGTCAGACAGCTAATCAAAAAAACTCGTAAATTCAATACTCCTTAGAATGCAGTGGATTGAATTCTGCAGAGGATTATACCTGCGATGACTGTCAACCATTTTTACATTAAAACTCATATTTTTGTTATTTGTTTTTTATTTTGTAATAAAAAATATTGTTTCACCTTTCTTACTGATTTACTTGAATTATTACCCATTAAGTATACCCATTAATAATTGTTAAATAGATATTAATTTTTACTTAAATAATATCACAAACAAATTGACTGGTATTACCCACACTCATGACCGGTAATGTTCATATATGGTGACAATACCGGTCAAAGATACTTATTTATTTTTTGTCTCTGTCAAAGACAAAAACTTTGATTTTTTTAAATTGAATGTGTCTTGCAATAAGTTTAAACTTCAAATGACCGATTGACGTCTTAAATTTGATTCACAGAGTTTTACTTTTTTATATTAAATTTTTATCTTAGGTGACCGCGATTTGCACACTTTACCCTATAGTTTTTTTTGCGAATTCGTAAAAATTAAAGAAAATTGATAAATGTTATGTTAATATTAAGTAAATAATTTGTTTTATTTGTATTGTTCCAAAGCTATTTTCTTGTGGTATTTTAAAGTAATTACTAGACTTCGGCAAATATGCATATTGCATATTTTGCATATTGTGCATATTTTATGCAAATATTTCATATTTTGGCATATTTGTATAAAAGTTTGCATAAAGTGCATAAAAGTTCAGATTTTTATACTGTATTTGAAAATTTTTAAACATACCAATTTATTTCAATTCTTGTATAAAATTTTGTAGTCATTTTAATCAAGAAATGATCTAAGTACGTAATCTCTACAGGTACAAAACATTTACAATTTCAAAGAAGATCAATTTAAGTAGCCCTCAACATTCTTAGAAAGTCTCGGTCACTGAGGCATTCAGTTATTGGATAATCGCTAAGGGTTCGCTCATTGCATTTTATGATCTAATCCCCAAATCTATCTTTAATTTATTGTATCTTAACAGCAGGTAAACGGCTAATAGTTTTGTTCATAATTTAGGGATTTTCCAAAATCTCCCAGTTTATTGAATTAGGTACCTAAACATTTCTAATTTGATGCTCAGATTTGTAAATCATTTTTGTTTTGATATTCAAAGCGTATACACTCGTTGTGCGTAACAAAAAGGAAGATTGTGATTTTATAATGCCTAAAACAACCAGTGCTTCAACTTGGATTAAACCTTATAAAGAGCTGTCTATGGATATGGGAAAAATCTACTGTTCAGTCTGTGGCAAAATTGTAAGTATCTAATATTTTCTATTAAATATCTAATATTTCATACATACAGGGTGTTTCCAAATGACACTTACAACGTTGGACTGTAGATACTTCTCGAAAAATTGAACAAAACGATATAGTTAATGAGGGGTCAAACTTATTTACTTTTCGAGATACAGGGTGTTAAAATAAAAAAATTAAATTCTTTTAGTTAATAACAACAATAACTTTAAAACCAATAAACGTATTTACTTGAAATTTAGTACTCGTAGGTTGTTTTTAAATGAAAAATAGCTTCCTTTAGTGAGGAAAAATTGTCCATGGTACAATACAATGGTGTGTATTTAGAAAAATTTTTCACCTTTACTTTTTTTATGAAGTCAGCTATTCTAAAACACAATTATTTTTATTGTATTAATTGTATTTTATTAACAACAAAAAAAACTTTTTCCGCAAATCGCCAGGAAATTTTGATATTCCTGTCAAAATTTCTTGAAGAAAAAGTCAGGACTTCCTTACTGTAAGGAAATGTTATTTCCTTACTGTAAGGAAATGATATTTCCGTACAGTTGTTAGTGTTCTACATACATAAGCGTCAAGTTTGACAATTCAACCTCAATACGTTTCCATAGTAACCCAAGTAATTTTATTAGGAATTTCAAAGCACCATTTATTTGGGAATAAAATTATCGCTTTTTTTTAAATCAATTAATATCTGTCGAATTTTAAACGATTTGCGGAAAAATAGTATGTTTACCTCGTAGGAAAAGCCACATTCCTGGACTCTGTGTTGCTAAGTCTCGGCTTGCGCCTCGACTTAGCAATCTTCACAGTCGTCCAGGAATGTTAAGCTTTTCCTACCCGGTAAACAATGTACTATTGTTGAATTTTAAAATAAGTTATATGATGTACTAATGGTTAGTAACAAAAACTAATTTGTGGATTAATACTGCATTTAAAACACTTAGCGAGTGTTTTTTTTTCCAGAACAGGTATTTGATTAACCAAAAACACCTTGTATATTTTTATATTTTAAAGGGTGGGTTAAAATAAATGTTTTTATTTTTATTTATAGATAGCATGTGAAAAGAAATTTCAGATAGACCAACATGTGAGAACTGCTTCGCGCATTGCAAAAAAAAGGAAAAATAGGAGGAAAACATCAAACTTCAATGGCTAAACGTTTCCAATCTACTTCAAAAAAATTAGATGAGCAAGAAACTTTTAATGAAGACTTGTGTCGCGCATTAATGTCTGCAAACATACCGCTTTCAAAATTAGCAAATGTAAATTTTAGTTCGTTTCTAAAAAAATATTGCAAACTTAATGTTCCAAGTGATCGGTCTCTAAGAAGAAATAATGTGAACGGGTTATACTCGTCGGTGTTAATTAATATTAAGGAAGAAATTGCAGATAATTATTTTTACATATTTGTAGACGAAACCACTGATTTCTCAGGAAAGTATATTGCTCATTTATTGATTGGTGTTCTTAAAGAAGATACCTTACCAAAATCTCATCTTATTTCATGCCAGCAACTTGAGAAAACAAATGCTTTAACAATTTCGCGTTTTAGACAAGAAACATTAGCAACTTTTTTTCTTCCGACAACTATTCCTTCTAATAAATTACTGCTTATTTTATCGGATGCTGCTCCTTATATGGTGAAAGCAGGACAAAATTTAAAAATATTTTTCCCAGATTTAATACATGTTACTTGTGTAGCGCATGGATTAAACAGAGTTGCAGAGGAAATACGAAAAAAGTTTCCTCTTGTAAATACCATGATATCCAGTGTCAAAAAAGTATTTCTTAAATCTCCTATAAGAATTCAACTTTATAAAGAATTGAAGCAGCTAATTTTTATGCAGATCATTTTGTTAAAATAAAGAACATAATTGATACGTTAACAGATGAAAGTTCCCAATCTCTTTTGGATTCTAAACAAACTTTTCAGAGTAACTTGCTTCAACAAGAACTTTCATGTATAAAATCAAATTTTAGTTTTGTTCAAAAAACAATTACTCAGTTAGAATCACCAAAACTGTCATTGTTCGAAAGTACAGCATTAATAAAAGAATTTGCGTCATGTTGTCGGAACGTTAGAGGTAATATTGGAAAAGATATTTTAAAAAAATTTGAAGCTACTATGGAAAAAATAAAGGTTACCATATTCTTTCTGAAGTAGTCAGTGTTCTAGCTGGAAATATTTCGGAAACAATTAATTTAGAACCAAATGTTTTGGTTAGTTTGAAACATGCTCCCGTTACATCAGTTGATGTTGAACGAAGTTTTTCCATATTATATAAATATATGTACTCAGACAGAAGCCACAAGTTTTTGTTAGAAATGTTTGAACACCACTTGGTCACTTATTGTTACCATAATTCGAAATAAGTTTATTCATACTTAAAAATGATGTAGTTACTTAAAATAAATGTAAATCTTAATGAATAGTAGGATATTTAGTTATGTAGACTTTTTTTTTAAATAAAATTGTTACTATTTTACGATTTTTTTATTTATTTGTATGCATATTTTGTAAAATATTTGCATATTTTCGGGTAAACACGTGCATATTTATGCGCATATTTTCTACATTTTTATTTGCATATTTGCCGAAGTCTAGTAATTACTATTTAAATGGGAATTGCTCACAATTAAAGGTTAAACATTAGTAAATTGACAATTACTATATTAATGATTAATCAATTTACTAATGTTTATATTTTAAGAACGATTTTCAAAGTGGAAATTGAAACGTCAATAAACGTACTTTAACCTTTAATTGCGGCTTATTCCCATTTAAATTGTAATTGTTTTATTTGATTTTAAAGCATATTATTAAGGGAAACGATAATAATTATATTTCAATCATTTACATACTTAGAAATTTTAATTAAATGTCTAATCAATATAGCTCAGTAATCTTACAGTAAAAACAGAGAAATTAAAACCAAAATTAAATTTTAACAGGCGTTCATATACATAGAAATAAAGAATTAAAAAATTAAAAAGAAAAAAACCAATAAATTTTAAAATATTTTATATACTTATACAGAATAGTAAAACAAAAAAAAATGAATAATTTTTTTTAATATGATTCAAATAGCCTCACAGGGTATGTCAATTTATAATGGGTTGATGCATCTTAGTGGGCAATACATGATTATTGATGATGCTCGTTTCTTATTAGGTGGTCAATATCCCCTTGGGGTATCTCATTTCTTCCCATTAACTCCTGCCCAAATACTCTCAAAGTTTGCGGAGAATGCTCTTAATTAAGAATAATAAGATGAGCCTCCG
The DNA here is from genome assembly GCA_918026665.1 of Diabrotica balteata. Classification (NCBI taxonomy): domain Eukaryota; kingdom Metazoa; phylum Arthropoda; class Insecta; order Coleoptera; family Chrysomelidae; genus Diabrotica; species Diabrotica balteata. The sequence continues at coordinate 58,017,607 of OU898280.1, forward strand.
AGCCATTTTGAAGGCCAAGGCAAAGACATTCATATAACTGTCCCATTATATGGCCTTGCCTCATACTCCTAAAAAAATGGATGTTGGGGTGTCTAAAATTATGGTATGAAGTGAGTTTTCAGAATACTTTTTACATATTACTGACCTGTCATGTTTCATCTGATGAAGATTAATGATTGTGGATTCTAAACCGCAACCTCAACAGTACGGTGCACTTATCGTTCTACAAAAATCTGTGAATTTCACCTTTCTTCACGTCGTCTTTCATCCTGACTTGTTGGTTTACGCATCCTTACAGAATCAGGATATATCACTAAAGATAGCACCGTTTCACTTCTGGTACCAATTCAGCCGTTCTCTCCAAATTTTAATAAATCATTGTACTACTTTTCTCATGTGCTTTTTAGTTAATGGATTTAAAGGCTATTAAAAGGCTATAAAAAGGCAGGATAAGATGTTAAAATCTGCACTTGGCTAGTTTTTTATGTGGGATTAGGCACTTGAAAGTACACATTTAAAAACCCGTTTAGCAACATTTGTAGCTCTCTAGGTGACCCCTAGGGTACCCTATTGCAAAAAATGTGGTTTTCCAAAAAAAAATTTCTTGAGCAATCCTTGGCTTTAAAAAATATAAAAAAAGTACAAATGTATATTTAAATGCCCAAAATACCTCATGATGATTTCATATTTTTTAAATAAAAATTAAATGTTTAAATTAAAAATTTTAGGTCATATTATGTTAGGTTAGGTTAGGTTAGATTTTTCATTTTCGCTGCGAAAAATTGTCAAAATTTGAAAAACCCATTTTTTTTTCTGATATTGTAATATTTAATTGTTTTTGTTGCCTAAAAACAATCTAATTATTTTTTGATTTTTTGAATCAAAATTGGGCTCAGGAAAAATATTTAAATTTTCCATGGGTTAGAATTGCCATTTTTAGACTAAGACATGCTAAAAAGACGGCAAATCACTCATTTTTGATATTTTTTTGCCATTTTTTAAGCACATAACCTTATTTAAATGTGCCAAATTACGATTTTTGTTTCTCTCCCCTTTTTTTTCTAGTTCTGATTATTATTTAAATCGTTTAATTTCCCAAAAACATTCTGATTATTTTTAGATTTTTTGGATCAAAATTAAGCTCAGGAAAAACATTTAAATTTTTAAAAGAATTTTTAGGTCATGTAACTGCATATCAATGTCAATAAATATCTATTTTTGTTATTTGGTCGCTAGTTTTATTAGCTGGATTAGAATTACCATTTTCAGACCAGAACATGCTCAAAATACGGCAAAACCCTCTTTTTTGATATTTTTTCCCATTTTTTAAACACATAACCCTATTTAAATGTGACAAATAACGATTTTTGTTTCTCTGTTCCCTTTTTGTTTCGACTGGTGATTAATATTTAAATGTTTTCAAACAATCCGATTATTTTTAGATTATTTTTAGATTTTTTGGATTAAAATTGAGCTCAGGAAAAACATTTGAATTTTTAAGGTCATGTAACTGCATGTCAGTGTCAATAAATATTGATTTTTGTTATTTTGTGTTGACTATCATTTAAGTGTTTTTTTTTTAATTTTTTGGATCAAAATTATGCTCAGCAATTTTTTTTTATTTTTTTAACGAATTTGTATGTTATGTATTTTTTAGCAAACTTCCGAATAAAAATGTTTCGTGTAATTTTTTCTATTCTTTTGAACGCCAAATTAGTTTTTTTATTTTAACTTCTAAAAATCCTAAAAATTTAAAACAACTCTTTTCTGGTGTATTTTTTTTCATGGTTTTAGCAGGTAATCTAAACTATATAAAGAACGATTTTACGTAATAACGACTATAAGTAGAATTTTTGATACATTTTTTTGTTATTTCTAAGACCCTAAGACTCTAAAATTTTTTCAGACCAGAACATATTCAAAGTACGAAAACTCTACAATTTACTCTTTATTAGTTCCATTGGATATTGCAGACGAAAGCTGCACTCGGCACTTTTATTAAAACTAAATTTTATACAAATTTGATTTAAACATTTGATTTTGCGAAGGGTAACTTTTAACCGCCATTTAAAACCGCCGGTCTCTTCAAGCGTTGTTTCTGAGGAAACGGTTCATTCTACACAAGCAGTGCCATTAATCATTTTTGTTCAAAATAATCTCAGCTATATTTCTTGTAAAACATATTTTTTATAGCTTACACATTCTTGATAAATCGATATTTTCCATTTCTACTTCACCTGCGAGAATGAATTTAAGGCAAAGCCCGGAGTTGGAGTAGAAAATTTTTAGCATTTTTCTTAAAACCTCAAAATTAACATTTTGAGTAACAGTCGGCTTATAATTGTTAGAGAACAAATATCCGATGACTAGACTAAAACTTAATTAAAAATAAAATGTATATATTGTAAATCAATGTTATCCAATTTATTTTAGAATTTTCAGTAAAAAACTTCCGATAAGAAAATATTGTCAGAAATATTTGAGACCAACATAAACGAGGGAATACACATTCCTTCTTGTTACGAACTCCCACACAACAAATTCCAAAACAAATATGAATATTTATGTTAAAAATGTAAATAATTATTTAATTTCTTTAAAATATAATTTTGCAAAAAAAATTAAGTAGCATAAAATACGTTTAAGCATTTTTTGTTAAATTTGGGATGAAAATATACTTAAAGGGTTAACCTTAAGTTTCTGAAACAAAGTTCATCATAATTTACGGAGTGAAAACAGACAAATGAAAATATAAAAGGAAATTTTTTTATAACTTCAGTGTCAAATTTAATTTAGCTTGACTCATTACCCGAAAAACTTACTTGAAAGTAATAAAATCGTAGTATCATAATAATTGATACAATTTATTCTGGTGTTACATTGTTCACATTTTAATTATGTTCTTAATGTATATTGAAGATTTAATGTTAACATTACATGATTATATTTATTTAGTAATTTGTTAAATATTAGTTTTCTCACTCAAATAATAGATATTCAATAACGGATTATTAAATTATCTCAATCATCACAGTTGAAATTATTGTATTAAATTATTGTATTCAAAATTGAAGAGTAGAAATATTAAATGTACGATGAAATTATTATTTCAGAGATTATAGAAAGTAAAAATATTCCAAACTGCCTGGAATTAACCAAAGGTAATTTAGGCATAAATATTCTTTTGTATAAATATAACAAGTGGACAGTAAGGGTACAATGAATAGAAGTTAACGATGTTTTTTTCCCATAAGCCATAAAGTGTTCCGTAATCCGGGTTTGCGCCATGAACAGGACAACAAAAATAGTTAATAAGTAAATGGTTTTTCGGAATCTGTAAATACCCAGTAGAAATTAAGTGTCCTTGTAGAAATAATATGAATTAGGAAAGTTTGTAGGTATTTCTGATTTTATGTGGGGAGTGGTATGCAAATTTCTGATTGGCCGAGAATTTGGAAAGTGGTGAGATGGGTTTGTATAATGAGAGGTTGGATGGATAGAGAGATGAGATGAGATAGTTAGTTAGTTCCAGTTTCTTAAAGTGAATGGTTGGTTTTCGAGGTGGTCTCCAGGGGTAGTAAGTGTCCGACGGTAGGTGATCTGGTACAAATTTGTAAGTAAACTTTTCCTACTTGTATTCTACGTATCGCTGTTTATTTCGGAACGAGAGATTAAGTTTGGTTGGAGAAAAAGAGCATTGAAGATACCATCATTGCATCATTGAAAAGGTACGTGAATTCGAAGGAGAGCATTGAAGACACCAAATTGCAATATGCTGTTTAATATTGCCAATTACATAGAAGGCTGCTGAGAACTGATCGTTTATTTTGAATAGAACGAGGAATTGGACAACCCAAGGCAGAGGAAGCGTTTCACGGAGAAACATAATTTTGCGTCAAATAATATCATATCATATTAGTAACGCGTAAATAAGTTGTTGATAGTCGAAGAAAATCAAATTTGTTCTGAGAAGGGACAGAGCTGTAGAGAGAATTGGATAATTCATACAAATTTTTCTTGGTACAATAGATATACCAAAATTGCATAGGAAGGACACTGAATATTCCTTGATTTGTTTATGTAGAATAATAACCATGATTTTAGATTGTATATGTATTATGTTATCCATGCATGATTAAAGGTTCACGTACGTAGAACGATTTTTGTTTGATAAACATTGTATGCTAATAATTTTTGAAAGTATTTTAATCAGTTTATTTTATTATATCGCACACCAGCATTAAAAGTGTAGCAACTCAAAAATGTGAGTATTTGAGTTAAGGTCATATTTGAATTCCTCGAATAATTACCTATTCGCCAATAAAACTGCAGTAATTGTATTCCCCCTAGTGTGTCACAGGTGGCGATGTAAGTCGGTTTTGCTGAATGATTACTCGTTCGCCCGCATTATAAAACCGCGCCATTTTTAGTTACGCTTCGACTTTCGTGCAGAGTGTACGGTTTCACAGTGTGGCATTTTGAGTTGCAACGGTTTTGGTGAGTAAACTTGATAAAACTACAAAAATTATTTAGATTTAATACAATTTAGCTGATGTACTCAGATATTTTTACAGCAGCATTTTGAATTGTAGCAGTTTTGTTGCTTAAATTTTAATTTGTTTAAAGTTTATTTTGTTTTGCTACATTTTTAATGAACTATTTTTTAAATTTAGGGTTAAATCGGTATTAATGGTGAATTCATTTTGTAACGTTAATTTAGTTAGTTCTTGATATTTGGGATAATTTTGAATATTTTATGTTAACTATAAGAGATTTATTTTTATTTTATAGATTTTGGAATATTAAATTTTCATTTCAAATTAATAAAAAGATATTTTTGAGTTGCTTCACTTTTGACGGTTTAGTTTATTTATCGTTATTGTTTCAGTATAATGCCGAGCCGTGGCCGTTTATTTGTTGACATGGCTTTACAAAAGCATGAAAATAAGAACATTAATAAAGATTCTTCCAACATTTCATCAGTTCAAAGTATTCCTTTGCATGACACCACAAATTCTTTAGAATTCAATTCAAAGGAATCTAATCAATCTAGTCGTCAACATGATAAGTCTTCTTTTATGCCTGGAAATGAAAATTTACTACCCGAGAATAGCATATATTTAAATGAAACTCCAACCATTTCCAACGAAAACACCTATAATCATTTATGTCTACCAAGTACTTCTAATATTGTTAATATGGATCAGAGAAAAAATTATTACATATCACCCATTCGAAGTAACGAAAGCGATATAGATGATTCCGATGCTGATCCAAATTTTGATGTCTCTCCAGACAAATCATTCTCAAACAGATTAATTCCTACAACTAATAATTCTTCATCCAGCAGCAGCAGCAGTTCTTTGACTAGTTCTGACAGTTCCGATAGTGCATCTGAGTCTACAGTTTCGAATATTGGAGATAATGGAGAAAAGAAAGGAAAAAAAAAGAGTCCGAAAACCTGAGAATTGGAAGACGAATGTAGCAAAACAGTTACGAAACTCAGGTAAGGCATACGTTTCTATGTCTAAGTCAAAAAAAGAAATTTCAGGAAGAATGGTTCGTGAAGGTTGTGGTGAATTATGTCGTTTGAGATGTAATAATAATATTAATATCGAAGATAGGCAACGCATTTTTAATAATTATTGGGAAATGGCTGATCTTCAACGTCAAAGAGATTACATCTTACGACACATAGATGAAATCAAACCTAAGTACAGATATTCTAGCACCCAAAATTTAAGAGCACTGAATAAGGCATATTTTTTTGAAGTGAACGGTACTCGTATACGGGTTTGCAAAAAATTTTTTAAAGCTACACTTGATTTGAACGACAGGCCAATTGATACAGCGCTTACTAAGAAAACTAATTCTGGAATTGTTCAAGAGGAACTTAGAGGCAAACATAACAATCACCCCACTGTTGGCTCTGATATTATAAATAGTGTTATAGAATTTATAAATGATATTCCGAGAATTGAGTCACATTATTTAAGAGCCCAGACATCACGTGAATTCATACAGTCCGACAAATCATTATCAGATTTGTATAGAGACTATAAATTTACTCGTGAAAAAGATAGCTTGCCCTTTCCTTCCCAAACAACTTTTAATCGTATCTTTCACACAGAATTTAAAATATCTTTTTATATTCCTAAAAAAGATCTCTGTGATTTGTGTGAAAGTTATAAAAATGCTGATGTAAACGATAAACAAAAATTACTTGAAAATTATGAAAATCATCTACGAGAAAAACAATTGACAAGAATAGAGAAAGAAAACGACAAAAATAGGACTGATGTTAAAGTAGCTGTATACGATTTACAAGCAGTGATGCCTGTTCCTAAAGGCCAAGTGTCATTATTCTTTTATAAATCCAGAATAAACTGTTTCAACTTTACGGTGAGTGATTTAGAAGCGAGAAATGTTACATGTTATTTTTGGGATGAAACAGAAGGTAAACGTGGTGCAACAGAAATTGAAAGCTGTGTACTTGCTTATGTACAAAATTTAATAGCTGATAATCATAATGAAGGTAAAAATTTAGATATCATTTTTTACTCTAATAATTGCTGCGACCAGCAAAAGAATAAATATTTATTAAGTGCTTATGTATATGCTGTTTTTTACATGGGAATTAAATCTATTACACACAAGTTTTTAATTCGAGGGCATTCACAGAATGAAGGTGACAATGTTCACAGTGTAATAGAAAAACAAATTAAAAGACATGTTAAGTCGGGCCCCATTTACACTCCGCAACAGTATTCCACACTGATTCGTACTGCAAAAAAAACTGGTCCGCCTTATACCGTCTTGGAGATGACACATGACATGTTTTTTGATATCAAGGCTTTGCAGGAAGAGTGGGGAACAAATTTCACTATGGATGAAGATAAAAACCAAGTTAAGTGGCATGACATAAAAATTCTTCGCGTTGAAAAAGAAAGTCCTGGAGTCTTTTTCTATAAAACGAGCTACTCTGATGTAGATTTCAAGAAAACGGAAGTACAGAAAAGGAAAGCTAAAGTAAATAGAGAATTATTTTCAGAAGGTTTGAAACTTGTGTATAATAAAAAAATTCCATTGCCTGATGCTAAAAAAAATGATATTAACGAACTTATTGAAAAAAATATAATTCCGAAAACCTATTATGATAGTTATTATAAAAATGTATTAGATTAGGCCTAAATTAATGTATTGATGGCAGTTTATTTTTTTTACATTGCGAATAGTATTTATGTTATTGTCTATATTCTGTTGTATCTCAGTTTAGTTTTTTCCAATTGTGGATAGTTTTTATGTTTTTGTCAACATTGTGTCAAAGTAATGACTGCTTTTGAATATTTTTTGTATAAAATACTTTGTTTAAAATAAATAAAATAATTTTAAAATTAAAATATGACTTTAATAATTACTTTTTCTGAAAGTCTCTTGTTATGTCTATTTCACTAAAAACTACAGTTTTGTGTTATGATTCACATTGACAAATTTAGATTAAAAGTGTTGCATCTTAATTTAATTGCAATAAAAGTGAATTAATTCAAAATAATTTTGAACTCATGACGGTTTTCATTTTTCGAAAGTGTAATAAGTCAAAAAATCTCACTTTTTTCTATTAAAAATGCAAGATTAATACTCATGTGATACCAAAATACTTCGTAAACCAATGTGCTTCCAATATGATTTACAAAAGCTTTTAAATCTTTTACTATATCGAGTAGATTAGATTTTTTCAATTTGTCGAAAAAGTGGTTTTTTGAGTTACTACACTTTTAATATAGGTGTGCGATATTATTTCTATTCTAGAACTTTCATCAGTTGTTAAAGGATCTTTAGTTTTAGTGTATAAATGTGCTATGGTTTTAGGAGTGTATATATATATATATATATATATATATATATATATATATATATATATATATATATATATATATATATTATATATATATAGTTTTTATGTTTTCTAGAGTAGTGTATCAAATACCTTGCTCAGACTGTGATAAAGTTTATATAGGAGAAATTCCAGGAACACTCCATCAATCTAAATCACACATTTAATTTTTTACAGGCTTAAATTCTAGAGAGGCAGAAACATGAACAGAAACGGTTATTTTTAGAAATGACACATATACAAAAAAATAAAAAATGTGTAAATAGAAGATCAGATATTGACAAATTAAGTAACATTTATTGTTACATATTAACATATCAATAAATACCGTCAAAATCTCATTTTCTATTGACATCCTGACATTAAAAATTCATATGTGCTTAAGCCAAACTGCTGACTGGAATAATGTATATTTTTTATAGACAATTAAATAAATTATAATAAAAACTATTGTTACTGGTTTTGCTTTCCACATAAAATAACTGAATTTTCATTCATATATGTCCATTAATCAAATCATGACAATGACATATATAGTAACAATATAGTTATTTTTAATAAAAAAATTTTAATATATTTATAATGGTTTGTTTTGTAGAGTACAATATTAACAACTGTAATCTCACGACTAGTAAGTAAGACAATTAACAATTTTAACTAGTTAATTTATATTTCTTTTTATAGATGTCTTGAAAAAGAATTAAATAAAATTCGAAAGCTTCACAGTAAGTCAAAGAGTTTTCTTTGTCTTGTGGGCCAAATAAACTGAGTGCATCCTCAAAAATCATAACTTATATTATATATATATATATATATATATATATATATATATATAATATATATATATATATATATATATATATATATATATATATATATATATATATATATATATATATATATATATATATATATATATTATATATATATGTATATATATATTATATATATATTTAATATATATATATATATATATATATATATATATATATATTATATATATATATATATATATATATATATATATATCTACGAATCCCAGGTATTACTTAATGCACTTTCATAGACAACCAAAGAAGTTTGATTGCAAATAAATAAACATGAAAAAAAATTTATGACAAACTTGGTCATCCGAAGAACAATAAAATTGGAAAACAATACCATAGGAAAAGGTACATAATAATATTCTTGGTCATAAGAATTGTTTCAAGTTAAGTTGAATGGGGCATTTTAAAGGACACATGCAATAGCGAAATCACTTTAAGGTTGATCTTCACCCACAATTAATTTGTTTCTGATCCTAGAGATGGCTCTACTGCGGCATGCTAATCTGGTAAATTTTTTAACTTAATTGTAGATTTCTACATGATGACTCTGTAATATTTTCAAACCCTAATATAAATTACAGTTTTCTATCATTATATCCATTGACTGAGTTGCCAAATTGTGTAGACAGTAATTTTATCAAATACGCTATAACTTTTACGCTTACTAGTAGACCGAGTTAGCAAAGATATCTTTAACAACATCTTTATGTATAATATTTTACTGCTCTGCTGTGTCAAAATAAACAAAGTTACGGTTTTTGCAGGAACACAAGGTCTCATTCACACATATCATTGAAAAATGATCTATATTTATTATCTAAACATTTTTCTCACCAAAGAGGTACTTAGCGGCGCTATCTGTGTCTGTAGCGGTAGTATCGTATTACCATTAAATTTATACATGCATTCATATATTATTTTTTTGTTGATAGTTAAAATTTAAATTATCTGGTAATTTTAAATATTTTAGTGCGAATTATATGAAAAATGGTCAATCGTCTAAAACATGCGAACATGTCTTCTTTTTATTACTGGTTTTCAGGTTTGTTATCTTCCTAATTAATGCGTCTTCTTCTCTTATTTGTATGTGTTCAAATTATCTTAGTCTTTGTGGATTAATAAATTTTACTATCTCTTCCCCTTTCTATCTCTTATTTCATGCTTCATTAGCCTTCTATATTCTCCGTGTTCAGGACTTATTGGGCTGTTTATTCTTATAATTTTGCTTTTAATAATTCTTACTTTTTCTTTATCTTTTTTCGTAAGACATATTACTTTTGTCTTTGTTTTTTTGCTATCTTTAAGTAGTGGGTGATATTTCCAAATTACAACGTTCTTCTCTTGCCTTGTGTGCGTGGTAGTGTCATGCGTTAGATGTATGATTTGGGGTGGTTGATACGTATTTAGTTATCACGGTTATAATTTGATCTAATTAGTTCTTCAGTTTCCGTATTCGATCACTTTATAAAGCCAAATGTGATAAGTGGTATTGCGTATGTGTTTATTGCTTTTACTATGTGCTTTTAATTAAGTTTGCTTTGGAGTATTATTATTATTCAGATTTAACCATACGGCTCACACTCCCTCTAAGGGGAAATTTCACTCATCCCAGATACCTACGATATCAAAAGGATTGAGCTCTGGTGGGACTCTTTCCATGTTATCGAGTCCTAGGTGACTTGGTACGTCGAAAGTAGCACAGCTTTCTGCATGACCTTATATAGATGTTCATTTAGACCCAGCTTTTTTATGTTTTCTAGGAGGTTCTTCGGAATGACTCCAGTGGTAGAAAGAATAATAGGTATCGTCTGGGTACTTTCCATTCTCCATTGTCTTCTTATTTGTATTTCCAGATCTCTGTACTTGGCGATCTTTTCGTTGTACTTAACACTCAGATTATTGTTGTTAGGTATCGCTACATCGATTAGAGTTGTTTGTCTTGTTATTTTATTAACTAGCACGAGATCTGGTCTATTATGTGCTACAGTTTGGTCTGTGAGCACAGTGCGATCCCAGGTAGTTGTTATTCTCTGTAGTTTGCTGGATCATATTGCGAGTGTCTTGAAGTGCTTAGCATTATTTGATCAGCTCTTTTAATGAGTTTTCTACTTGTTGTTCCTCGTATATATTCTGTCATTTGACCAATGTCCCTACGCAATAATTCAATCTTGTTTAGGAGCCGTTTCTCCCAGGGTGCAACTCTGTTATCAGTCCTTCCGGCATTAGTACCTCGTCGTGTTATGATCCTAATTCCCATTACATTAGCTGTTGCTGCACAGTAAATAAGCATATGCAAATATTCCAGCGTATGGGCTTGTACGAAGTAATTGGGTAGGATTTCAGTATTTATAATTCGTAACAGAGCACCTAGTTTTTAAGAAGAGTTTATTTTTGGTAGCGGTGGTCTGCTTTTTAAAATCATATGCTTACACGAGAAATTATGAAGAAAATTCAAGGAAGAGTCAGAAAAATTATTTCTGTATAAGGCTGTAAATACTGGCCGTCAATGAAATCAGTTTTTGTCTAAAATTTTGCAGACCAACGTAACGAATACTCATTAACTGGAGATTTAGTCAATCTTCGTCGAGCCCCAGACAAAAATCCTCATCAATTTCATGAATAAGTCATGAGTTTTTTAAATACTATTTCAAATCACATTGAATTGAACACATAACATAAGAAAGTTAAAAGAAATAAAAAAAACATCCAACAAGCTCTAACCATATTTTTGGCAGGTCTAATAGAACCCCTAGGATCAACAATTCCATCCATGAGACCATCGAATCTTGCTCTTGCTATCCGATATATTCAGAAAAAAAAATAATATTAGATATCTCCAAAAATCTCATAATTATTCCTTATCATCTTGTAACAAACCATCTGCTACTTCACAAACGACACATACACCCGCTCCTACACGATGGCAGCCTGAGGTACCCAAGCCCCAATGGACACAGCCATTCTTTAGGCCAAATCAAATGCCTTTGCAACAACAGCCATTCAACAATAGTCCAAGAGGGACATTTCAAGATTCCCCCTAGATTCCAACAAAAACAACAAATCACTCAATATGCACAAAATTCTACAACTAACCAACCCAATTTTCATAAACCATATCCATCTCAATCATATAAGCCAACACCTATTAGCGTATTCACACGCCAAACCGGCAATAGACCCCAATCTCAAAGAAACTTCCGCTTTCAACAAACAGCCAGGCTCCGATTCAAGGTAGGAGAGCTCTTTAATATCGAACAACAAGAGCAATTATGACGAAGGTATATAGACACATACCCAGATTACTCTTACTATGAATAAAAAATCCAAGAATATGAGGACAAAGATGTAAATTTTCAAAGATTTGATGTTAATAAAGACTTTTCTATCTTACCAGAGTACGACGGCAATCCAAATGAATCACAATTTTATTGATGTTATTTCCATGCTTCTAAACCATTTTTGGGATCATACAAATCCCGAAAATTTTTAAAAGCATATGCTTACACGAGGAATTATGAAGAAAATTAAAGGAAGAGCCAGAAACATTATTTCTGTATACGGCTGTAAATACTGGCCGTCAATGAAATCAGTTTTTGTCAAAAATTTTGCAGACCAACGTAAAAAAAAACTTATTAACTAGAGATTTAATCAATCTTCGTCGAGCCAAAGACAAAAATCCTCATCATTTTCATGAATAAGGCATGAATATTTTAAATACTATTTCAAATCACATTGCATTGCACACATAACATAAGGAAGTTAAAAGAAATAAAAAATAATTTTTTCAACAAGCTCTAACCATATTTTTGGCAGGTCTAAGAGAACCCCTAGGGTCAACAATTCGATCCATGAGACCAGCGAATCTCGCTCTTGCTATCCGATATATTCAGAAAAAAATTAGATATCTTAAAAAATCTCATAATTATTCCTTATCATCTTCTAACAAACCATCTGCCACTTCACAAATGACACAATTTAACTCATACACCCGCTCCTACACGATGGCAGGCTGAGGTACCCAAGCCCCAATGGCCACAGCGTTTCTTTAGGCAAAATCAAATGCCTTTGCAACAACAGCCATTTAACAATAGTCCAAGAGTGACATTTCAACCCCCTAGATTCCAACAAAATCAACAAATCACTTAATATGCACAAAATTCTATAACTAACCAACCCAATTTTCATAAACCATATCCATCTCAATCATATAAGCCTATACCTATTAGCGTATTTAGACGCCAAACCGGCAATAGACCCCAATCTCAAAGAAACTTCCGCTTTCAAAAGACAGCCAGGCCCCGATTCACGGTAGAAGTGCTCTTTAATATCGAACAAGAGCAATTATGACGAAGGTATATAGACACATACCCAGAATTACTCTTACTATGAACAAAAAATTCAAAAATATGAGGACAAAGATGTAAATTTTCAAAGATTTTAAAAAGAAAAGAAGAAACTTAGTAGAATTGCATTCCTTTGCTGACAAAAGAGAGTTTCATTACATTAAAATTTAAAATCTCCCTCTTAAACTTCTTATTGTTACAAGAGCCACTAAATCTTTTCTTAATCCTGATATAACAAATAAATTCCCCAAAAATAATATTAAATATGAACCAGTTGCTACATCAATTTTTTTGAATCATTCAGAAGGTTATTGTGTAGAAATTCCAATTTTTTCCGAATTTAACTCAAATATTAACTTAAAATTTTATATTTGCAAAGCTTACGAGACATTTAATGGTCTTAATCTTAAGGCTTCTTAAAGCAAATCTCGATTCTACCCAAGCTACTCTTACTACAGCGCATTCTATTCTTCCTATTAATTACTATGCCACAAATAAAGCCCAATTCTATATAGTCCACCAAGAGCCCTAAAGAATTATACAAGTCAAATTTACAGTAAAAGAAACATCAGGTAAAATCGTCATCCAAAAACAAGAAGTCGAAGGTGCCATCCTAAGAGAAATTCTCACCGTCGCATATAATCAACTTGCCTGGACCGAGCTAGTCAATAACACCGATGAATATATTCAAGTAGCAATAACGGATCCCATCAAAAGTCAATCAATAAATCTAAGAGATGTCGATCCTTTCCTAAGAACCGATCATTTTAATACAATAGAAGAATATTACCGAAAACGACAGTTCAGGAAGTTTGCATCATGCATATTTCATTATTCAGACGTCAGTTAACATTTACTAATCAAATAAAACGTCATATACGAACAAGAGATGAAGTTCCGGTTTACACCAAGTCAAATCGGTATCCACACATCCATAAGGATGATCGATCAAGAAATCATCAAACTGAGACAATTGCCCTGGTCGTCCCCAATGTGGGTCATTCCAAAGCAACCAGATGCCCAAGAAAAATTAAATGGAGAATAGTTGTCGACTACAGGAAGGTGAACAAGAAAACCATCGATGGTCTATACCCAATTCCAAATATAACAGACATTCTGGACAAACTAGGTCGCTGCAAATATTTTTCCACCCAGTTGTAGCCAGCGGATTACATCAAATTAAAATGAAGAAAGAAGATATTTGGAAGACTGCATAACTTAAGGGAACTTAACTGGAAGAACGTTGAAAATGGCCACTATGAATGCCTGAGAATGCCATTCGGACTCAAAAATGCACCCTCAACATTTTAGAGAGTAGGTAATGGAGAACATAATAAAAAGACTTACAGGCGAAATATATCTAGTCTACAGGGACATTTTCAACCTCTCTTTAAGAACATATGGTAAATCTTAAGAAGATTTTTGAGAAATTAAGAGAAACAAGATTTAAAATACAAATTGACAAATGTGAATTACTTAAGAATAACTAATGCTTATATTATAATATAAAAATTATCACTAATACGTTATGCAAGCAAGACTATTGTTTATAAATACAAAAATAATTAACTAAAAACGCCTAAATAGGTTTTTAGAAACTAAATACGTTTTTTATAGATATATTACTTGTAGATGGAATAGTACAGTATCTACTATTCTGTAAGTTCTAGCATGCCAAATAAAATTCATTCAAACCGATAACATTCTTATTAAATCTTGTTGTAATTTATCAAAGTGTTGTACAAAATAATTGATATGGCAACCCTGCTAGTATGACGATTCGCTTGAAGCGTTTCGAGGCCGAAAGTAATGCAATCTATCGATGATAAATACTACCAACGTTTGAGATGGAGCCACCTCTCTAGTATACAATTTGATGCCGGCAATTCAAGATATAATTATTGTTTAACGAGATTTTTCATATGTTTAGGAAAAAATATTCAACGTTTTATTGCACATATATTCCACTTTTACAGTTTTATATATGTTGTTATTAAAATTTTTTCCGGTTTCTTACCGGTAGCTTTAATATAAGCCGGAACTTAACATTTTTTCCCGTAGTGACAAAACTGTAAATTCAAAAATTTTCAAAAAATTCATAAGTATTTCTTAGGGTTATATCTTTATGCTGTAAAAAAAATTATCAAAATTGTATGTCTGGTTTTCCCGCTTTATACTTGGAAAAAGTAGTTTTTTAGAGTTTTTTCGAAAACGAAAACATGAAGTTTGTTCAAACTTTGTCAAAATACTTTTAATTGTCACATATACCTTCTCAATTTTTTTCAAATTTTTTGAATTTGTAGTTTATTTTTTGGGGGGTGCAGATCAACCTTAAGCATTAAGAGAAGGAATGTAAACCATGCTTGCTTTTAATTATAACGCATGAATTCAAAACAATAACGATCACTGATAATAATGCTAATAAATAAAGAATTGCACAGAGTAAAATGGATCAATTTTAGTAATTAAACTTACAGACCGCCGTAAAAATGAAGAAATTCACAGAACAACGGGAATGGTAGATATCGTAAAAAAATATTAAGGTAAAAATGGAGATGATGATAATGATGATGATGATGATGATGATGATGATGATGATGATGATGATGATGATAATGATCACAATGATTAAGATAGCATTAACCCATTAGCGCCTTGTTAATGTGAAGAATTTTTTTAGTGGGGACTCCGAAGCGGTTTGAGTGGTCAGACAAGTTTAGTACATGTCGATACATGCCTAGGAGAGTTTGTGTGAAGCAGTGGTAAAAGTTTTCGTTTGTTTTGGATATTTGAATACATGTGATAGTATTATTCTTAAAAAATATGTACATAAAATTTGTGTATTATTATTTAAGTATTATTTAACTCTGAAAATATTATTTACCTAATTGCATTTATACGTATATTATCAATAACATATAAAATAATGTTATTATGTAAAAACTGTTTTTATCTAAATTATTAGGTCTATAAAATTTGCCTCTAAACGTGCTTGGGCCCATATTTGCTCGTAAGAATAAAAGCTCTAGATATGAAGCTTATGATGAAAGAAATGCCGCAGATATGTATATATATATATATATATATATATATATATATATATATATATATATATATATATATATATAAATATATTATATATATATATATATATATATATATATATATATATATATATATATATATATATATATTGAGCCTTCTGATAGTAATATCTTAACTTATGAAAACTCTGCAGATGAAGATGAGAGTGGTTTAGCAGACAATTTGTCGGCAGGACAGCTGAGTGCTCCAGCTGAGATTGTATTTGCGAACAAAGACAGACTGGGATTCAATCTTGATAATATTGATATTTTATCTGCATCAACTCATGTACATGTTTCAATAAAAGAACAGTTATTGACTAAACATAGCCATCAAACCAGCAGTCACCAATTTTTTTGAAGGAGATTTGCAAACAGGTAGTCATAATTACATTTTCACCAGGGGACTAATCAAATTCTAATTATGAATCAATTTTGGGAAAACCAACGCCTCCTCTACTGCAAAGACACATATAAAGTAGACATCTCTGATAAAATGTACAAGCTTCGGCTAATTACAGACCATAAAATCAAGTTTTCTTAAACACTTTATACCTGAAATAAATCTCTCCTACGATGAATCAATGATTCGGTATTTTGGTCGTCATGGATGTAAACAATTCATCCGTGGCAAACCAGTAATATTTGGATACAAAGTTTGGTCTTGAATACTCCGAATGGTGACTTGGTGAATTTTAAAATATACCAAGGAAAAATCGCAGATCAAATTCTAATTATGGATCAATTTTTGGAAAACCGAGGGCTGCTCTACTGCAAATTATTGAGGAACTAAAGGCAAAAAAGAAAGTTTCCGTACACTTTTTTTTTCGATAACTTGTTTACAATTCCAAATTTATTATGTAATCTAAAAGCTAATGATTATAGTGAAACCGGTACTATAAGAGAAGACCGCTTGCCAAAGGAGTGCCCTCTTCTTTCAAAAAAAAGAGGTTGAAAAACTAAGAGGATGAGACTTTTCATACATTTTAGACAGGAAAACTGGATTAGTGTATGTTAAATGGACGGACAACAATGTTGTCATCCTTGCTAGTATAAGTTATGGTACTGAGCCAGTGAAGGCAGTAGACAGGTTTAACAGAAAAATAAAGAAAATACTTCCCATATCAAGGCCTAATCTCATAGCGCAATACAATAAATATATGGGTGAAACTGACCAAATGGGCAACAAAATATCTTGGTAAGTTTGTCTTCTTGTCTACCTTTAGAACATAATTTTTTATCTGATTGTAGTTATCGCATTGGTATTAGGTCAAAGAAATGGTACTGGCCCATATTTAGTTGTCCAATTGACGCTGCATTACAGAATGCATGGATTTTGTACAGAAAAAGTGTCCGAAAAATTAGTAAACTAGAATTTAGACGAAATATTTACCAGGTACATAAACAGGTACAAGGAAGCTATTTAGTAGTACTTTTGTGTTTCTTTTCTTTATTTTATACGTATTTAACAAGATACAGGGTACAACCAAAAGCTACTGGACGGAGACCGAAAGCAGCAGCGGGTGATTTTTAGGTTAGCAACGATATATAAGATATGATGGAATACTTCATTATATTATTACTGTCCCCGGAGGTAAAAGGCGAAGATGTGTGGTGACAATTGCAATAGTAGAGGACGAACAATGTACTGCAAATGCAATATTGGACTTTGTATATATTGTTTTTGAATGTTTCGTAATCGATAGTGTGACGTCCTCTCGTAGGAGTCACTATCCGGGTAGCTTTTGGACAGTCAGAGACAGAGTTCAAAATAAAAATAAAACTTTATTGTCTTCCTTAAATTAAATTGACAAAAATCTTATGTACATATTTACAATTTAGTTTAGTCTTCTCAGTACCTGGCCTATTTATTCAAATTAAGTTTGACCTTGTCGTATGAAGTTTTATCGGCAATCGAGTGTGTTTTCGGAATTTTACGTGAACGATGTGTCGATTTAATAACAGCGGACGATAGGTACAAAGAAAAGAAAGGAACTCAACACGTCCCTTAAGTGATTCGGGTTAATAGGACACTCCTCGACAGTCTCAACACGACTGCTTCGGAGTACGGCTAATGGAGAGCTCAACACGCTCTCCGGATAACGGCGGTATGGAACAACTTGTGAACTCAACACGTCCACAAGCCGGGGTAGGGAAGAAGAGAACCTTCAGTCAACACCTGACGATTCTGCCTCTATGAGGAAATAATGCGGTTTATATAGCAAAGTTTTGCCCTTTCTACTGTCGATACACTCCTACTTCATGGGTTGGTTCGCGCGCACGCTGGTTTAACGGTGATGGCTTGGACTCATCGTTACACCCCCTTTTCCTGGGAAAAAAAAATTTTTGGAACAAAATTTTTTTTATTTTTATTCCTTGCCAGGTACTTGGTTACCCTAAAAAACAATTTACAATACATCGAAATAAAAAATGTCCGCCCTAAAAAAAATAAATATCGTCTTCTTAAAAAAAAATCGTCTTCCTCTCTCTTAAAAAAAACGTCTTCCTTCGTGGGGCTTCAATTATTGGTTTTTATCCTCAGCACCTGGTTCGGGAGTCTCAGTCTGTATTTTTTTCCTTTATGCTGCGGCGGAATTAGTGAGAGCAGCGGGATTGACACTGGAATTGACTGGACTTTCTGAATTTTTGTGATGCCCATGGCTGGTTCATCGAAAAGGTTTTTAAATTTGGCAATAGCCTTTATCAGGGGCTCGCAGCCTTTGCCCGGGGTGTTAGGTTTTGGTGTGTTTCCCAATGGTGATATTAACTCTGGAACGGTGTATGGTGGCGGCGTAACTGTGCCGTCCATTTCTATGTCACTGTAATATATTTCTAACGTGTCTGACATTATATTTGAAGGTTACTGGTAAACTGTATTAAAATATACTGTCACTACTTGGTGTTGACTGTAAGTGCTTGGACTGATTAAGGAGTAGGGAAATCGGTAAATGCGGGTTTTAGGTCTTTGATATGAGCTGTTATTGTACGGTTTTTATCGTCGTGTTTTAATTTGAATATTACATTAGAACACACTTTTGTTATAGTATATGGGCCTGAACATTTCGGTGCTAATTTGGCGTTAAAATTTTTGGCGGCATTTGAGAGTTGGTATTCCCTTTTCATGACTTTGTCGTTTATTGTGGGTTTCCACTCTCTTCGTCGTAAGTTGTAGTAATGGCTTTGAGTTGTGAAAGCTTTGGCCAGGTTTGTACGTACTAGTTCGAATGTTTCTCGTAGTTTATGCCATTTTATGTTTTAATCGGTATGTTGTGTGTCGTTTGGGGTTTTTACGACTTTACTTGGAATTTCTAGTTCGTGTCCAAAGTTCAGGAAGGCTGGGGAGAAACCCGTTGAATCGTGTTTAGCTGTATTATATGCGAATAGTAGTTCTGGAAGGCTCGTGTCCCATTTCTTATGGTTATTATCGCAGAACTGAGCTATCATTGTTTTGATTACTCTGTTTGTTCTTTCTACTGGATTATTCTGGGGTGAATATGGCGGAATGTTTCTTTTAGAAATCTGGAATTCGTCTAGCAACTTTCGTACTTCCCTGTTATCGTATGTTCTTGCGTTGTCTGATATTAGCTCTTTGGGTGATCCGAATCTCATAATGATTTTATCTTTTAAGTTCTGACAGACTGATTTTGCCGTTGCTGTTCTGATCGGTATGGCTTCGACCCATTTTGAAAAGGTGTCCTGGAATGTCATTATATATTTGTTTCCTTTGCTGGATGTTGGAAGGGGTCCTATGATGTCGGTTGAAACGGTGTGCCATGGATGTGGGGGAATTTGTGTAGATTGCATGCGGCCTGGAGTTAAGCTTTGTTGCGGCTTAAATTGCTGACAGTTCTTGCAGTTCCTGACGAACTTTGCGGCGTCTTTAAACATCCCTGGCCAGTAGTATTTTCTAGCTAGGCGGGTTATTGTTTTAGCTATTCCTAGATGTCCTGCGGTCGGTTGCTCGTGGTTTTTCTGCCAGGAGTTGTTGTCTCTTGTGGTTTGGAATGCATAGTTTCCAGGGGTTGGATACCTCTGTCTCTTTTAAATCGTATTTGTCCCAGAAGTGTCGATAGAGAAGTCCATCTTTGATAGAGTAGTCTGGAAATAGTTGCGGATTTGTCTGGATTTTATTTAAAGCTTTATTGTACCATTCGTCGGGTTCTACATCTTCTACGTTTATTATGCAAACCAGATCTACTGGTTCTCTAGAGAGCGCGTCGGCCAGGACGTTCTGGGAGCCCTTTCTCTAAATGACATCGAAGTCAAATTGTTGCAGCAGCATTGCCCATCTAGCTATTCTACCTGTAGGGTTTTCCATTGTTTGTAAGTATCGTAGACTTTGATGATCTGTGATAATTGAAAATGGGTATCCTTCGATGTAGGGTTTCATCTTTTCTACACCGAAGATGATTGCTAGTAGTTCTTTTTCTGTCACGCTGTAATTTTTTTCGGCTTTTGTTAGGTTTCGACTTGCGTAAGTGATGACTTGTTCCTGTCCTTCGTCGTTTGTTTGTACTAAAGCTACTCCTAAACCGTGGTTCGAAGCGTCCGATTGTAAAAAAAATCTTTTCTGGAAGTCCGGGCAGATCAGTATTGGAGCTTGTGTCAGTAGTAATTTTATTTTGTTGAATGCTTCCTCTTGGTCTCTGTCCCAAGTCCAATGTTGTTTTTTTCTTTAGTAGCTTTGTTAAAGGAGCTGTAGTTCGTGAAAAATCTTTTATAAATCTCCTATACCATGAGATGATGCCCAAAAATCGGCGTAGTTGTTTAACGGTTTTTGGCGCGGGATATTCGACTATAGCTTTTGTCTTGTTTTCGTCCACTTTTATTCCCGTTTTGTTTACTACATGGCCTAAATAATTTATCTCTTCTTTGCAGAATTTACATTTGTCTATATTAATTCGTACTTTGGCCTGCTGTAGTCTGTGAAGTACTTCTTTTAAGTTTTCCATATGTTCCTCGAACGTTTTCCCCAGTACTATTATGTCGTCTAAATAGGCGAATGCATGTGGTTCCATTTCTGGGCTGATTATTGTATCTAGTAATCGTTGAAAAGTAGCGGAGGCGGCGTGTAATCCGAATGGAAGTACTTTGAACTGGAATAGTCCTTTTCCTGGTGCTATGAAAGCGGTTAAGGGTTTGCTTGCTTCGGAAAGTGGTACTTGCCAATATCCATTTTTTAGATCCAACGTGGTAAAATATTTTGCAGATTTTAACTTTTCTAGGATATGATTGATGTACGGTAATGGGTAGGCATCTTTTTCTGAGATGTCGTTGATTTTCCTAAAATCGATGCAAAATCTGTATCCGTTGTTATCCTTCTTTTTTACTAGAACGATGGGGGAACTGTACGGGCTATTAGATTTTTCTATCACGTTCTCTTCTAGCATCTTATCTATCTCATCGTTTATGATCTTCTGCATTGCCGGGTTTCGGGGCCTGTATCTTTGTTTGATCGGTGTATTATGTTTAAGTTTTATTATATGTTCGGTTAGATGTGTTGTTCCTTTAATGTGTTTAAATTTCTCCAATTCGGTTAGTAACAATTCCTGTAATTGTTTTTTTTCGGTATTAGTTAGTGTAGTACTAATGTCGAGCTGCTCTCGTTTCGGACTGTTCGTGAATTCCGGTATGTATGACGGAATGTCTTCGGTCTGGTCGTCGGCCGCGGTATCGGTCGGTAGTTCGGTATATCTTCGGTCTGGTTGTCGACCGCGGTATCGGTCGGTAGTCGGTATATTTTCGGTCTGGTCTTCGACCGCGGTATCGGTCGGTAGTCGGTAGGTCGTTTTTGTTATATATCTTGCTTCTCTGTTGGAGCGGATATCTTGCGGTTGGTGTTTCGTTGACCCTGGAATTGGTCGGTATTCGGTTATTGTCTGCCTTGTACGATCTGGATCTGTGTTCTGTCCTGGTTTGGTATTGTTCTCTCCTTCTTACGCGATTTCTATTTAAGATGTTTGATAAATCAAGGCCCCATCTTGTTATTTCTATCCAGTACTACATCTGAAGCTAGGTTTGGTAAAAAATGTAGCTTGGCTTTTCTCCAAACGTTGTCTATGGAACATTTTGCTGTAAAACAGATTTCTATGTTGCTGGTTTTTCCATCTGCCAGCGTGATCTTTAAAGCTTTTCTGTCGCTTTTTGTTCCACATTGTTCCAATATTTTTTTTCCTTTTTGTCCTATAAACGAATTTTGGGCTCCTGTGTCTATTAGTGCTTTTAACTTTTTACCGTTGCTGAACGTTATCGTTGTGTGGGGTCGTTGATCTGTATAGTGTGCGTAGCTGGAGGTTGTTAGGGAGGACTCTAAATGCTGACTGGATTGCCTCCTTCTTGTCCAGTCCTGTTGAAATTTTCCGGTCGGCTTCTACATTGGCAGTTATTGGAAGTTGTTCCTCGGGTTCCGCAGTGGCTGCAGAAGAGTACAGCGATAGCTCTGCAGTTTCTTCTATTGTGGCCTCTGCGGCCGCATTTCCAACAACAAGTCTGTCTGTCGAAATTCTGTATTTTGTTATTACGACTATTTGCCTGTGTCCAGTCACACCTTGTATTGTTTCTGTTATATATTTCTTTTTGGACCATATCATATTCTTCCGCTAGTCTGATGATGTCCTGTGTTGACGATACGTCTTGCCTCTTTATATACAACTTGTATTTCGGGTTCATATTGGTGTATATCCTGTTTAGTTCTTCTTGGTGATTGAATTCACCATGTCTTCTGATCATTGTATGAATATCAATGATGTAGTCTTTTACATCTTCGTTGTTTCGTTGGAGTCGGTTCCGGATTTGAGCTTCCAGAGATTGTGTGAGAACGGAGGAAACGAAGAAATTGCGGAAATCTTGTTCGAAGTCTTTTAATTCGTTCCAATATTTATTATTGTTTCTGTACCATAGTAATGCTTTCCCGTTTAATGTTTCTGGTAGAGCTTGTAAAACGTGGGTGTCTTGTAGGCCGTAAGCTGTCTGGAGTTCTTTCAACCGTTCTATGAATTCTATTGGGTCTCTTGAACCGTCAAAGTGTAACCCCCATTTGCGTACTATTTCCATCTTTGTTTGTCTGTCTTCCATCTGGTTTTCTTCTATTTCCTCTGGGTTTTGGCCTTTTTGATTTGGTGCCTTGATGATCGCAGCTAATCTCGCTCTTAGCTCGCTGAAATTCCCTTCCGTCGACTGTTCTCTGTTTGTTAATTCGGCTATAAGTTCGTCTTTCTTTAATAGGTACACCCAACTAACCTTCGACGTTTCCGGAGCGTCTGTCATTTTTGAACTGTGAATCACCCTGTATTTGAACAAAATTTGAGATGTAGTACTGTCTCATGAAAATAAAATTCGGAATTCGGTCGGCATTATTGTTTAAAACGAATTTTTCTGCTCGGGCGCCATTTGTGACGTCCTCTCGTAGGAGTCACTATCCGGGTAGCTTTTGGACAGTCAGAGACAGAGTTCAAAATAAAAATAAAACTTTATTGTCTTCCTTAAATTAAATTGACAAAAATCTTATGTACATATTTACAATTTAGTTTAGTCTTCTCAGTACCTGGCCTATTTATTCAAATTAAGTTTGACCTTGTCGTATGAAGTTTTATCGGCAATCGAGTGTGTTTTCGGAATTTTACGTGAACGATGTGTCGATTTAATAACAGCGGACGATAGGTACAAAGAAAAGAAAGGAACTCAACACGTCCCTTAAGTGAATCGGGTTAATAGGACACTCCTCGACAGTCTCAACACGACTGCTTCGGAGTACGGGTAATGGAGAGCTCAACACGCTCTCCGGATAACGGCGGTATGGAACAACTTGTGAACTCAACACGTCCACAAACCGGGGTAGGGAAGAAGAGAACCTTCAGTCAACACCTGACGATTCTGCCTCTATGAGGAAATAATGCGGTTTATATAGCAAAGTTTTGCCCTTTCTACTGTCGATACACTCCTACTTCATGGGTTGGTTCGCGCGCACGCTGGTTTAACGGTGATGGCTTGGACTCATCGTCACAATAGTTAATTTTTATAAAAAATATTTTTTTTTTGTACAAACATAGGTTGCGCCTATGGGAACAGCTATTTTTAAGCATCTTGTTTTTCCTAATAAAAAATATGGTCAAAAGTATGCTGTAGGGATTATTTTAGTCATTATTATTGTTAAATTCTAAAATTAAATTTTTTTTTCTCGGCCTTAATGGGTTAATAGAGATCGAAAAGGTGATCCATTATTTAATATATTTTACGATCCAAATTTTACATAATTGTCCTGAGCTATATTTTTCGTTGCCTGAATGAACTATTGAAGGTAAATTTCGACAAACCAATTAACTCGTATTTTATTTTTAAAGAGAATTTGTGAGGAAAGAAATTCCAATTAATTACCGCTTGTTGAAAAATTTAACCAATCTAAGCTACGAAGAAACAATTTTAATTGAGAAAGACATGAAAAATGAACTCGGTATAATTCGGTAGCGGAACCAGAAATTGGTTTAATAAATTTGCTTTTCTCGGTCATGTTGTACGGTAAACATATTAAGTTTATTGATTTTTAAATAAAAAATAAGGAGGTATTTAAAATATTTTTTATTTGGATAATTAAAAAGGCAATTATGTGATGGGAATCACGTATTATATTAAATTGATGAATTATGTTCGAAAATTTTCCAGTCCGGTCGAACCCACGTCTTGGAATAGCCTACTATAGTAAAAAATATTTCTATAACCGCGATATACGGTCCGTCCCAAACCCTTTTTTCAGTGCGTCACTAAATGTGACGTCATATAGGATTTTAAGAATGTCGAAAATTATTGCTTGACATTTTAGTTAAATCTGACAGTTGCAGGATCGTAATCGACTAAATGTGAAAAGGTTATTTTTTTAAATAGGTATGTAGTCTTTGTTCTTTCTCGGTATATCTCGGCATATTTAAAATATTTTTATGACAATAAATACAAAATCAAATTTTCACTGTAAAATGTCTGAAAATACTAACCTGGAATGACAATTATCATTTTATCAGTTGACATTGTGAAAGTATTGTCATGATCAAGATAATCTGCGTCAAATTATATTTATGCGCATCATTGATTGGATATCTATTTAGCGTATTCTAAACTCCAACCAATTATACATCCGTAAGTAGAATTCGCTTTAATATGCAAATACTCGTGAACGATACATAATTTTTTATGTTCTATGTATAATAATCACAGACTCACGTCTTTTTTTGTCACTTCTAGCTTTATGCGTTAGAGAGAATTCGATCAACTATGACGCACTGAAAAAAGGGTTTGGGACGAACCGTATTATGCTAATAGCCGGTCGGTAATGGCTACTGAAAATAAGTGTACCGAGTATACACAATGGTATGAAATACATAGTAGTTATATATGTGTGATTCTATGTCTTTTTATATTAATACAGTAGTGTAATTATTTTTTTTTTTTTTTGATATAAGGTTGAATGCTCGAATTAACGAACTTTGATAAAATGAAAGACAGATATCGAGCACTGGTTTAATAATTCAATTTTGCTTAAGTTCTTTCACTTCCTAGAGCATCTTCAGGGGCATCTAAAATAAGCCAAGAAATATTTTTTTTTATAGACAAAATGATTAAAAGTTTTTTGTGAATAACGTTTTCGACTTACTTCGTCAAATTTTGGCTATCTAACAATTGCAGAATGTCATAAACTTAATACTAAACATACAAATAAACATAACACTACACTAAACAAGGACAAACAGTTTAAAATTATTTAAAAAATAGGGGAAGTTACATTCTAGTCGGCAACAGGAGAGAAAATTACCGGTGTTAACAGAAATGTAAAAGCGACATGTGACATATGACAGCTTGGATGGTCAATCATATTCTTGGAGATGTTATCTGCACATTTCAAAATTCTATGTAACTAAGCATTGACCAAAGGTCCAACTGACATTACTATAGTAAATTAACTAATGAAATGTGACATAGAATATTTGAACCACATTGCATAATTCAAATCTCACACTCAAACCTGTCTATAATACTTGGGGTGTTAGTTTGAGAGAAACTGAAGTAGACTATGAATGCAAGAAATAGACTAAATAATATATTAGACAGTGGTTGGTTGACTACAATAAAAAGGTCTACCAAGCACTATTAATATTGTAAAACAGAAGAAATCTGAATATGAAATAAATCTACTAAAATTAAAACCAAAATCGAAAGCAGTGTATAAATGGGGTATAATTCAAGTAGTTCACCCCCCAGTCAATGGGAGAACTAAAATTAATACGTAAAAGCGTTATTCAAGACCAACTGAACAATAGTGGAATATGTTGAAGTATAAAACTGTGAAGATAGTATATCTAAATTACGGAGAGTTATGAAGAGTGTAATTAACGCTAACTGTAGATCAATTGAACTTGAGCAAGCTAGTTTTGTGAATTGTTGAACAATAAAATACTATTGTTGATCAAAGTATGAAATTAATAAATTTTTAATCTGTATACTCAGTGCAGGAAGTCTAAACAGCCTAGCTGGGTCCACTAAGAGGTGAATCTGCAATAAAGTTTTTAAAAATAGGTTTAACTTTACTATATTTTGAATTAATTTAAGTATTAAGACAGAGAGAGTTTCCATTTGTTTCCTTTGTGATTTCCAAATCTTCCAATAAATCCAACTCCAAATAGTTTTTCTTTCTACCAATGTCATGTAAAATGGACTTACCAGTATTAATGTTATTGTGTTTACTAGATAAAAAGTGTTGACCAAAACTTGAAGATATAAGGTTGAATGTTCGAATAATTGAACTTTGATGGTATACAAGGCAAATATCGAACACAGTAATTAATTAAATCTTGCCCAAGTACTTTCAATTAATAGATTATCCTCAGGGGCATTTCGTCATTTGTGGCCTATCCTAAATGAGCAGAATGTCATACATACGTAAATTTGCACATAGCAATACAATACACAAAGAAAAACAAACACTTAAAAATTTTTTTTTAATTTTTTTAGGATGATCTATTGATCGAAAGTACTTAGGCAAGATTTAATTAATTACTGTGTTCGATATTTGCCTTGTATACCATCAAAGTTAAAAAAAAAACTTGAAGAGTTTGGTCTTTTCAAATGTTCTGAAATTCTAGTTGATAAATTTCTAATAAAAAAAAAAGAGGTTAATCTATGTAAATGGGTATATTTATTTAAAAAACCCTTAAAAGGGCCACATTAATAAAACAAACGTTTTCGGACCACACAGTCCATCATCAGGTTTTTAAAATCGAAAAATGCTAGGTCACAATGCCTGAGCCACCAAAATACTAGGGTAAAAACCCTTTAAATTACATTTAGTTATGAAATATTGTACATTGTGTTGTAAAATAACTGTGATGTTCAGTATTAAATTAAATTTGACTATAGGTAACACATGGCTCAATTGGGTTCCAGAGCCGGCTCTGTATAAATAATTTATATATATATATATATATATATATATATATATATATATTATATATATATATTATTTATATATATATATATTTATATATATATATATATATATATATATAATATATATATATATATATATATATATATTATATATATATATATATATATATATAGAGGAGAAGGTGGGAATACGGCCCCCTAATTTGTTTTTCGACTAGAGATTATAAACAATCAACATTTTTAAATTTTAATTTTCATCCACATAACTATTAGTTTAATACTAATACAATATTATTGAAAAAAATAAAAAAAATCAAGATCTAATATATAAAAAAATTATTCTTGTCAGTATCTAGAAAACTGTAAAAAACAAAAACGTCACTCTAATATGGCCCCCCAGGGGGCCATATTAAATGAATACAAAAATCTATCGGCAGAAATCGCAAACATAATGTTCAGTTTCGGCACCGGCACATTCATTGTGTGCCCACAAAAGACAGCTCTGACACTGTATCCAAGTCTCCCCTCTGCTATTACTTGAATAAGACTCCTCGCAAAAGATGCACATGGCGTCGTCGTTATCAGGAATTGAACCCTGTGAACTTAGTTCGGAATCTGTATCCTCTTCAATATTGGAAAGATCACTTTCTTCGGTGTCAGAATCTTCGACGGTAATACGTTTCCGAACTTCCCCTTGGGCTTTTTTGCAAATTCGACCTCGTCCTCGTCCCTTTCCGCGTCCACAACTCTGTTTACGGTCTTCAGTTTTCTTAAGAGATTGTTCTAATTCATATTTATAAGGCGATGATGTAATTACAGTGGCTTTTGTTGATTTTCTTCCTCGATTTGAGGTTTTTATTTTAGGCTTGGGTATTGGTGATATTTGATGGGGTAGTATAAGCGAAGGGTTTACAGCTGATGATGTTCCTGGTTTTGAATAGAAGACAGAAGATTTTATAGTTAACAGTCTTCCATGCTCGTTAGATGATTTGGGTTGAAGAGATACTAAATCTGATGTTGACGTGCTTGGAGCACATGACTTCAGTTGAATGGAGGATTCAGGAACAGTGCATGAAGTGGGTTGGAGCGACGATTCTACAGTTGATGTAGCAGTTTCGACAGACGACTTAGTTGGGTTCATCATCGAAGACGTTGTATTCGATGATATATTTTCCTCTTCCATTTGAAGCGATTGTGACTCTGCTAGAAAATCAGCATCCTTAAAAATTTGAGGATTGAAGGGATATATTCCAGTCGCTTTAAAACCATTTACTGCGATCTCAGCTGTTGCACATTTTAAGTAAGCTTTACCCAATAACTCAGCAATATCATGAGGCTTAAGCATTCTGTCAGAATGTAACAGAAATTTTCTTATTTCCTCACTATAATGAGATTTAAGTGCACCCATAAATGTTTTGTCAAGCGGTTGCAGCTTGTGCGTAGTATGAGGAGGCAAGCTAATAATGGTGACATGCTTTTCACGAGCAACTTCTAGAATATCAACATTACGAGTGTGGCTGTAATGTCCATCAAGTATAAGAAGGACCGGAGAATCCTCTGTTGGATTGGTCTTTGATACAAAATGATTGAACCATTCAAAAATAAATTGGTTTGTATCCAACCGGAAGGGTGTACTTTTCCGATTGCTCCTGGCGGAGCCCCTTTCATTAATACATCTGTAAAATTTTTTCTTGGAAAAATTAACATTGGTGCGATGAAAGTCCCTCCTGCGCTCATTGCGCACACCAACGTCACTAAAGATCCGCGTTCTGCTGCAGTTAACGCCCCTATTTGCCTTTTACCTTTTCGTCCTATTACTTGCGGTACTTTTGATTGCACGATTGTGAGTCCAGTTTCATCTACGTTATAGACACGGTCGGGAGAATAATTTTTTCTTGCATATTCAACTTCTAACAGATGAAAAAACTCCTTAACAGCAGGGCGATTGAATCCTTGCACTCGAGCGTAAGATGTTCCCATTGGTTTTCTGAGAGATAATTGCTTTTTATGTCTATTTAAGAAATGGTCGAGCCATGCTCTACCTGCTCTTTCATTTTGAAATGCATTCTGGATGTTATTTCTGACTGCTAATTGATAAGCCATTCGCCTAACATCCAAGCGTGTAAGTCCATAAAAGGTGCGCTCCATTTGCAAAAGATAATCAACTAATTGTTTCTCCAGAGATAAAGGTAAAATAGTTTTTCTACCTAACGGTTTTCGTACTAACATATCCAATGATAACTCAGGATCATGAACTAGCCTTCTTAACGTAGTTCTTGGTACAGCAAATGTTTTGACTGCTTTCTTAAAACCCATATGCTTATTACGAACAGCCTCTATTGCCTTTTTCATGTCGTTAGGACTCCACAATTTCCTCTTTTTTTTCTCAGATTTAGGAGAAAGGTTAGTACGAGGCATCTGGAAATAATAAAATGCAAACATGTAATATGGCCCCCTCAATGTGTATGTAATATGAACCCGGGTCCATAATGCATACACATTCAGGGGCCATATTAAATAAATAGTTACATTATAAACAAAATATCAAAAACAAGTTATATCTATTGCAAAATGTTCATAGCTACCTTTAAAAGTCGATATGCAACGGTTTTTCTACACACTAATCAGAGAAAGATAATGTTTATAACTGGTTTCTTGGAAAAAACAACATAAACACAAGAGCAGCAAAAAGTTTTGTTAAGCACGTGAATGAAGCGAGCTGTTTAAGTCGACTAAAGGCTAAGCGCGGTAGTTCTCGGGTCCTGACAAGTTTCGTTAGATAAAGATAGATGTAGTATCAAGTGTAAATCAACATTCGCATTGGCGGAAGTAACAAATTCACTCGGGGGCCGATTTACCAGCATGGGCCATATTCCCACCTTCTCCTCTATATATTTATATACATATATATATATATATATATATATATATATATATATATATATATATATATATATTATATATATATATATATCTGTGGCTTGGAGCTAAAAGGGCCAATATCAAAATGTTCATATTTCAGAAAATCGCAGTTGAAGTTTTGGTGAAAAATAT
Source organism: Diabrotica balteata (assembly GCA_918026665.1). Lineage (NCBI taxonomy): Eukaryota > Metazoa > Arthropoda > Insecta > Coleoptera > Chrysomelidae > Diabrotica > Diabrotica balteata. Next base: position 58,048,238 of record OU898280.1, read on the forward strand.
TTTTAATTACAGCTTAACCGGCGAACAACATTTATGTACCAGATTTGACTCAATGTATAATATTTTTGAGCAGAATATGATAGTGTTTTTTGTTTTTTTCTAAATTCAAAAGTCTTAGCAAAAAAAATGACTTTGGCCCTTATTGCATAAATGTATGACGTGTTTGTTTCATTGTGTATGACATTGGCCATCCCAACAAAAAAAGTAACAATAAGAATAACAGCATAATTTTAATAATTTATTATGGAGTTACAAAGTTCATTGTAATTCAATGTAAGAAAATTAAAACTAGTAGTAAGAAACTAAAATTGTATCCAAAAATAAAAAAAATATAATTTTTGTTATCAAAAAATATCGGCAATACTACTTCTATTATTCTGATACATTCTCCTCTTCTTGAGGTTCATCTGGAAAGTATTCCACTATTTTATTGTCATCTGCAGTTATTTGTTCAATGAAATTATTGTAATATGTTCGATTTGTATTAGCTATGTACGGTAAAAGTGCCTTTAAGTCCCTTAGTTTTTCTCTGCTTAAACGAAGTGGTTCGTTGTTAAGTGGTAGAAGTGTAGGAAGATGATCACACTGCCTTGTTTTCGTGTGACTTCTGGATATATCCAACGTTTTGAACTCACCATCAAACGAGTGTTTATACAAGATAGCTAGGGTGTCGGTTGAATATTGCATCCATTTAATTTGCAACCACTGAACTGGTTCGTTTAGAGTGTTCTTTTTACGATGCACATAATGAGTATTTAAACATGATTTAAAATTTAAAAACTCCTTTTGTTCCAATTCTATTACTTGTATAGGTGGTTTTCTTGGCACCAAACGTATCAAGTTTGCCCAATCTCGAGGCAATTCAATATCCGCAGTAGTACGTTTTTTTGTTTTTTCTATTGCGGCATGAATGCTGTCTGCCTCCATATGAGTATGACCACTCTCAAGAAATTTGTGGTTAATAGTCAAGTTTTTACCTTTAGCTTTCAATTCAGAAACAGTTTGCAGTAACATTGTAGCGAAAAATATATTGCGGTTTTGTCCTCCGCAAGAATCGCTGTACATAGTTACTGTATGAATATTATTATTTTCTTCTGTGAGTTTATGCAGGTAATGGTAAATACAGGAACCAATTTCTTGTCCACCTCTGCCAGCCACTGTTTCATTCCAAACGTAACATATGGAAGATGATTGTTTTCCCATGGTTTGATAGATAGTGAGGTTAAACGTCCACAGTTGGCGTTTATAAAAACTCAAACCACTTCTGAGGTAGGGAGTAGGCAAGCATTTTTGTAAATCGAAGGAAATGGTAACGTAACCTGAATTACTGCATTCTTCTTTATCTCTTCGTTTTGACTCGTAGGCGGACTCAGCTAACTGTAAATGGACTGTTTTTTCTTCTTCGATTGACGTTCGTATTGTCTCACTGTTACAACATTTTAACTGCATCTCAAACTTGTCGCATTTTGCACACGTATCATTTTTAGGCTTATGAAAAGAGAGGTTGAATTCCTCAACAAATACTTTTCTATACATCCAGGCATTTTGCGGTTGAATATTTCTGTCTTTACAATAATTGACATACAGTCGGTACATTTCAGCAATAGATAGGTCGGATGACAAGTACTTCTTGTGCGTATGGGAGCGCGAGTAGTGACTTTGGTAAGCCGGGAATTGGTTTATGTGTTCTCTTATCAAGAGTTTATCATTTTCTGGAACCTTAGATTGCTTTCCATGTTTTCCACGTCCATCTTCCGGACATAAACCTCCGGTAGACCGTTTCTTTTCAACAATTACTCGCGCTTTCTTCAAACTTATGTCAAATGTATTTAAAAACATGTTTTGACACACTTCAATTTTCTTACCACTGTTTTGTGATAAAAAATATTTTCTAGTAAACTTTCGCCTACTTTGATTACCATCATTACGTCTTAATCGTTGGAGCTTCTTTTCCTCTTCTTCTATGGAATTTGCTATTAACTGGTTTTGTCCAGAGCTACACAACTGATAAAATCCAGTGAAAAGTCTTTGTCGTTCCTCCTGGGTAAATTTTTCACTGCACTTTTTTTTGCATATGCAGGCTGCCTTCAGCTGCTTAGCAGGTATTGTTTTGTTTCCACAGACTGACGTGTACGCTCTACCTTGAGTTTTCAACGATTTTCTTACATTTCTTATCCACTTTGAAGGATTCCGCTTTCGTTTCCTTGTAGCTTCATCTAGTATTTCTTTCTTTCTTCCTCTGCGTGATTGATTTTCAGCAGGACCACTCAATTGTGGATTGTTATCTACTACAGTTATTTTGTTAACATCTTCAAACTGCCCTACTTGGTTTTCGTCAGTGTCATTATCAGAATCTGTTGGTACATATTCATCACCACTATCTTCAAACGGTTCTGGATCACTTAAATCTATATTTCCTATGATTTCATTATCTCTGACTGAGGTCGACTCTGTAAGAAAACGATGAAGGTTAGTAATATAAGTAATATTCAAATGTAATTTTGGTACAACAAATTACTTAAGTAAAATTAACACCGGTCGTATTATTAGCCACGCCACAAAATGTAACCTCAAAATCGCGAGTATTACATTTTAGTGTAATGTTTTAAATTTATCTTATCACTTACCATTACTGTAATCGTCAGTGTTACACATTTTTAAAATCTTTCTTGTCCGTAGATTAACATTCATTTTTTCTTAAAATTCAACTTAAAAACTGAAATTACAATGTACAACTTCTCAACGTGACAATGGCACTACTGATAATGACAGCCGACAACACTGCGGATGCTAAAATGCAGTTATCTCTATCCTTTCACACTACCTAGAAAGACCAATGTAGACAATCGCCAACTGTTTATTTCACAAAATAATAATACTAAAAGGGCCAAAGTTTACTTTGGCCCTTTTAGCTTAACGTTATGTGAATTCATTCATCTTAATAATAATACTAAAAGGGCCAAAGTTTACTTTGGCCCTTTTAGCTTAACGTGATGTGAATTCATTCATCTTGACATTGGCCACCATTAAACTTATGGATCGGGTATTGGTTGAAATTGACATTGGCCGTTTTAACATATGAAAGTTGTAATAAAAGAAAATCGAATGGCATGGTGTACTCAAAATAGCAAAATCTTGACATTGGCCCTTTTAGCTCCAAGCCACAGATATATATATATATATATATATATATATATATATATATTATATATATATATATATATATATATATATATATATATATATATAGGTGTATATCTTATTCTTTGTGTGCCCTGCTTGAATTCAAGCGTTGGCTATCGTTATATTGACAAGCTGATGAAATGATTCTCGGTCAGCAGCTAGATGAAACAGTTCCTCGACCGTTCGACCTATCCATTGTCCAATGTTATGTCTCTAGCACACATTCGTTAGATATATGTACTGTCCACGTGATTCTGAGCATGAGACGGTAACACCATAACTTAAACATTTCTAATTTGTTAAGAATTTTTATTTTTGTTGTCGAGGTTTCACATCCATAAAACAAAGTGGACCAGACGTAGCACTTCAATACTCTTAGACGTGTGGTCAACGATAGATTTCTACTGCATAATAAAGAACGCCAGTTAATAAAGTTTTTCCGTTCGAGTTCTATTTTTGTCGAAATTTCCTTGTCACTTTCAACCCTGCAGTCAATCCAGCTACCCAGATATCTAAAGTGTGTCCACCCTCTTCAGGATTTTGTTATTTAATCTTAGTACTGAGTCTTCGATATTCATTTTTCCGACCACCATCCATTTTGTTTTTTTTTTTGTGTTGATTGTTAAGCCCTTTTTAGTGCATTCGTTGTTTACAGAATTCAACAGGGTTTGAAGATTTTCTAGACTCTCTGCCATTATTGCGGTGTCATCAGCCTCTCTTATGTTATTAATAATTTCACCACCGATCTTAAACCTTCGCGGCGATTATTTAATGCTATTTCAAAAACTGGTTCAGTGTAGGCAATAAACAACATCGGTGACATAACACATCTCTGCTGACACCACGCTTAATAGAAACTTGAGCTGAAACCTCTTGGTCCACCTTAACATATAGGTGTATACATATATATATATATATATATATATATATATATTATATATATTATATATATATATATATATATAATATTGCTTGGAAAAATATATAAAATATATTTTTATATCTATAAAATATATCTATAAAAAACTATCCTTGGAAATTGATGTATAATTTTGGATGAGATTCCATTTTGACTGTATTATACTACTGACCAGATCTATTGGTATGTTAGTGAATAACGATATAACATCTAACGAAATTAAAACATAATCTTTCGGTAAAATTAACTCTCTAACATCATTAACAAATAAAAATGTATCCTTTGCATTATAGTTGTTCACTTCGTCAAAAGCATCTTTAAGAATATTAGCAAGAAATTTGGATAAGTCATAAGTTACTGAATTTATAGAGCTTACAATAGGTCTAAGTGGTATACCTTCTTTATGGTCTATACTTTCTTACCAAAAATCCATCTGTTGTAAGCAGATCTATTGTAAGTTCTATAAATTCAGTAACTTATGACTTATCCAAATTTCTTGCTAATATTCTTAAAGATGCTTTTGACGAAGTGAACAACTATAATGCAAAGGATACATTTTCATTTGTTAATGATGTTAGAGAGTTAATTTTACCGAAAGATTTTGTTTTAATTTCGTTAGATGTTATATTATGGATTGGACGATAAAGATCTACGAATAATTACAAATCTATACTGGCATCAAGTGGCAAGAATAAAGGTTGAACAAGAACTGTCGGATGAAATAAATATAAAAAGAGGAGTGAGATAAGGCTGTATATTGTCGCCTTTACTTTTTAACTTATATTCGGAGGAAATATTTAAGGAAGCCTTAATGGAGACAACCGAAGGTATTATTGTGAATGGAGTAACCGTCAACAATATTAGATATGCCGACGATACCTTAGTCCTTACCAATTGCGGAGAAGACCTTCAAAATCTAATGAACAAAATAAAACAGACTTGTGATCAGTATGGATTAAAACTCAACGTTAAGAAAACTAAATATATGATAGTTAGCAAACAAAATTATATACATGATGACGGTATAATAGTCGGAGATGCCACACTGGACAGAGTAGAGAAACTCGTGTAACTCGGCAGTAATATCAATGAGAGCTGGGATCCAACCGCAGAAATTAAAAGCCGAATAGAACAAGCCCGAGCTGCCTTTGTAAAAATGAGAAACGTACTTTGCAGTCATGATCTTAGCATTGACCTTAGAGTTCGTATGATATCTTGCTACATCTTTCCTGTCCTGCTGTATGGAGTAGAAGCGTGGACCCTAACTGAGGCTATGCTTAAACGCTTGACAGCCTTTGAGATGTGGGTATACAGACGACTACTGAAAATAAGCTGGGTCGACAGAGTTAGAAACGAGGAGGTCCTTAGACGGCTGAACCAAACAACACAACTGGTCAATATAATAAAGAAACGCAAGCTGGAATACTTCGGTCATATTATGAGACACCCTGAAGAATATGATCTTTTACATCTGATCATTCAGGGAAAGATCCAAGGTAATCGTGGTCCTGGTAGAAGAAGAACATCATGGCTGAAAAATCTAAGGCAATGGTATGGAAAATCAACTACATCGTTATTTAGAGCTGCTGTCAATAAAGTCACGATAGCGAATATGGTAGCCAACATGATATCCAACGATCGATAACGGTCATGGAACTAGAAGAAGAAGAAGAAGATGTTATATCGTTATTCACTAACATACCAATAGATCTGGTCAGTAGTATAATACAGTCAAAATGGAATATCATCCAAAATTATACAACAATTTCCAAGGATAGTTTTTTAACACTTCTGAACTATGTTTTTGAGAACACCTATTTTAGCTTTAATGATAAGTTCTATCGACAAATATTTGGAGCACCTATGGGTAGTCCACTCAGCCCCATAATAGCAACTATCATTTTGGACCATTTGCTGGATGTCATCATTCCACAATTACCTTTCTCTTTACCCTTCATTAAAAAATTTGTAGACGATCTTATATGTTCTGTTCCTACTTTACAAATTCAAAATACCTTAAACATTTTCAATAACTTTAATAAACATATCCAATTTACTTTCGAGATTGAAAATGATTGTTCGATATCATTTCTGGACACCAAAATAATAAGAACAGAACAAAACAAAATATTGATAGATTGGTATCAAAAGCCAACACACTCTGGAAGATATTTAAACTTTTTTTCAAATCATCCTACTCACCAAAAGTTTAATACAGTCATTGCAATGAAGAATAGGGTAAGGCATATTAGTGACGATAAATTCATAAACAAAAACTTAAATTTGCTGTTAAACATCTTTCAAAATAATGGATAACCACAACATATCCTTAAAAAATTGATATTTAACTTTGACATTTTTGACGGTGCCACTGATATCGGAGCAGTACAAACAACACAATATAAAAAACTACCATTAATAAAACAGTTAACACCTTCTGTGACTAATTTATTTAAACAATTTACCAACATAAAAATTGTCCAATATAATTTATTAGAAAACCGACTGTTTTCTAAAGTAAAAGACAAGACACCAACTTTAAACAAAACTAACGTTATCTACAAACTGCCTTGTTTGGATTGCCAGAGCTGTTATGTTGGCCAAACTTCTCAATGGCTAAAACAAAGGCACAGTATAGAGAGGTTGGAACCTCTCTATACTGTGACAAAGGGTTACCAACACAAAAGTGATTGCACGAAACGGAAGAACACATGTGCGGCAGTTGACCATCACTTAAAAACTGGCCATCAATTTGATTACTCAAATGTCAGTTTAGAAAATAATTACAAAAAAAGATTGTTTTTGGAAATGTGTCATATAAATAGAGAAAACTATGCAGTAAATTACAAGGCAGACACGGGACAGTTGAGCAATATCTACTGTAATATTCTTAGTATGTCTAAATAATTTTTCTGTTAACAATTATATTTTAAATCACCCTGTATATTTTTAATGTGTAACTTTATTGTGTTTTAATTGTTTCGTTGCTTTTGTTTGCTCTGTTTTTATATTTTTATATTTAATTACTAGTGACCTAGGTACTTTTAACAAAAACTGTCAGTACTGTTTTGAACAAATTATGTTCAACAACTTGTTTAAATACTTTCCTCTCTAAATCTGTAAGTGAGTCACTTTTTATTTCAACTGATTTTTATATAACTTTTATTCAAATTTATAGTTGTCTCCTGATGAAGCTGACAAAAAATCAGCGAAATATAGAGGACTAAAAGAAAAAAGAGTTTTTTTTTAATAATAACAGACCGCATACCCGATATTCCCACACAATAAATTGTTTTATATATATATATATATATATATATATATATATATATATATATATATATATATAAGTTGACAAAGTTGATAGGCTACTTTATCTATTTTGAAGACGTTTCGCTTTCGTATTCTGAAAGCATCATCAGTTCATCTTAAAAAGACATGTAGCAGTCAAAGATATTAACAAGTTTGTGAATAAAACTCAAGTAAACGGACATTATACGGTGATATTGTATAAACAATCAATTAACTAACAACATTTAGCAACTTATTAAAAAATTAGCACAGCAACTGACCATGTGGTCTAAAGTATAAGTAATATTGTATTTTATCTTAAGTAGTGAAAAAGAACCAAAAAAATCATAGATTTACTTCCAACTAAGTTACCGATCAAAGCCTTACAGCTGCTCATTTTTCCCGGCAGCAATGTCAATATTACCATATAATATCCATTTACTTGAGTTTTATTCACAAAGTTGTTAATATCTTTGACTGCTACATGTCTTTTTAAGATGAACTACTGAGGCTTTTAAAATACGAAAGCGAAACGTCTTCAAAATAGATAAAGTAGCCTATCAACTTTTTCTTTTATTTCTCCACCTTGAGACCGATATAAGAACCCACCACTCGTCTGAGTGATCCTTATATATATATATATATATATATATATATATATAATATATATATTATATATATATATATATATATGACGGCAGCTGTAAATAAATTAGTGGTGGTCTCTTGATATCGTTCTCGGAGATTTCGGAGCCAGGATGTTCTTCTTTGGCCTGGGTTTTTATTCAGGCGATCTGACTCTGTCTTATGAGGTGTAGAAGGTTATAACTCCCTGGATGTCTCATTACATGAGAGAGATATTGTAACTTTCGAATCTTTACCATTTTTGTTATTTCTGAGCTCTTTTTAATTCGATGTTATATATATACCTCTATAAGGGTCCAGCTTTCCATACTATACAGCAATGTGGAGAATGTGTAGCAGCGTATTAATCTGATTTTAAGGTTTAAGTAACATCACTATTAATTAGAATTTTCTTTAATTTATAGAAGGCGGCTCTGGCTTTTTTAACGCGTATTCTTATTTCTTTATTTATATTGCAGTTATCGTTAATGTTTACGCCCAAAAGTTAATGTTATGGACTCTTTCTAACTCTATTTCATACGCTCTGATGGTTATTGGTTGTTACACCATCTTGCTGACAACCATAAGTTTTGTCTTAGAAGTATTAAGTTTTAGCCCGTATTTATCACAAGCTTCGGTTACTCTGTTTATAAGTCGTTGCAGGTATTCTTCATTGGAGGTAATAAGTACCGTGTCGTTTACATAACTGAAATTGTTGACATTACTTCCGTTAATTTTAATGCCTGTATCTTCAACTAAGGCTTCTTTGAAAATAAATTCGGAGTAGATATTAAAAAGTATAAGCTATAAAATCGATGCCTCACTCCACGTCGTATTTACACTGTTTCCGTCGTGTTGTATCCAATTCGAATATTTGCACATTGACGGCAATGCAAATTTTTGATAATATTGTGGTCTCGGTCATCAATTCATACCTGTTGCAATTAACCTATATGATTGTCATGGTTTACTGTGTCAAAGGCCTTTTCAAAGTCGATTAAATTTATATTTACCGATTGTTCGATATCCCTATATCTTTGAACCATGACCTGCAAACTGAAGAGTGCTGCTCTGGTTCCAAAGTTGTTTCTGAAACCAAATTGTGTTTCACTTAGATGTAATTTTATTTTGTTGTAAATTCTCGAGTGTAGTATTCTTAGGAATATTTTCAGTACATGACTCATCAGACTGATAGTGCGATGATCGATACACTGTTTGGCATTTATTTTTTTCGCTATCATTACAAATGTTGATAGCCTTTCGTATATTTTATTGGAGAGACTTTTTTTGATTATAGGGTAAGTGGTAATATTAAGTATATACAAATAAATAAAAAGAACTTAAAAATAGTATTCGTTACTTCGTTATCTAAATGACTTAAACTAAGTGGACAGTAAAATCCAATTAATGCATAGATAATAATATTGAATAAATTATACTTTCGCTAAGTATTGTCAACATTATGATATTAAAAAGATTGTAATCCATTCATTTATTACGACTTAAAGGACCCTTAACCTAACAAAATATAAACTGATTTTAAAATTTCATTATAAAGCAACTGTATTAGTAAAATACCTAATAAAATGTCTTCGTGGAATTCAATCTTGAAACATCTCGTTATTCTGAATCTGCTCAACCATTTACTGTGAAAATGGAATTATCTCAGTTTTGTCTTTCTCCGTTCAATACTGTTTTGATGGTAGTTGATTAAGTTTCAGAATATATATTTTTAAAAATTCGTTTTAGACCCGCTTTTTATTGGCGATAGGGGAAAAGGTTATTGAAAATCTTTGGTAATTTTTGTTTAGGCAGTAAAAATGAAAAGAGATTGATTCAGAGTAACAACCAGTTTTTGGAATTTATACTAAAATATTGATAAAACAATTTATAAAATAATAGAAATATCGATACGGAGAGACGGTGCCAAAATAAACTTTATGGCAGAAGAGTAGATTATAACATTTTAATTTCCTTAATTTTAAAACATAATATGACGAAACTGTATTTTCACATTAAGCCTATGTCTAAAAAGGTAATTTTTTCATCGCTCTGAATACATCAAGTAGGTATTCTTAAAAAGATCCCCTATACATACTACATTAGTACTGTGTGTGAAAAATTACTTTTTTAAAGAAAAAAAATTATAAAAGAGATAGCTAAACCCAATTGAGGTAACGAGAGGTCAAGGAGGATAAGTGACGTTTTTGAGGTAAGTGTAGAGTCGTGTAGTTTAAATATAAGAAAATTTTGTGGCCAAGAAATATATATAATATAAATAACGGTTAATAACTAACGGTTGTCGCAATCTAGCGGTGCAAAGTTTAACTACTAAATTATGTGTTTTTGTTGGAAGCCAATAGAGGTTGGCACATTTTTAGAAGCTAAGGAAGACATGTGTAGTAATTATCTTCGTTGGCATCCAACTTAACCCATTAGCGCCCACGGATACCATATGGTATCAAAATCCCTCTCAATTTCACTGAGGCACGACTGCAAATGTTTAAGTGGGAGTTCGAATGTAGGTATTTAGTTTTAAGGTTAGTAGACGGGACAGACTTTTATTATATCTTATTTGCAAGCCGACTGCTATGTCTTTTATTGATATGCTCAATTTAAAAATCAAATAGATCTCGAAATAACACTATCAGAAATTCGTTGTTTGGAAAAGCATCAACACCATTGATTCTTATGTTATAAGAACTAATAGAACCGAATTTGCCGTATGTTTTACAAACAGATAACTTGTTTACCAGTCAAAACTTATCGATAACAGTCAATACGAGAAAATCGTATTCCCCGATCATGTACTTTGACTAGCAAAAATATGTTTAAAAAACAATCGAGGGGAATATGAACAAGGGATCGAAAAAAATACTGGTATTCTACTAGTTCGTTGAATGGATAACTCAGTAGTGACAATATGCTCTACAAATGCTGATGTCCAACCATTACAGGTTCGGAGATATTCTCAAAAAGAAAAAAGGTACATATTGGTGCCTCGTCATCCATGCATTGAAGCCTTTAATAATATGGGGAAACTGATCTTATGGACCAAAATGTAGCTGCTTACCGAATTGGTATTCGAGGAAAAAAATGGTACTGGCCGATTTTTACCTAGGTTTTGGACGTAGCTATACAAAATGCATGGTATTTTTACAGAAAAAATCATAAAGTATCAAATCTAGATTTTAGACGAGAAATAGTACAGGTTTATTTGAACAAGTATGGTACCGTTCAAAAAGAAATTGCTGAAAGAATTACTCTTAGGAAGAACGTAGCTCCAGATGTACGGTTCGATGGTATAAATTATTTCGTAGTTTCTTGTCCAAGAAGACGATGTGCAGGTACAGATGGTAAATCTTTTGGCCAAACAATGTACCAAAAATGCAACGTAGGATTATGTGTTAATTATTTTCCAGCATTTCATACAAAATGGGTAATAAAATATGTTGTAACATTTGTTTAATACCATGTAATTTTAGTTTTAATTTTTGCAATAAAATTGTCCTAAACGCCCACGGATACCGTATGGTATCAGTATTTTTTTTTAACCCCTGTATATAAATTTTGCAAAACAAAATTCTTTTTATGCAGTTTTAACCAACATTTTTAAAATATATAAGAATTACGTAAATATTAAAAAAAAAATTAATTTGGGTGTTAATGGGTTAACAGCAGTACATATTATTGTTAGCGCCACATTTTTGTGTTTGTGTGGTCTGGTTGGTTTGATTACAGTTTTCTAAGCAAAACAGTATTTTTTTAGTATTTTCAGTGTACTACACAGCATAACCGAACAAAATACCGTGTTATTATTTTAAAGAGCAACTGGAGCAACAAGAGCAAGGTAGTTAACAGTTTAGAAATGAATACTAATGATGTTATTGCCGAACATAACCTCTACTCTGATGGTAAGTACTAAAAAAGTTTATTTTATAGTTAAAAAGTATTTTGTGTTTAAAATATTTATCAAAGTATAATATATAGAGTTAAAGAGAGTTAAATATTAAATTATTATATTTATTATTAAGTATATAAATCTTAGTTGAAAGAGTTATTTTTAGTTGTTGTCGGCAACAGCAATTTTAATGAAATAAATCTTTATTTTTTTCTTCAAGTGCCATCTTCACGGCAGCATCATAGCTATTCCTTCATTTCCGTACCACTCTCTCAGGTTACGCAGCCATGATATTATACGCCTCCCTATACTTCTCTTTCCTTGGATCTTACCCTGCATAATCAGTTGGAGCAAGATGTATTTCTCTCCGCGTGTAATATGTTCGAGATATTCTAATTTTTTTGTTTAAATTGTATTTAAAATTTTCATTTCTTTATTCAACCTTCTCAAAACCTCTTTGTTTGTGACGTATTCTGTCCACGATAGTTTCAGAATTCTTCTATATACCACCAGCTCCAATGATTCCAGTTGTTTCATTGATGTTGCATTCAAGGTCCAAGATTAGTCAAAAAAATATAGCACCTCGCCAACCTAACTCTTAGTTCCAGTTTTAAATCCCTAGTACATAGCATTCTTTTCATTTTGTTGAAATTTGCCTTTTCTATTCTGATTTTAATTTTCTGACTGTAATCATTTGTGGAGTTAATCATTGTTCCCAGATATGCATATTTGTCCACTTGTTCGATGTTGGTTCCGTTTATTAAAGGATTCTCGTTACTTCTTTAAGTTTTTGATAGTCTTATAAATTTCGTTTTCTTGGCATTTATTGTTAGACCATACTCTTTTTTATACTGTGGTATAACGGTCTCTGAAGATCTTTAATGTTTTAAGCTATAATCACAGTGTCGTTAGCGTATCTAATGTTGAACCCATATACTAAAATATATGGGTTCTATGAAAAAATTTATAAAAAGATGCCCACCTGATAAATGTAGCCAATAAATATGACCAATAATTTATATAAATAATAAAAGCAGGGCAACTTAAAAGTGCATTTCTATGAATTACCAATTTTATTTAGGATCATCTTTTTACTTCTTCCCATCATATCGGAAGATTGTTCGAGATTCTTAACAATATAGGAAAAAGTTTCGAAAAGAGGCATTGTGAAAGAGAGAAATTTTGAAAAAGAATATACTGGTCGTAAAGGAAAACTTCACACACCTAGAAAATTAAAGAAGTATGATAACAAGTGCAGATTTCAGTGCAGTGTAAAAATTTCTAATACAAAGTGCCAGGAGACATTTTGTAACATTTGCAATTCTTTAAAATATATTGAAATCCCCTCGTATATATAATATATTGCAATCCCCTCCTATATGTTTGAAAAATCGCAGAATAGTTTTTTATGTGTTTTAATTTCCGGTTCGTACGTATTAAAACACCGAATTCTTTCAATTCATTTTAGCGTTGCCAAGTAATAAAAATCATTTTAGAGTTGTCTTTTATTTTAAAGATGTGTACTTTCTCGGCATTTTCTTTTAATGTTTTATACGAAGTCGCCTTATAATTTTTGTACGTCGTAGAAATGGAATTTTCTGCGTTTTAATTCCTGTCACGTACTATTTCAAGTTGTGAACGAATTCTTAAGAGAGTTTCGTCATTCTTACTTGGGTCGTTGTAGGCTCAATTATGGATCAAAATTCTTCGGTCCAATTTGTAGTTTTATGTTTTTGAAAAAGTAGCAGTGAAAAGTAGTTTTGTGGCAGTTAATAGCTACAGCTAAAGGAAAGTTTGAAATGTAGGCGATAATAAGAGATGTATTTGGTTAGTAGGAGCTACGATGGTTCCAGTTTTTTTAAGAAGCCGAGTCAAAGGTGTGTTCCAGTACCCTAACTTTCAACTTTAGATTTGTATTTGTCCTAATTAAGAAGTCCAATTTACAACTTTATGAGTGATTGTGACATCCAGGTAACTTTTATTGTTTGGTTAATTTTCAAGTAAAGACAGACATTTTTTTAGAAAAATAATTGCTTTCGTAACAATTGAAATTTTTGTTTTTTTTTTTAAATTGTAAATTTTAGGTTTTAACTTTAGCTGTTATTTTATTTGTTTTCAGTTTTTAAAATTTAATGTTAACATATGACAGGAGGCTTTATTATTTTCGATATTTATTTGTTTTGTTTTTTAAAAAAAAAAAGGTGAACCCCTGTGCGGTAACATTTGTAAGTTTTTTGTAGTATCTCCAACTTCTAGAGTTTGTAAATGGATGACATGTAAGTTTTTTGTATTTTTGTATTTTGCGACTATTGAGGTAATATTTTTGTATTGTCTTTTTTGAGTATTCTTGTGTTCTCTATGTTTTGTAACTGTTAAGTTTAACGCGGTAAGACACCAATAAATGTTAAATTTTGTTTTCTTAACATTTTGTTTATTTTTTTTTAACTAACCCTTTTTTAAGTTTTATTTATAAAAGATATGTTTTTTATGTTTAATAATTGTTTCCCTTGTTACAACTTGTGTATAATGCTATAAAGGGTCTTAAAAATAACAAAGTGGGGAGTTTCCTGAAGACTGGCTAGAGTCAACTTCTGTTGCCATACCGAAAAAACCAAAAGCAAAGTCTTGTGATTAACATCGGATGATAAGTCTAATTAACCACATTTCGAAGGCATACACCAAGGTTATTTACAACAGAATAAGCAAAAAATACGAGGATAACACAGGAGCTTCGCAGTTTGGGTTTCGGAATTCTCTTGGGACAAGAGAAGCACTTTTTAGTCTACAGGTACTCATCCAGCGCTGCAGAGATATGAACAAAGACGTGTACATTATGCTTTATAGACTACGCAAAAGCATTCGATAACGTAAAGCACGAGGAGATAATTGAAGTTTTCCATAAGATCGGAGTCGACTACAGAGACATTCGAACAATAGCGAGTCTCTATTGGGTTCAAACAGCTAAAGTGAAAGTAGGATCTACATTGACCAATAAAATTGAGATCAAAAAAGAGGTACGACAGGGCTGTATCTTGTCTCCAATTCTCTTTAATATATACTCAGAAGAAGTATTTAAGACAGCGGTGGAGGAAAGCACAGAATGCATAAAGATAAATGGAGAAATAATTAATAACATAAGGTATGCTAATGACACTGTAATTCTAGCAAGTAGCATGGAGGAACTGAGTTGCCTAATGAGTAAGATACAAAAAACAAGTGCACAATACGGACTTAGACTAAATATCACAAAAACCAAATGGACGTTAGTAAGCTAAACCCAACAACCACCACAGCAACTGATATTAGACAATAAAAGAATTAAATACGTGGATTTGTACATCTACTTAAGAACAACAGTTAACTTAAATTGGGATCAAGCGAAGGAAATACGTATAAGAGTAGAAAAGGCAAGAGCATCGTTCACTAGCATGAAGCAAATTTTCACCTCTAAAAGCCTCACCCTACACCTCAAAATTCGACTTCTAAAATTTATGTATTCCCGGTTCTGTTATATGGAATGGAGGCGTGGACAATGACCGCAAAATTGATGAAAAAGGTAGAGGCCTTCGAAATGTGCGCTTACCGACGTATATTACGTATATCCTGGACTGAGCACGTGACCAACGAAGAGGTACTACGCCGGATAGGTAAAGAGAGAAAGGTAGGAATAAGTATAAAGAAAAGAAAGTTAGAATACTTGGATCACGTTACGAGACATAATACATATAGAGTACTACAGCTGATCGTTCAAGGGAAAATAGACAGCAGAAGGGGTTCAGGGAGGAGAAGACACTTGTGGCTCCAAAACTTGCGGTAATGGTTCGGATTGTCATCTGCTGAACTATTCAGATCTGCCGTAAACAAAGTCAGAATAGCCATGTTGATTGCCAACGTTCGGAACGGACAAGGCACATGAAGAAGAAGTTACAACTAGAGGTTGTAATAGGTATAATTAGGCACCTCAAAGTGGCGCCCTATATTAAATTACTAGAGGTGTTTCCTGTTTATTTTTTATATGGATATCTTGGGTTTAGTAACCAATATATTGGCCTTTTAGTAAAACTCTTTTAGGTTTGTTAAGCTTTCGAGTTTATTTTACTCTTTTTCAAAACGTACTAAAAATTAACATAAAAAATTACATTAAAAAAATGAAGTTATTATATCTTCAATAGGCTTACTTTTGTGAGGATTGTGTTTTAAAATTAGCAAAATTAATTAACATAATGACATTAAATTTGATTTACTTTTTCGTTCTGTCAAAACTTATTAGTAAGGTTTCCATGTCTCTTCTATTTTTTATATATTTATTTAAGGTGAGTTTGAGAGAGGAAATGTCTATGTTTATGCAAACCTTCATTGCAAATTTTGATATAATATTAAAGTTATTAAACAAGCAACAGAGTTTATGTTATTATGTAATTAAGAAAGAAAAAACATGAATAAAAATAAATTTTATCTCATTTGAACTTGGAATAATCCCTTTAATATGCGTAACTTTTAAGAACTTTTATATTGTTATTCTTTTGTTTAAAAGAAGATTACTGTATATAGCACTAAGATTTTCAATGTATTCTCTTTTGTTTAAGGTGTTTTGTGTAGTTTTAATTAAACACATTTCTAGAAACAGTCTTTTGTTGTAATTTATTTCCCTTCTCAATATTTCTGTTTAATCATAGTTAGGCGTATGGCCCATTGTATGGCCCATATATATTACTCACATACTCACTAAAGCCCTTTCTAAGAATATATATATATATATATATATATATATATATATATATATATATATATATATATATATAGATTTAATCACCATTTCAATATTAAATTTAAACAACACCACACTGATACTTGTACATGATGTAACATTTTTTTTAGATAATTAAAATATTAATTATTTTTATTTCTTTTACCTCCCTGATGATACTTTCATGTTGGGTTTACCATTTTCAAAGACTTCCCTGCACGGAATTTCCCTGATTAAGAAAGGTTGTTAATCCTTTCCTTCTTAATTCCGAGTCTGAAAGGAACTAACGCTTTTCGGCATGCGGGTTCTTTTTCATAAATTGGTAATTTTCGTCGAAAGTCCGTATCTAACCTATTATCCTTATTTTCATAAATCTTTCTATATTAACCTAATCAAAATGATTTTAATTTTTTCATGTCCAATTGTTGGTACCGTTATTTACCCGAACTTTCCGATAGTCGTTAAGACCTTATCTTCTTAGAAATAGATATAACTGGCCTATAATTTCTAAGTGGGAGACAGCCCCTCTTTTTTCTTGGGTAGTTTGTAAAGTTTTAGAAAAACCAAGTTACTTCTAGTGGGGCGAACATTGATTGAGGTCGCTTGCCTAAAATTACCGTCTCTTACTGTATCTGTGCATTTTTTTCTCTAAGTGTGTATACACTTTATATTTGAGTTTTTTTCTATATTTTATTAGATCAAATATAGTTATTAAGTACCTTTAATATTAATTAAAGTCAGTGTTTGATAGAAATAAAGTATTAAGTACAGTATATAGCTTCAGTGAAGTACCTAGGCAGCAGTCATCAGGAACTACTGTAAGTTACCATAATCTTAGTATCTTCAAGTACCTGGACAAATAATATGGTATGGTATCATATTATTATCTGCAATCATCTGGGCGAATCAAAGTTTATCCATGTCTTCACCTGTAGATTGCTGATTTTTGCATTCAATTTAAAGAACATTTCATTAAATTCAAGAAATTTCAATAAGTAATAAATATGAACATTTAAGTCTGTGCATCATTAAATAATAGTGCGAAGCAAATAATCGGCTTAATTAAGTGCGGTTTGGTTAAAGTTTTATGTCTGTAACCTTTTTGTATTTTTGTAAATTTAAAACTGATTAATTTTTATTATCTTTTGTGTTGGTTATAACTTTTATTAATTTTTTTCTGTAATATCTCGAGATACGCCAAACCTTTATTTGTACATGATTGTATTATATATATTTGTAAAGGTATTTTCTAATATATTATTGCTTATTTTTATATTTATACCACCATTTTATAGTTGTTGGTGTACTTTTATTACTTGTGTTGCATTCAGCAGCGTCATAATTTTATTGTTGAATATATTGTTATTGTTTAATATATGTGTTTTATTTGTCGGCTCCTAACAAGTTCCCTGATAAAATAGTAAGTCTAAATATTTGCTTTTTAACTTTAATTATTATTATGCTTTTGACCAGTAAAAAGATCAAGCTGATTAAGTTTCGTAGGTAAGTAAGTGTAATACCTATTATATTTATTATTTGTTTATATAATGTGTTGACCAAATTTATTTGATAATTAACTGTTGGTATCTTTCCTTGGGTTTGATCTTTGAACCTAAATATCTTTCCTTATCTCTTTTCTTGTCTAAGGTTTCTTAATTTTCTCCTTAACCCCAAAAAAATGAGTGGCGCTCTGTTTCTATCTTATCGTATATTTGGTAATTTTACCCATTTATCTTTTTGTTATTTCTGTATGTTATCTTATCTTTACTTATTTCATACGTTAGATTCATTCTCGGTTCTAAAAGCTAGTTTCGAACCCACGACTCACTCTCCACCAACCATCTGGCTGCCGTCCGCTGTCATTGGTGACCTTTCTAGCACCATCCAAAAAAAGGTTTCCGAGGGTACAATGTGATCTACTGAAAAATCTGATTAATAATGCAACAGAAGATGGTAATACATGTAACGTTGTCTCGTTTCAAAGATGACGTAACGACAGCAGTGATATGCTATGATTTGGGAAAAACTCCTCTTTAAACCCAACACCGCACTTGTAGTAAGGTATTTTACAGCAGGCAGTTGTGGACGTACAATTTTTGCGTCCACTGCTCAAAAAGTGGTAAGGCCACAATGTTTATGTTGAAAGAGAAGTGGTCAAGGTGGCAAGGAAGTGGAATCCTGCTTACTTGAATTATTGAAATGTTACCATCTACTGTTAAGAATATAATCGCATTTAGCGATAATTTCAGAGGACAGAATAAGAGTGCTCTTGTCATACGATTTTGGTCTAATGTGGTAACCAAAACCTATAGAGTCCATAGGTCACCATTTTTTGAGCCAGATCATTATTTTATGGAATGCAACTAGAATTTGCCGTCATGGAAAATGGCAAAAGAGCACGTGAAGCTCAGATGTGGGTTCCAGAGCACTGGCGAAAAGTTGTTGCAAAAGCCAGTACAAACTTTCTTGTTATCGATATGGCAGATAACTTTATCTCCTTAGAAGAACCACTTGATAAATAACTTGTATTAAAAATAATCGGTATACAGAAGACGGTATGGTTCTGCCTTGAAAAGAAGGATCCTTTTACCTTACTGTATAAAACAGCGTTTGCTACGGATATTCTGTTTGACAAAAAAGCCTAAGACCTCCAACAAAGAGCAGACCACCAAGTTCTAAAATATTTCTAGATCTTAAAAAAAAAACCAGGCAACAAAATTTAATCAATCCAGCCAAGTACAAAAATTTTCCAAATTTCTTTGATTTTATACCGCCAATTTATGATAATTTCTACAATGAACTGACAACAACTCAGCCGGAGAAAGAGAAAAAGAAGACAAAGCGAGTTGTTGACAACAATGATACTAAACAGTAAGACAACATTTTGTTTACAGACGAAGAATCTTAAACCACCTGTTTTTTTTTAAATATATTGTTATTCGAGCTAACTGGTTTTTTTTCACGGGACAAGGGGGATAAGTGATGTACCTTATCAAGAATTCAATTAGTAGTGTTGATATTTTTTTAAATCTGGTAAATTGATAAACAAGTCCCCAGAAAGTTTTAAAGTATAAAAATTAAAATAGAGAAACCTCCCTAGAATTTATCATAATATTTAAACTTTAATAACCTTAATTTTCTCAAAAT
Organism: Diabrotica balteata; assembly: GCA_918026665.1. Classification (NCBI taxonomy): domain Eukaryota; kingdom Metazoa; phylum Arthropoda; class Insecta; order Coleoptera; family Chrysomelidae; genus Diabrotica; species Diabrotica balteata. Next base: position 58,068,050 of record OU898280.1, read on the forward strand.
GCGGTCCACTCTTGGCTTCTCGATTTCTCAATTTCACTCTAAGTTCTTAGTTCTCTGTCGAAATGGCTTATCATGTCCATATTAATACCCAATGTCTAGTGTTTGTTTAGTTGTGATAAAATCTTTATTTTATGTAGTAAGATTTGTCAAGATCCTTAATTTATTCGATAAATAAAAAGATTTCTTTGTCTTTAATAGGGTCCCAATGATATTCCTTTTTCAATTTTAAAACGAAGCTAGTCTCCTGTGCCAATATTTTTGCTAAAAAGAGTAAAACACCTTCTTTTTATCGATTACATGAAGAGAATCCAACGCTGTTTAATACTTTATTGTATTTATTCATCACTGATCTCAAAATATTTTCCTTTGGATAATGGGATACTATGACAAGAGTTATTCATATTTACTTATTTTAGTTTATTATGGTGATTAATGGTGAGTATTTTTAATTCATTTTAAATTTAACAATATAACATGTCCTATAAATTCTGACCTGCATGTATACGGTAGTAGTGAAGAGTGTAATGCATTGCATAGCTGAGTGAATTTGTTGGGTAATATTGTGTATATTACGTAAATTGTTGTGATATTTGTTGTAATATTTGTGGTGTTACAAATAGTTGAACTTTGTGCAAAATTAAACATTCCATATTAGGACTTTATGTTGCACTATCGCAGCAAAAAAAATAATTGCTCTTCCTATACAGGGTGTTCCATAATTAATTGGATATTAGCTAATAGGTGATAGCTGACAATACAATAAAGCGTTTGAGCTTAAATTGTTTAGGCAAAATGTTTTAGACAAATATGAATTAGGACTATGAATTAAAAAATAAAAAAAACTCTCTGTGGCTTAGTGGTAAGAGCGCCTACCTTTAAACGTAACGGTCGTGAGTTTTCGTTTACTAAACATTAATAAATGAAAATAATTTCTATCCTTGTGCGATCGGTACTCACCGGAGGGACCGCAGACGTTCGGATACAATTAGCGTCTCTTAGCAAAGACAATGACGTCGACTTTGCTAAGTATCAAGACAATTACTCTACACCTACACACACACTACACTAGGTACCTGACTGTAAAAATTCACTGTACCATGCCAATGACCACTGTTGTCGACACATTCAATTCGATAAAAAAATAAATGAAAAATTTTTACAAAAAACTTATTTCAATTCAAACATTATTCGAAAGGTCTTAAATACCAGTGAATATTAAATGTATTAGTGGTAGATAATTTTTGCAAGCAAAATGCATATTATTACAATTATTTTTATTAAACCTCTGACACAGTAACAATTAAAAAAAAATCAGAAATTTAAATTAAATTAAACAATGAACTGAATATAAAATTTTTGACAAAGCGAATAATTTAAAACGAAACGAAAAAAAAAGTGTTCAAAATGCACACCATTAGATAGGCTACATAATCTAAATCATTTGTGTAAGTTTTGTCTTATTTTAGATAAAGAGCTTTTTTATGCCCTAATTACGTTAACGCCCTCTACAATATTTTGCCATAACTCTTGATTGTTAATTTTTTTTTACAAACAAGTGACTTTTTTATAAACAAGTGCCAAAAATCTAGAGATTTAGTTCGGCACTGCGTGCTGGCCATAAGTATACACTGACTCTACCAATCCACCTTTATAGATAAATTTCATGTAGATAATTTCTAACTTCTAGGCTATAATCTGGTGATGCATCATCATGCATGTACCAAGAGTTACGTCTCAAATTTAAAGGTATGTCTTCTAAAAGAGTTGGTAAATCTGCTCTCAAAAAATTTAGATACGTTACTTCGTCTAGCTTAGTTGGTAATTCGAATGGTCCTACAATACAATTCCCAAATATGTCACACCAGATATTTTTGGAAAACTCATGTTGAAAATGATGTTCTTGAAATGCATGAGGATGTTATGTCGCATAGGTATGGCTATTTCGCCAGTTAAACACACCTCTTCTAGTAAATGAGGCTTCATCGGTAAATAATATTTTATTATAAAACATGTCTAAATACAGCCATATCATAACCTGACTAAATTAGAACCTTGCTGGAAAATCCTGGAAAGATTCTGTACTGGAGTAAAACGATACGGATACAGATTTTCTGTCCCTACTTTTGATACCGTAGATTTTCTTACATAAGTGGCTGCAGAAACAAGCCTTGTACTGGTATCTGGATCTTTTGCAAGATGCCCAACAATTTCATACTTCATATCTGGTTTAATTACTCTCGGTCTTCCAGCACTCCTGTTTTTGGAATAAAATGACCCTCTTTCCTCGCAATCTGTCAAATAATAATATAATAGTTTTATGGTTTGGTTGCCTTCTATTGGAATAAAGTTCGAAGTAGCGTTAAGCTGCTTTAAGAGAACAAAACATTTTCCTGGGCACATAAACAGATTATGGAATTTTACCTTTATCTTAAGTGATTTAATAAAAAAACTTTGGCAAGCACTTGGCGTTACCATTAAGTTCAAAGCATACCTGTTTTGCAAAAAATTAAATAGAGACATGCATCATCAACAAAATACGTTTATTTCGAAAACGGTGTACTTTTTATATGAAAGAAGGCTGGGTACCTTTTTTGTCTAGAATTGAATGTTAGTTCATGATTTTAAAGGTAGGTACACTTCTTCAGGTGCAATTGGGAAAATGTTGATAGTGAATTTTTATAAAAATTATAGTATGAAATACTTACGCGCTCACCGGCAGTATACAGTTATTTGCTAAATCTTTGAAGTTACTTATATATCAGTGCAAATAAAGTGTAAAAAAATACATTTTATAATTTTTGTGTCTTTGAATTTATCTTCGTCGGAAATAGGATAAGAGATTTAAAAATATGATAAAAAGATGATTAAAAGGCAATCTGAATATTATTTGTAGATACAATCTGTTAAAATATTTCATTTTAGTATGAATTTTACCGCCATACCATAGCACACTAGCTTACACCAGTTTTCGTTCAAAAACAGGACTCAAACTTTGTCAACCGGGGTCAAACTTTGAATGGGTGACCGCTTAGGAACATATCATGTAGAATTAAGTGTTATTTCATGTTTTTTTTTTCACTGAAATGTTTATACAGGGCAGACAAAAAAATTATGGTCACATTAATTAACCAATGCTATAATGTGGCACCACCTAGTGTCAATGGTAAAACTAATATCATTTTCCTATTAAGCATACTAAATAATCTCAAGATACCAAATTTCACTTAAATCGGTTGAATATTTTTAATATATCCCTTAATACCAATATAAAAAATTAATAATTAATTACGATTAGAACGAAAACTAGCAACATCTTGTCTAAGCAATTTAAGCTCAAGCGCTTTATTTTGATGTCAGCTATCACCCATTAGCTAATGTCCAATTATTTAGGGGACACTGTGTACAATCACAACCTGGCAACAGTGTTATCGTTAAAACACAATTATCGTTTCTCAAAAATTAGTGCCTAGGTTGTAGGTATTATACTATAAAACTTTAACCTGCCTTAACCCAACCTAATCTAACCTAACCTAATCTGTCTTGTCAATAGCTGTTTTTTTCAATGTGCAAAAAACTGAACTTCCAGTCAATCATCTCGTAGACGAGCCAGTTCTTATTAATAAAATTAGCCGCCCAGTAACAAAAGTTGTTTTTTAGTTTTTTTAATTTAAAATTATAATATATTTAGTATATAATATTCATAGGAATAGTATATGCATAAAATTTACTAGTATTATCTTCTGAATTGCAAAATGAGGGGTGCCAAACCAAAAGCGTTGTAAGTGCCACTCGAGTTCAAAGACTTTTAATAGGATTAAACAGTTGAATGTGCCGACCTTTACTTGAGTGTATGACTGTAGCGCCAAAAACCGAGTCTTAAATATATTTAAATAAAAAAAAACTACATAAACATACATAAAAAAACAGAGGACATAAGTACACAAATAGTAAAAATATAGAAGTAGGTGAAAAAATTAAGCCCAAGGAGGTAAGTTCTGACCAAAAATATTTCTGTTGTGATATTAAAGTACCATTTAAAAAACAATAATAAAAACTATATCTTTGGTTTCTGCTATATTTTTTGCATAAAGTGTTTTTCATTTATTAATACTCTAAGCAACTAACATTTATTTCGTCATGAGAATTAACATTTTTTAGCTATTATTTGTTGATTTCTGTAACTACGAAGATCTCTATGTAACAATTGAGGTCATCAGAAAAGAAGAAGAATGTATATATGTTCAATCTAGATCTCTCCGGTTTCTCCCTTTCGCATTGGGTATGTATATTCCCAATAGAAAAATAATAACAGTAGACTACATAAAACTCTCTTGACAGACAAATAACAGCAAAAGACAAATATAGATAAATATACATACATCCAAATATAATAAAATGCAAAGAGTTACAAATTTAAATCTTATGTGATACGAAACCCATACGACAACCAATATTGAGAGTTTACAAAATATACATGAATGTACGTATAGAGCACAGCTGTTTTCAAAACTAAACATTATAAAACGAGTTGTGGATATCTATATCATTGTTAAAAAAAATTATAATATCTATACCACACCAAACCGCCCGTCTACCATAGAAATTTTAAGTATGCAAAAATATCATATGTTATGAAAAAATAGTTACTTTAAAAGCTATATTAGTTAAAAGTTACATTATACACTTTAAAATATTACGATTTGAGCCTCTAATAAAATGTTAATCTTAAGAAAGATACAGGGTGTTAAAATGAAATTTTAAAATTATAATTTTCCCTACAACTTTTATGTTTATAAACATTTATGTATCAAAATTCATAAATAAGAACTATTAAACATTAGGAATTATAATGTGAAGCATACTATATTGTAGCTGATAGAGGGCGCCACATATGCCATATATGTGGCATATATTTGCACAAAACTTTTTTGCTCTTTAAGTTACCAGTGTTTGTAATACATAACTGTGATTTAACGTTTATTAAACGAGATTTTTAATTAGACAAAAACATTAATACGAATTTTGGTATAAAATGCCTTTAATAAAGTTAATAGTTAACGAAATATTAAATAAAATAAATATATCAGCAGCATAATTTGCAATAGAATTTGATTATTAACAGAATTGTTTGATTTTACATCAAACATTTTACGTTTTATATTAAATTAAACTTACAACCAAAACCTTTTATTTAAAACCCAAAATAAGAAATAGTTATACTAAATAACATTAAACTTTTTGTGAAAGTAAGTATTCGATATGTCCACCATTTCCTCTCATTAATTTTCATTCATTCAATAAAAGATTAGGAAGAAAAACTGCTATAGTATTTATTATAAGACAAGTATTATAAGTATAATTATAAGTATTTTTTGTGATTTTTTATAAATTAAATAATTATATGAATATCTCACTACATGATCAAGGAATATGACTACAACGAACAAATGCACGTTTAGGAAAGTTGTATTTAAGTATGTTCTTACTGTCCTCTCTCTATAATGTGGTGGTGTACCATTTTGCATAAACCTCATATTTCGTCTTAAGTTTGATGACAATTCTTTTAATAAATCAATAAAATCATTTTATAAAAAATGTAAGTAAATCTTACCCTTCAAATTACATGGTACTTCGCATGTCCGTAAAAAATAACTACCAGTGGTTCCAAACCACACGTTTATTTAAAATTCATGTTTAAAATGCATATCGTAGGGTTTGGTACCATCTGTAATTATTTTTTACAAACGTGCGAATTACCTTATAAATTAAATTGTGAAATTTATTTACATTTAAAAAAAATAGTTTTATTCATTTATTGTAAAACTTGTCATCAAACTAAAGCCGAAATATGTGGTTTATGCAAGATGGTACACCACCACATTATTGGCAGAGGGCAGTGAAAACATATTTAAATACAACTTTCCTAAACGTTGGATTGTTCGTGGTAGTCATATTATGATTATAATATATTTATTATATAATATACTTATAATACTTATTATAAATACTGCAGCAGTTTCTTTAGAACCAATGACGCTATTTAATTTGAGACGATCTTTTATGGAATTTATTAACACACATAAAGTGAATTAAAGAAAATGATGAACATATCGAACAGTTACTTTGACAAAAATTTAGTGATACTAAGTTTAACTATTTTTTAATTTGGTTTATAAATAAAATATTTTGATTATGACTTATTTATTACAAAACGTAAAGTGTTTCATGCAAAATTCAATTATTCTGTTATTTTGTCAAATTCTACTTATAACTATCCTGCTGATATATTTATTTTATTTAATATTTCGTTAACTACTAACTTTATTAAAGGCAGTTTATACTAAAATTTAGAAGTATTGATGTTTTTGTCTAATTTTCTTTCGTTGCCTGGAGTAATTTCGTTAAATCAGAATTATGTAGTTGATTTGTAAAATTCGATTTTTTTTTAAACTGGTGAGTTTTGAAGTTATTAACAAGTATAACTTGTTTTTGTTTAAATAATGTATATTTAATATTTTTTATCACAGACACCGGTAACTTACAGAGCAAAAAAGTTTAGTGTAAATGTATGCCACATATGTGTCATATGTTGCGGCCTCTATCAGCTACAATAAAGTATGCATCAAATTATAATTACTAATGTTTAATAGTACCCACTTATGAATTTTTATACATAATTGTTTACAAACATGAAAGGTATAGCAAAAATTAAAATTTTAAATTTTCACTTTAACACCCTGTATCTTTTTTAATATCAACATTTTATTATAGCAATTTGACTTAAACCGTAATATTTTAAAGTGTAGAATCTACAGCTTCTTTTTATAAAATTACTTAAGGACCACCCTGTATAATACAAAAAAATATATTGATGTTAAAAAAAAGGAATTATACTATAAGCAATTTCGATGTAATGATAATTAGCAAAAAGACATAATTATAATATAATTAACGCTATTAATATTTCGAAACGAACGTAAAATGTTATGAGTAAAGTTTAACGCGATTAAATCGCGTATAAAATATATAATATAATTTAAGTAGAACAGCAATAATAATTAATAATTATAATTAAGTAGAACAGCAAACAATGCAATTGTTATATAATAAAATAAATACTTTACTATTGAAATGCTACCATGTAGCGAACAGCCTGTCTTCTTGGCAGGTCAAGAACAAAAGTATCTCGAGATAGGGAACACTACCCCAGAAGTCCAACACACGTATCTGTTGGCTAAGCAGCCCCCGCCCCTACTGGATGGAACGACTGATGGTGACTGAATGCACAATGGTAACTGACTATCACGGCCGATGGGTCCAGAGACGTTTTTGTACAAGCAAACGCTAGGTGTGGGCAATAAATGCCCAGCGATTTGCACTTTTAACAAAAGCCATTCATTTTTTTATCATCCGTTGTTAATATACAATGTATGGAATAACATTGTTTTGTCTGAATCCAAACTAATACAAAGTCTGTTAATATTTTATAAATGTTTACATACATTTCCGAAATTGCAACATTATTTTCGTTCAAGGTATCCAGGAAATTTCAGTTTTCGTGTATGTGTAAAACATTAGATTGCCGTAAAAATCTTTTCCGTGATATTTGGGATATGGGAATATATAACGAAAACCAAATATATCTAAAAAAAACCTTATTCAAGTATGTTTAATAAAAAGAAGGAGACATGGTACTTACGATGCTGCAAGCCAAAACCGGCGACAGCGTACATACAAATATACGGTAATAAATCTGAAATTTAGTTATGTAAAATTAAGTATCTTTCTTTTCAAGCGTTAGTTAATAAATTGTGTTTGGTAAGCAGAAGTTAATTCACATTTTTTCAGGTTTGCAGAAACACGTTTTGTGAGATTTTGGTGTCAGTGGACGACGTGTGCAGATTCTGTCTAAAAAAATTGGTTGTGATGACGAAAGTATAAGAGATAAATGAGGCAGTACAAGATAAAGATGGAAGCCTGATTAATAAGAAAATATTATTGATTATATATTGTTAATTCTAGAACAACAAAGTCACTACAGTAGAAAGGACGCTCCGAATAAAAAATATCTGACGACAGAGCTTAATGTAGCTAAGTTGTACAAAGGATTTTAGAAAAGTACTTTTCTGATTCTACCAAGCCACTAGTATTTAGTCAGTTGTTTAATGATATATTTTTTACAGAGTTTATTCTTTCTTTTAAGCTTCCACGACTTGACATATGTCTAACATGTGATAAAGTTAAAAGTCTGTTTAAAGTTTCATCATATCTTCCAACATTAACTCATATTTAACTGTAATACAGCTGTCAGCTTGTCTGTAATATTATGGGTATTTATTCAGAATACGAAGAAAGGGTCATCATTCTCTTCTGAAATGAAACTGTCGGGCAAAACTGAGTCTAACCAGATAGTTTGTAGTGTACATATTTTTTACCGGTAGCGAAATTTGATCCACAACAGAAGGGAAAATTTCTCCAAAATTCTCTGGTCAGATAATTGTGGTGGCCAAAATAAGAACCAGTCTTTACTTGTTATGTGTCTTGTTTTGATTGCAAACGTTTTCTTTTCAGAAATTATTCTTTAATTTCCTTTAAAAGAATATACATTTTTCGCGTATGATCACGATTTTGCCATTATAGAGAACGCAAAGAAGCATACCAAGCCACTTATACCAAAAGACCTCATTAAAACTATTGCTAATGCTGGAAAGAAAAATCCGTTCTTAGTAGTAAATACTACAACATTTCTGACTAGATGCATCAAGCTTATGGCTGTTTTATCGGTACACCAACACCTAGATACAGTGTTTTCTCTGTTATTTACCGACAAAATATCTCGAAATTTGGACACGTTATTCAAAATTATGTTGCAGTTAAACTGATGGTTTTACTTTTTAAATTTTTTTGAAAGTTCTTTTGAAATATCGGATTATACAGTTTAACGTTCTATTATAACCAAACTTTTTAAGCTCATCACTTGAAAGAGTTTTTTTTTCTGTAATCGTTGGTTTTTTTTCACCTTTTTATGTCCAGTAATAATCGAGAACAGCGCGTTCAAACTTTGAAGAAAATTGCTAAAAAATACTGAAATCTAATAGTGAAACGTGTTACTCATCATTGGCATTTAATTTCACCGTTATCGGCAGCGGACGTCAAATCTCATGAACGTACCGTCAGTTAGTTTGATTTGAAATCAATTTCAAGGTATAACTGTGAAATTTATTTGTTTGTTTATTTGTTTGTGACAACAAATTGTACTTTTTTTTTGATAATAATATTTTTATGTTATTTTAAATTTATTATAAATAAACACCATGATGTTTATTGCAGTCACATTTCACAAATTTATATTCAATACCATATTTAGCTAAGACATCTTCTTCTTTGAGTGCCGTCTTTAATTAAGGTTGGCGATAACCTCAGCAAAATCATTTCTGTCTCTGGCTTTTCTTATTAAATATTGAGAATCCAAACCAGTCCACTCACGAATGTTCTTCAACCAGGACGCCTGCCGTCTACCAGGACCACGTTTTCCTTTTACCTTCCCCTCTATAAGAAGCTGCAGTAGCTGGTATTTCTCATTTCTAGCTAAGACATATAAACTAAAAATGTGATAATTATTTTTAAAACATCTACAATAATCAAACAAAAAAGGTATTCCCGACAAAAGTAATTTGAATGGAGAATAATGCATTTGTTGTCATTAAACCACCCGCCGGCCGGCGCCACTGCGAAAACAGCTGTACCCGTCGTCGGCTGGCGTAAGCAGTGAGGAAAATTAAGTGATACGCATATTTCAAATCGCAGTGTGTTTTGACTGCTAAAACAGCCTTAATACATGATAAACACTAAAAACTTGTAGATATCTTTGGCTACTATGATTCGAGTAACATCTGAAAACTTTGGTGAGGTATAAATAAAAGTAACGGAAATTTTTGAAAACCTGGAAGCACTAAGGTAAGTTTAAGGTATTGAAAATAAAGATGGAGGAAACACCTGTGCCACTATCTACCGAAAAAAATAAAGATACCTAAGTCATGCTATTATATTTAAAAGGAGAAGCAAAAACTTTTTACAAGAACCTTATAAAATTCTGATTTTCTAATTTTTAATTTAAGTTACTTAAGTAAACAAATACATATTTGCTTTATTTTCAATAAATTATTGGTAATTTAATCTTTTTCTTTTTACTTTTAAATGCAAGTAAATACACACTTACAAAGTTATCACTTGCATAAATAACGACATTTACAATGTTTTGTCCTCTTAGTGTTTATAAATTAATTAATGTATAAACTATTTTACTTTACTCGACTTTAAATTTGTATCTCAATAGTGTTAAATAAACCAAAGTTCAGTAATAAAAATATTAAGATTTATTTAATTCATTATTTTTGAACTAAAACAGCTTTTTGTCTCTACTGAAAACTTTTATTTTGTGCACTTACAACGTTATGGTTTGGTTAAATGGTTTAATATATGCATAATAATTCCCATAGAAAATTTCTCTTTATTTAAACTAAAACACTTTTATGACATCTCCTTCAGTTTTCTTTTCGACGATCTATAGTTTCACGCCTGAGGAAACACCTAGGTAGTTTACTACCACATTTAATGGAATTTGTGGTTGTAAACTACAAATTTTATGTCCTAATAAAAAATTTATTTTCTTTTTATATATTCTTTAGAGGAAAATCAATGGACACTTTCACTACGCTCTTATCTGCTACATAAAAATCGCTATCTCTCATCTTTGCAGTTATCAAAATGAATACTTGTTTTTCTCGACCCCATATTTGTCTCCCAAGCTCTAAAAAGTTTGTTTACCATGAAACTATGAGATGTGCGTTTTATTTTTTTTTTAAGTAGACTGAGTTAGAGATGGCCTCAGAAGGCCTGTAGAAAAAATATTTAAGAACGTATTAAGAGTCCATTTATATTTTTATGGTTTTGACAGTAAATAGAACTTTGTATGGCAAGATGAATAATTTGGCTTACTTGTAGTTGATTAAGAACAAATGTATCAGAAAATAAAATTATAACATAATTGTTATATTAAAAAATAATACTACAACAATCTAAAAATTCTCTAAAGAATTTTAAAAGTTTGACAATAAAAATAGCAGATCCAGATTTATAACAACCTTAATCAGCTTAAGCAGTGCTTTTCAAGCTCTGGATATTGAAGCCCTAGGGGTTCGCGAACTATATGAAGTGGGTTCGTCAAAAAATTATAATATTAACGAAATTTATGCTTAATATTGCAGTAATGCCGCTTAAATAATCCAGTAAGTTCTACAACAACACCATCAGACAAAAGCGGATAGTTCGTAGCTCTGTAACAATCGTAAAAAAGCTCATCACAGTGTGGGCCTAGGTAAAATGATTTATATACAAATATATGCACTAAATATGATTTTATATTACAAGACAGTCTAAAAAATAAAGAAAAGTAATAATTTGCTTATAAGAAATAATTTTTTTTTTGTGAAATAGACCAGGATAGTATAGCAGGGTTAAAAAGTGTTTTCGGAGAACAGTGGACTAGTGAATAGTTTCTAAGAACAATTTGTATAGGAAAAATATTTCGGGGTTATTTAAAAATTACTAAATATTGTATCCATAGGCTATAAAAACTCAGACATCTTTAAAAGCGATATACCAATTTCTTTAAAACGTAAAACATTTGACCAATGTGTGCTACCTGTGATGACTTATGGTGCCGAAACTTTGACATTGACAGCTATAAGTTCTAAAACGCTGCAAATAGCTCAGAGGAAAATGGAAAAATCAATGCTGAGTATATCGCTTCGTGACTGAGTTAGAAATGAAGACTTAAGACGAAGAACAGGGGTTATCGATGTTATTTCCCGAATTGCCACACTAAAATGGAACTAAGCCGAACACGTCGCCCGAATCAGTGATGAAAGGTTGACAAGGAGATTGCTTGAGTGGAGGCTGAGATTAGACAAAAGAAGTAAAGAAAGACCTCCTACACGATGGACTGACGATCTCAAGAACAGGTCAAGAAACTTGATGAAAAGGGCTCAAGACAGAGCACAATGGACAAAAATTAGGGAGGCCTATGTCCAGCAGTGGACGCAAAGGGCTGGGTGATAATAATGATAAAATATTGTATAAAATCTTACACATTTTGTATTAGATAAGAATTTTAAGAGAATGTTTAATAGACAATGGTTTGTATATTATTTTTTTCGAAAGTAATGCTATGAATTTGACGTTATCTTTTACAAACACCGATTTGCCTGTAGACACTAAAGAAAATGTTAGTCGGTATTATCTTCTGTTAATTTAGGGAAAATCCTAAGTGGGTAAAACACGCGTGATTTTTTAAAATTTTAAAATAGGAAATTTTGAAGATGGATAGAAAGAATGAATGTGTATAATTGGCTAGGAAGAACGAGTGTTGGAAAACAGGACAATCGATTTGAAAGTTGAACCAGGAGATTTTAATCGTTGTGTTTTTACCATCCAGAATGAGAGGTCCAGTTTAAGAACTGGAGTGTGTGAAAAATAAGTATAAGCTATTGTTTGTAAGTTAAGTGGATGATAGTAGAATAGTTGAAGGCAAATCGAGACCAGGTCAAGAATCCCAAACTCCTTGTGCCCAAAGAAACTCCTTTCTCTGTAAGTACAGAACGAAAATGTATATAAATTTTTTGCGAGATAACCACTCAAGGCGGGAAAACTATTTGGCTGAAAGAGTGCCATTATTATTATTTTGAAAAGAGTCAGTTTTTTAATTTTGGAGGAGTAAATCAAAAAGGTCAGTCAAATTATTTGTAAAATAACCATTGTATTTGTACCATATATGCTTTTTTTAAACCCATATTAGCATAAAGCTATTAGCTAAATTTTTCAATGTTCCTTTACGTTTTTCTATCTTCTGCCATTCTAGCACATTCTGACAATGGAGCGCCAATGGTAGAAACAATATGGTCCGTGTATCGTGTGGGTAATCTACCTCTATTTATTTTGCCTTCTACTTTTCCTTGGATGGTAAGTTTTTAAGACCATTTCTTTGAAGCACATGTCCAAAATAGCTTATTATTTGTTCTGATATTTGTGTTCTTAGTCTTTTCTTTATGTTAAGCTGGTCCAGTATGGATTCATTTGTTCTTCGGGCAACCCATAGTATTCTTAGCATTCGTTTCCAGCAGTACATCTCAAATACATCTATGTTCTTTTTGTCTTTCTCAGTAAGGGTCTAGCATTCCGATGCATGCAAGTAAAAACTGGAAAAACTGGACTTCTTACTAGTCTCATTTTTGTATCGGTAGTTATTTCATGGCTTTTCCAAATTTTTGTTAATTTTGCCATAGCGCTTTTTGCGATTGCTGACCGCCGCTTTATTTCTTCAGTACAGCCTCCTTTGTTTGTTAATAATGAGCCCAGATACACACATTTATCTACAACAGGGATATTGTTTATCATGACCAGATAATTTTGATTGATATTAGCTCTGTCAATTATCATGATTCTCTGACGATAACATAACCTAATTTTATTGTTGTGCATTTTACTAAATTAAGGTGGTTCTTTGGTTGTCTTCTTCTTCTTCTAGTTCCATGACCGTTATCGATCGTTGGATATCATGTTGGCTACCATATTCGCTATCGTGACTTTATTGACAGCAGCTCTAAATAACGATGTAGTTGATTTTCCATACCATTGCCTTAGATTTTTCAGCCATGATGTTCTTCTTCTACCAGGACCACGATTACCTTGTATCTTTCCCTGAATGATCAGATGTAAAAGATCATATTTTTCAGGGTGTCTCATAATATGACCGAAGTATTCCAGCTTGCGTTTCTTTATTATATTGACCACTTGTGTTGTTTGGTTCAGCCGTCTAAGGACCTCCTCATTTCTAACTCTGTCGACCCAGCTTATTTTCAGTAGTCGTCTGTATACCACAATCTCAAAGGCTGTCAAGCGTTTAAGCATAGCCTCAGTTAGGGTCCACGCTTCTACTCCATACAGCAGGACAGGAAAGATGTAGCAAGATATCATACGAACTCTAAGGTCAATGCTAAGATCATGACTGCAAAGTACGTTCCTCGTTTTTACAAAGGCAGCTCGGGCTTGTTCTATTCGGCTTTTAATTTCTGCGGTTGGATCCCAGCTCTCATTGATATTACTACCGAGATACACGAGTTTCTCTACTCTGTCCAGTGTGGCATCTCCGATTTTTATACCGTCATCATGTATATAATTTTGTTTGCTAACTATCATATATTTAGTTTTCTTAACGTTCAGTTTTAATCCATACTGATCACAAGTCTGTTTTATTTTGTTCATTAGATTTTGAAGGTCTTCTCCGCAATTGGCAAGGACTAAGGTATCGTCGGCATATCTAATATTGTTGACGGTTACTCCATTCACAATAATACCTTCGGTTGTCTCCATTAAGGCTTTCTTAAATATTTCCTCCGAATATAAGTTAAAAAGTAAAGGCGACAATATACAGCCTTGTCTCACTCCTCTTTTTATATTTATTTCATCCGACAGTTCTTGTTCAACCTTTATTCTTGCCACTTGATGACAGTTGGTTGTCTTAAGAAAACTATTGGTAAACCTATGTCGCGTAGAAAGCTGTTAGTTGATATGGTTATTGGCCAACATGAAGATTCGAAGATTCGGCGGTTCTAGTAAATATCGAAGAAACTGTATTACACACTGAAAGTTAGGACTTAAAACATCAGTGGGAAGTGATATAAGAGGATTTAAAAGGTGTTAAGTTGATGCCCATTCCGTTGCGAGCATTCACAGTAAACAGACGATCCTTAAAATCACATTAAGCGGCAGATAAGTTTTTGCGGTGATTAAAAATCAATATTTATATTTATAATTTAAATTTTGTGTAAATATATCGGTTAAATTTTTGGAATTTTTGTGAAAATAAGTGATTTACCTCCCCTAATGGGGGAGGAAAATAACAATAAGACGCAAATGTGCGATTTAAGTGTTGCGACAAGTTCTCCAGAACATGACATGGAAATTGGTGCGAGTTCCGGTAATAAAACTGACAAAACAAGGGAAGTAAAACTTTATAACATTTCTTCTAATAATTATGATTTTCATAGCTGTTGCGTATATATCGAGAATTTAAATAATCAGAACATTTCTCGTTTACATCCAATGATTGTGGGGGAAATTTTGCATCAAAAACTTAAAATTAAAAATCTAAAGGAAATTAAATCTATAGGAAAAAATAGAGTTAAAGTTATTTTAAAATCAATTTTGGATGCAAATCATCTAGTAACACATAATAAGTTAAAGGATGAAAATTTAAAAGCCTATATCCCTAACCATCTCTTGGAAATCAAGGGAATAATTCACGATGTAGATACGAGGTATGATACTGATTATTTAAAAAAACATATAGACTCTTCCGTTAAAATTACTGACATTAAAAGAATGCATAGAAAGGTAGATAAAGACGGTAAAACAGAATACGTCCCCAGACGAAATATTATAGTTACATTTGAAGGAAATGTTTTGCCAACTTATGTCGTAGTTAATTTTGTGTATTTGCCAGTAGAAAGATTTGTAGGCAGGGTAATACAGTGCTACAAGTGTCTGAAATTTGGTCACATTTCTAAGCAATGCAAGGGCACACAAGAATTTTGTATACGATGTGCAGAAATTAAAAATGATAGTCACATATGCGACACTAAAAAAACTTTTTGTATACATTGTAAAAGTAAAGATCATATTTCGATCTCCAAAAGTTGTCCCGTTTATGAGGAACAAAAAAAAATTAAAAACATTATGCTAGATCAAAAAATCTCCTTTCTAGAAGCCAGAAGATATAAAGAATCATCTTTTTCCGGATTTGTTACTAATAATAAATTTTCGTTATTGTCAAACCTTGAAGAAAATTTTCCAAAACTACCTAATGTATCTGATGACATTACGTCATCTCATCCTACCATTCCAAGACCGTATATGAAAAAATCAACAAACTTTGCTCATCCTGGACCTAGTAAGATTAATACTGAACATTATGCACATAAAAAAAGGAAAGTGTCTACTCCTGTTTCACAATCCCCTACAGATTCTACCACCTTTCCTTTTAGATTTGGTCCGATACAACCTCTACCACCTAATCCCAATAAACCTAATAGTTCAATAGATGGTGAAAAAAACAAGATAGTTATTTCGTTAGTCAATTTTTTTTCTGAATTTATAAAAAATGTCAAATCAGTTGAGGATGTAAAAACACTGGATAATAATTTGTTAGCTAAGGGTTTGTATACTGTTCTCGAGGATATTTTTAAAAGTACTTAAATTTATGGCCTTAAACACTAAACTTAAAATTATGCAATGGAACGCTAGATCAGCTGTTGCAAATAAAAACAGCCTACTCAATTTTCTTACTAAAGAAGATGTTGATATAGTTCTTTTAAGTGAAACCTGGTTCAAAAGTAATGTTGTATATAATTTTAAAGGTTATAATATTGTTCGTCAAGATCGTGCAGACGGTTTTGCTGGTGTCGCTATTTTGGTAAAAACGGGTATCCGTTTTGAAATATTAAAATTAAATAAAAACTTCAATAAAGAGCTGCTTGCCTGTGGTATTAAAATTAATTACGATAATACTCACTTGAGTTTTCTCTCTGTGTATAGATGTCCAAAAACCAAAACCAGAATAGAAGATTGGAAAAACTTATTTTCCCAAGTGAAGCACCCCTGCATTATTGGGGGTGATATGAATGCCCACAATGCGCTCTGGGGATCATCAAAAAATGATAATATTGGCGATCAAATTGTAGAGACCCTACAGGATCTTGATTTTATTGTGATGAATAACGGTCAACCTACTTGTCAAGGAAATCCAGGACATTCAGATTCTATGATTGATATTACGGTTTGTTCCCCTTCCATTTTTGCTAAGACATTTTGGACTGTAGATTCGGATACACTTGGATCAAATCACTTTGTTGTAAAAATAGAACTCGAATACTCAAGAGTTATTAATGAGACCATATACCCCAAAAGTAAATGGAATATTAAGAAAGCCAATTGGGATATGTACGCTGAAATAATCGAGAATATGTTAAATGAAAGTGGACCTATATCCCCAAATGCTGAAGAAAAATATAATATTTTATTAGACTGTATCAATAAAGCTTCCACACAATGTATTTGCCAATATAAACCCTTTAAGTGTAAAAAACGGACTCCTTCACCGTGGTGGGATGCAGAATGTGATCTAATTGTTGCAGAAAGGAAAAATGCATTAATAAAATACAAGCAAGATCCATCAGTTGAAAATTTTATTAAATGTAAACAAGCAAGTGCTCACGCTAAGAAATTATTGAAATCAAAAGCCAAACAAAGCTGGGTTGATTGGTGCTCAAAATTAAATAAACAAACATCGCCTACCTCGATTTGGAATCAAGCGAAAAGGATGAACAGGAAAATGGTCAATGCTCCATTACCACTGGAAGATTCGTGGACAGAAGAGTTTTTGGACAAAATTGCACCACCATATGTGAACAATCACGAAGATTTGATGTTATTCAATCCGAATCATAGTCATTTTCTCTTAAAACCATTTACAATGCTAGAATTGGACTGTGCCCTTAGTGATCGTCCTAACACTTCTCCTGGTTATGATGAAATCAAATATGTTATGCTACTGAATTTACCAAATAATGCAAAAGAGTTGCTTCTAAATATTTTTAATCAGATAATTAGAGAAGGTTCTAACATTTCAGCCTTCAAACATATTATTGTCATTCCTATACCCAAACCTGGGAAAAATCTAAAATTAGTTGAAGCTTACAGACCCATATCTTTATTATCTTGTGTACAAAAAACTCTAGAGAGGATAATTAAGGCTAGGTTAGAATGGTGGTTACTAGAGCAGAACCTTCTACCCAAAGAACAATACGGATTTAGGAAAGGTTTTGGTACTTTGGATGCATTGGCTACCCTAGTTGTAGACATTCAAAACAATTATTCCCGAAACAATTACTTACCAGCATTATTTCTTGATATAGAAGGTGCTTATGACTCTGTGTGTTTAATAGCACTTAAAGAAAAAATGACAAGAATATTTCAAATTCCAGCCCAATTTGCCGCTAGTATTGTTAATCTATACTCAAACAGATTAGTTTATTTAAGAAAAGAACAAATGCTCATAGGTCCCAGAATCGTAAACAAAGGATTACCTCAGGGTTCTGTATTGAGCCCTATCCTGTTTAATATGTATGTAGCGGACTTGTACAATATTAAAATAAATAACATACCCTTCAACCTCATACAATATGCAGATGATTTCTGCATTTACACAGAACACAAAGAATATCAAACAGCAATTAAAAACTTGGATAGTATCTATCAGCTACTTCAAAAATGGCTCCATAAAAACAATTTTGAATTATCTTGCAATAAATCTCAGGTTTGCATTTTTACTAGACATTATAAACCTAACGATCAAATAATTAAATTAGGAGAGCATCAATATCCACTAAAAAGTAAGGTCAAATATTTAGGGATGACACTTGACAAACATTTGACTTGGAAGGATCATATTGAGGATATGTTAAACAAATGCAACAAGGGAATAAATTTCCTTAAATCGATTAATAAAACGTGGTGGGGTGCTGATGTAGATGTAAATTTATTATTCTACAGAGCGTATATCCGCTCCATTCTTGATTACGGAAGCATATTTTATGGATCAGCCAGTAATGTATTGCTAAATAAAATTAACGTAATACACAATTCAGCTTTACGTATATGTTTAGGTGCTATGAAGTCCACACCAATTCAACCCTTGTATTTGGAAGCCTTGGAACCACCTTTAAATATCAGACGAAACTTCCTGTCCGAAAAATTTCTGGTAAAGACATATATAAAAAATCAATCCTTATACACAAAGATCTTGACTTTGAATTTGCTATGATTTGTCTACTAAATACTGGGAAAAAAAGAAATCGCCTTTAGTCTGCGAAGCTCTGCAACATAATATGGAAGCAATAAAAGAGATAGATAAAGCTACGTATACACTTCACAACATTTCATATGCAACATATTGTGCAAATACAGATATCATGGTACCAAAATATAGTGACAATATACACATAAACAGACAGATTATTCACTCAATATTATCAGAATTCAAAAACTCCGTCGTTATATATACTGATGCTTCCAAATCATCAAACGGCACTGGATGTGCTTTTTTTATCCCGTTGGAACGAATAGAACATACATTTAAGTTAAACTCCCAGACCTCTATTTTTACAGCGGAAGCTCTTGCAATATATGAGGCCTTACTTTATGCAACAGAAAGTAGCTCGGATCATATAGTGATATTATCGGATTCTTTATCAGTTTTGACCTCTATTGGGAAACCGGGATTGCCAAATACGTACAGTTGCCCTTATATTTACAAAATTAAGGATATCAAACAAAAGTTAGTAACAAGGGGCAAAAATGTGGTCTTTGTTTGGATTAAAGCACATATAGGTTTGGAACATAATGAACATGTAGACCAATTAGCAAAGAAAAGTATTTTATCTGGTAGAGAAACTTCGTATAAAATCACGGCTTGCGACTTTCTGGCTTTCTTAAAAATAAGATTATATCAAAGGTGGGATAATATATGGAAGGAATATTCCATTGTTAGCCCAAATAGATACACTTCTCTTCAAACAGATATTCCTAAAACACCTTGGTATAAGTCTTTTAATGTACCTAGAAAATATGTTACCTCGATAATTAGACTGAGATTTGGACATGCTTGTTACCCCAAACATTTATTTAAACTCAATGTTTTAGATAATGATCGATGTGAATTTTGTACAGAAGAAGGAAACCTAGATCATATATTTTTCAGTTGCCCCAGAAATACTATAATTTCAGCAAGATTAATAAATAACTTACATAAATACAATATATTAGCCCCTTGGAACCTTCAGTACTTATTATCACTAGACTCGAGACCAGTGTATGATTCCTTAGTTATGTTTTTAAAGGATAGTAAAATAACCATGTAAATAATTATGCATTAGTTAATAAAGTAACCTTTGTTTCTTACCCAATTGTCAAATTCCCCTCTTACCGTGGCCTAGTGTTGTATGTCTTAAAAAAAAATGCCTTGATGGGCCCCTAGGCGAGAAGAGAGTGACCCTGTTTACCTGTTCTTTGTTTTGTATATTTATTAATATAAACTCAGACAACTTTTTTTTTTACCATGTTGAGTCTGGCTGAATGACTAAAAGTCTATGCCAATAAAAAAAAAAAAAAAAAAAAAAAAAAAAAAAATAAAAAAAAAAAAAAAAAGTTGATGCCGAAATTAA
Organism: Diabrotica balteata; assembly: GCA_918026665.1. Lineage (NCBI taxonomy): Eukaryota > Metazoa > Arthropoda > Insecta > Coleoptera > Chrysomelidae > Diabrotica > Diabrotica balteata. Next base: position 58,088,389 of record OU898280.1, read on the forward strand.
AGAAATAACTTCAACTTCTAGATCTACTGGCCATTATGAAGAATTAGTGTCATATTTGAATAGTAATAATTCAGATGTAGATGAAGATTATAATTCTTCCGACACTTCATCTGACACAAGTGACAATGAGGGGCGAGATAAATATCAAGCAATGTCATGTAAAAAATGTGAAACAACAACTACTTCCAGTAATAATACGGATGACATAGTATGTAATGATACTTTTACAAATAAAAGTGACGATGGCAAAGACCAAATAAATAACTCTTCTATACCTAAAAAACCGAAACACAACAGAATAGAAGTCAAAGAAAAGAAAATGTTAGGACAAGAACAGGTATACAATAACCTGCAAAAGTATTTCAAGCGCTTACTAGTTGCTATCGCAATGAATGTCACGAGAACCTCTCCATAGATAAACAAAAACAATGATTTTTTTTAAAGTGCAAGACAAAGATCAAATAATTTCTAAAAAGGTGAAGATTGAGTCAAAGAACACAGAAAAAAAGGAAAATGAGAAAATAATAAAAACAGACAAATTGTGGTATCCTATAGTATCACATATAACGACAAAACGTTAAAAGTTAAGTTTGCAAATACATGTTCCAGAATCTACATGGTATCACAAGAGAAAAAATTGATATTTTAATAAAAAAAACAATATCATCCACGGGTTTTATAGAACCTAATGGATCTGGAAAACGCCAACCACATAACGCTCGATAAGACGAAAAAGCTGAAGCTATAAAACACATAGAGTCTTTTCCAAAATATGAGAGCCACTACTCTTGAAGACACACAAGTCTACTCTATTTAGCTCCCAATCTAAATATTAAACTTATGTATGATCTGTATGTATCAAACAGAACAATGCCTGAATTATATTTATTTTATGCTAAGATTTTTTAAGAACTTGGATATAAATTTAAAAATCCTAGTATCGATACATGACTTGTGGTTATCAAGAAAACTAGAAAAAATCCTCTAATACTGAAGAAATACGTGCAGCCGTGGATGAAGAGAAAAAAAAACACCTTTAGCTAGCAGATATTGCCTATAGTGAAAAAAAGTAAATATAGAGTTCTCCAGAAACAGTAGCGGTAAAATGGTTGTTTTAGTATTTGACTTACAACAGAACCTATCAACATCCAATTTAAGCACAAATGTAGTCTACTATAAAAGATTCCTCTGGACATATTAACCTCACCATCATAAATTGCACTGAAAACACCACTTTATGTTTTATGTGACGTGAGGGGTTGTCAGACCGTGGATCAGATAAAGTTGCTTCTTGTTTTTTAAATTAACTTGACTAGTTAATACAGTTAAAAAAGTTGTTCTATACTCGGATTTTTTCCCGGAAAAAACAAAAATAACGTTGTTGCAGGAGCAATGTTTTTGTTTGTTTATAGATCAACAACCATAAATGAAATACAACACAAGTTTCTGAAGTGGGTCATACTAAAATGGAATATGATGCCGACCATGCAATGATTGAGCGTGCCAAAAAATCGTCACAAATTGAAATAAGGATACCTCATGACTGGTACCAGTTTGTTAGAACTGTACCCGGTTAGAAGAAATTCCAGGTTATCGAAATGCAGAGGAAAGATTTTCTAGCGTATTCAAAACTTTTTCAGAATATCTATTTAAAGCGTGATAAAGTTGTTGATAATGAAAATGTGAAATGGCATGATATAAAAGTTTTTCGTTTTGGTAAAGAGTTGGGTGTTATAGACATTAAATATGCACATAAAGGTCTTGAAGTTTCTACCCTTAATATTAAACGCAGCAGATGGATCCTGCATTAGAACCTGTTTATAGTATATTAAAGCAATATTCATACTAGCTTTTCGAAATCTGGTGGTTAAAGGTATTATGTCCAAAATCGAGGACGTATTACCTTTATTCACTCAAATGTATAGTAGTTCAGAAGTTGATTATTTGACATTTAACTTTATTGGTTATGTTATGGAAATGAGTGTAACTGTGTAATTTATTTTGTGCAAACATTTTTGCAGTTAAGGCAAAAAGCTACGAAAAAATTATGGAGAGTAGAGAAAAAATAATTTACTGACTATAATTTCAACAGAAAGAAGAAAATACTGAAGCAGACTAGCAACTATTACAAGCCGTATCAATTTAGAAGATACTACAAAAATTACAAAGTATCCTTATAGTGACATGAAACATCTGATTAAAGATCATTGTAATAACATTTGGCAAAATTACTGGGAAAATTCAGTAACCAAATTAAACCCAATATGTCCAAAGGTGAAAAGCTCTTTGAATAACCCCACAAGTAGACGAGATCAAGTAATTTTAAACCAACACACGTGACACACAAATTTTTAATCAGTAAAAATCCACCGCCAAGTTGCAATAACTGCTCCACTTCATTGACAGTGAAACACTTCCTGCTTGCTTGCCCGTGTTTCCAAAATCAAAGAACAATGCATGGAATTCCAGACGACCTCAAATCCATCTTGACAGAAAAAAATTTAAATGTATTAAATTACTTAGGAGACATGAAATTGTATTTTACTATTTAATGTACATAATTGTATTAAAACTAGTATGTTTATCATTCCACTAATAACCCTGCGTGGTTGATGTGATATAAGTGTTTTAAATAAAAAATAAATAAATAAATAAATAAATAATTAACTTAGAACAAAAAACAATAAAATGCTCATTACTCAAAAAACATCATTTTGTGACATATGACCTTTATCCACATTATTATTATGTCTTCAATTGTAGACAAAAGTATGAAGGAATAAATTAATATGTTTTCGTTTTCTAGAAACTATTTTTATATCCTTTTTATATTCTTGATATTTGATCTGCCGATTAAATACAACTGAGAGGCATAGATCGATAAAATATTACCAAGTTTAAAGGAAACCGCTTTACCACGGGTTATTTTGTTTAACTTATTCAACATCCACCTCTAGTCTTTTAGAGTGACGTAACAATTCGCCATAGGCCTTTCGTTTAACTTTGAAGGAACTTCTATTTCCGGGATGAAAGGGTTGCGCCTAGAGTCTCTCTTGACAAACTTTAAGATATGAACCGAATATAAACACTGCCATTCAAATTGGTGAATGAGCTAACTGATTTTCTATTTGCGGGTAATATTAAAAATAAAATATAAACTTTTACGATGGTTAAATATCCTTTGAATCTCTCATTAGTCCCTAAATTGATGTTCTATTTGTAAGTTTGATTGACCATTAATTGACATAACGAGCAATTTAAATTTATATCGAAACTACTACACATTTGTATTAGCAGTGTCCTATTTCATTTTAGATGATTCGAAGTTTTATTTACGAAATTGATTATTTACACTGTAATTAACGAACTACAAAGACATGCACTATAAATCATCGTCGTAATTATACTACACACATAAGTTAACTGCAACAGATTTTTTGCAACTGGAAAATATTTGTTGAAAATATACATGAGGTCCATATGTATGGAATAAATTCATTTTTAGCGTTATTGTACTATGAGAAAAAAAGCTGAAACAGGTCGATTTTTATTCTTAAATTGACAATTTACAATATAAAAATACTATTTCCTTCCAGCACCCCTTTTGAAATACCGGGTCGTTAATCGCCAAACAGACCATAGGAAATTTAATGGGAAATTCTAAATTGTTCAATTCCTGCTTTTCTAATTCTGAATTATGTATTAAAAATAAATGTTAAAATTGTTCTACGAATTAAATGTATTGTAAAATTTTGTAAAAATATAATATATTTTTCAGGCGACCCCTTCAAGTTAAGCCACACGAGGTACAAGAATGTGTATGACATGTTGCGTTTGGTCATATTGATGATTCTAATATCTGACAATATTGAAATGTCAATATTTTTTTTTGTTATTTTTTTTTATTTGTTATTAAATTATACACAAATACTAAAATACGCAAATTTTCACAAATACTACTACTACCAGTGAACAATAAATAGTAATTTTACAAAGAAATAAAATTGATGAAATGTATTCAGTTCATAAAAAATTGTAATAATGTACTAGGCAATAGTGCGAGCACTGCCAGATCTTTATTTAACACAAGGTATCATAATAAACTCCAATCCAATTCCAAGTTATACAACAATAATGTAAAGAATTTCAATATAGTTTTACTGTGATCTTTCCTAATAATAATTTATGATAATTTTTAAACATAAAACTATAACAAATGTTCAAACAAGCCTTTTTGTACTAAGCAGTATCCCACTCGACTGTAAAATTCTCGTCTTAACAATAGCCAGAATGCGTGGCGTTATTTTTGCACACTATTCAATAATTCGCATTTTTAATGCTTCAATATCTGTAAATTTATTATTCCTAAATAAAACATTTTTATTATTGCTACTTTCTCCTCAACTGAATACATATTTTAATTTACTAAGTATATTTTTTTTAAACAATAAATCACATAATAAAAAATTTGGCAATTCAAATATTGTCAAATATCAGAATCATCAATAGGACCAAACGCAATATGTCATACACATTCTTTTACCTCGTGTGGCCTGACTTTAAGGGGTCGCCTGAAAAATGTATTATATTTTTACAAAATTTTGCAATAAATTTAATTTGTAGAACAATTTTAACATTTGTTTTTATTACATATTTCAGTACTCTACAAATAGTTTCCTATGACTTTTGATGTAAAATAATTAGGGAAGCAGGAATTCAACAATTTAGAATTTCCCATTGAATTATCTATGGCCCGTTTGACGATTCACCACCCTGTATAAGCACTGCCTCGAAAATATTAAATAACAGAGGGGGTCGTGTGACACCTTGTTAGAAAGGGATTTTAGTACTCTGTTTAGCAATATAAAGTTTTTTGAGTTTGGTGCAATTATAACTGAGAAAAGTGATTTTTAAGATGTAAAATTTTGATAACGTGTATCACAAAACTTTAGGTTAAATGACGATAATAATGTGACATAACATTTAAAATGTATTTTTCAATGTACTTTACAAATAAATTAAATGTTTAAATGACCACCATTCACTTCTTGACAATTGCAATTCTCGTACATTAGTACAGTTATTTTGTTTATTTCTTCCGTTAATCTAACCGTAAAAACAGCAGTACTGTTTGGTCTATTAAAATGTACTTCAGCTTTTAAACAACTCCATAAGAATTAATCGAGAGGAGTCAAATCGGAGATCTAGCCAGCCATTCGATTGTTCTACCACAATCCTACCACATTGAAGACAGAAAGGTTTTCCAATCCAACTATTGGGAAAAAACTCATTTAAATAATTTCTTACTAAAAGTGCAAAATACGGTGGAGCTCCGTCTTGTTAGTAGTAAATAGATCCATTTATCTCATTTGGATGATTAACATCAGGCAAAAATCTTTGTACTGTATGCACTAAAAAGTTAATCAAAAAATTTAGATAAACCTCACAATCAACTGTGCCCTCAAAAAAAGGACCAATGTAAATTTTCATTTTATTTTAAAATTTAACATTTTTGCGTATATTACATATACTTAATAATATTAATGTGAGGTTTTTAAATATTTAAAAAATAAAAAAGGAAATTTATAATTGGGATTTGAACTCACAACCACCAGCGGATACTAACGGATTTCAAAATTGACAGCTCTCGGTCAAACACTGATTATTTTGAAATACAAAAGCTTAAATACTTATTATCTTACATATTTAACGTTTTCACAGATTCACTCTCATGCAAATTTCCAACGCCTACCGTGCGTATAGAAGTAGAACTTAAAAAAAAACTATTTTGTTTATAAAGATTTGTTACAAATCTGGGGTATTCTTTCCATCATTATTTCATAGAATTTTTGACTTGTGTCATGATCATCTTCATTTAACTTCTGAACCAACTGAACTTTGTAACGGTGGTATTTTTCTTTACGCAAAACTCTCAAAATAGATTATTTACTTATATCATTGAAGGCGAGAAGTTCTCGAGTAACCTTATGACGAATTTTTCTCGATCTCTAGAAGTACATCTAACTTTTTTTTATCAGTAAATTTAACATTTCTACCTGGGTTTTCAATATTTTTTACATGTCCGATATAACGAAACTTCTTTTTAATTTTGCTAAAAGTAGACTGCGACACTTGTTGACCAGGGTATTTATTATTAGACATTTCACAAACCTCCTTTTGAGTTCTTGTTTTATTACTAAAACCAATCATAATTAAAATGTCTATTCTTTGAGTCTCAGACAAATGAACCACAATTAAATTTTATACGTACACAAATATTATACTGAGATGTAACTTTAAATACCTAAATGACAGCAGCCTACTAGATTCATGTCAATTGTTTATTTGGCATTTTGACTTATGTTTTATTAACTTCAAAAAGGTTTAGCAGAACAGATACAAAAATACCTAATTATTTTTAAAGTATATTTTAATAGACCAGGCAATATTGCTGATTTAAAAGTTAGGATAACTGAAGAAATTGACAAAATAACCCCCGAGGTCTTAAAAATGTACGAGAATTTCAAAATCGCCTAGAGTATTATTGTCAAGAAGTAAATGGTGGTCATTTTGAACATTTAATTTAATTGTAAAGTACATTGAACAATACATTCTAAATATTATGTGAAATTATTATCATCATTCAACCTAAAGTTTTGTGATAGAGACATTATCAAAATTTTACATCTTAAAATATCTTTTCTCAGTTATCATTTCACCAAACGTAAAAGACGTTATATTGCTGAACAGAGGACTAAAATCCCTTTTTTAACAAGGTATCATACGACCCCTTTTGATAATTAAAATTTTGTTGCTGGAGGGCGATAATATTTTTATACTATAAATTGTCAATTTAAGAATAAAAGTCGACCTGTTTCAGGTTTTTTTTCACAATTAGTACATATTAACGCTAAAAATTAATTTATTTCATACATATATGGACCGCATGGTATAATAATAATAATAATATACGTTTATTAATAGTTATTACAATAATTTACAATTTCAGGTTACTTATAATAAAATAGACAGAAAAAAGTTTTAAAAACATAAACATGCTTGTTGACTTAATCTGTCTAATATTGACAGGTGTAGGTTTATTGATTTTTTTTTACAAATCATTATTTTATTTTTACAGTTTTTAGTTTTATTTCTATATTGTTTTAAGTAAATAGTATAATTTATATTTATTAAATTGTCACACAACTCCATTTTTTCTTTTACCCAAGCAGTAACTAAGTTTTTATACAAATAAAATGTTTTTAATATTTTTATAATTTATGGGCAATTGATTGTATATTCTTGAAGCGAAATATTTAATTGATCAATGCGTGATTGTTTTTAAAGTGGAAAGACATTCGAGATTCAATTTTCTTCTTATTTCATAATTTGATACTTTTACTTTAAGACGAATTTTATCTTTATGGATATTAAGTAGATCTAAGCAGTACAATTGCCAAACACGAAGAACCTAAGTTTCATGAAAAAGTTGGTCTGAAGGATAGGTTTTTCGTTTTCCATATATTTGTTGATGAAACCATTTCTGAGTATTTTGAAGGATCACCAGATGGCAATCAGACACTCCACCCCATCCTAAAATACTATATACAAGATAAGACTCTTGGTAACAGTCCAGCATTTTTCTTATAATATTGTTTTATTTGTAAGTCCCATTTAAGGTGCCTGTCAATTAAAACTCCTAAATATTTTATGTACTCTGCTTTAAATGTTTGTTGTTTTTTATTTATTTTTAATGAATTTAAAGTTGGCAAAGAAGTTATTGCAAAAGGTGTATATTAAGTTTTTTAATATTTTAGTATAAGTTTGTTTATGTGAAACCATATATTTATAATTTTGAAGTCTTGTTCTGCTATAATTTTAAGATCTTCTCAAATATCGGGCTTATAAAAAATTGCTGTGTCATCAGCAAAACTAATTATGTTTCCAATAGTTTTTTATTTTGATCATGTCAGTAACAAACATTGTAAAGAGTAGAGGGCCTAAAACGGCCCTTTGCGGTACGCCTTAATTAATTACTTCAGGATCACTTTTGACACAATCAATTTCTACAAATAATTGTTTTCTGTCATTTAAGTAACTTTTTCGTAATGTCAAAATCCGACCTTTCACACCATACCTCTCAAGTTTTTTCAACAAGGTATCACGAGATATCGTATCAAACGCCTTAGAGAGATCGACAAATATGCATAAACTATGTTTATTAGATTTAAAAGCTTTTGATATTTGTGATGTTAGTTTACAAATAGCATCTTGTGTCGATTTTCTTTCTCTAAAACCGTATAAGCAATTCGATATTATACTAAACCTATTAAAAAAACTTATTATTCTACTTTTAAATTTTTTTAATACACAGATGAAAAAACCAAATGAAAAAAAGACTGGCCTGTAGTTAATCACGTTTTTTTTATTTCCTGTTTTAAACAGGAATTTGTTTTTGCATATTTTGCCTACCTACGTAAATCCAAAAATTTGTTATACATTTACCCCGTTCGTGGAGTATTATATTATTTTTTCGGTAATTAAGACAATTATTATAATTTTAATTGACAAAGCAGTTTATTCTAGTTTGGAAGAACATTATGGTGTAGGTTATTTAAATAAAAATTAAACATTAACCTCAAATTTTTGTTATAATACATTTGCCCCTTGGAATTTTGTTGTTAGGGTAAATGTATTATTACAGATTGGGAGAAATGTATCATTAGTAAATCACATTTTTCCCGTTTATATAACTTTCTGAATTTAAAATTTAAACAGTGGTGGTGCAAGTTTTACAAGGTTTATTTTTTGTTATATATACCATGGTTCGCTGCTACAAAAGAAAAACATTAAATGAGAGAAAACATTCGGCAACTGATTTCAACCCTGCAATGTCTGATATTTTAGAATATCGTGTACAAAACACCATATGTGCCCTACATTGCCGTAGAAAAGGTAAACGGGGAGCAGTAAATTTCTACTGTTATCGAAGCTAGATTAGCCAATGATCTTAAAACGATGAAGAAATGGGGATACGGCCTATTAAGGACAGAAGTCTTAGAAATTGTAAGAAACTTTGTAAAGATTAACCATATTGAAACTTATTTCAAGGATGGAGTTTACTAAATATAAAGATTTTAATTTGTCGACCACATCTACAACAGATTTGGTTTGGTTGTAAAATGTTAGCACTTTAGGCTTTTTAGCATTACCTCTTTTATGGTCGATAATATCTTGATCGAACAAAGTCGACAAAACTAAAGAATTTTTATTTTTCTTTGGTAAGTAGGAGGTATTCTTTGGCAAAAGCAAACATAGACGTATTTTCGTTATAAGAAATTGTCGCATGTAATATTACGACCTGTATTAGCAATAGGTTTTATCAAACGTTTCACAAGTGCTGCCAGACTATTATCTTGCTGAAATGGGCCATTTGGCTGCTTACCTGCATACACCTCCAAGTTACTAGTATGCCAGTGAATAAATTTTAATGCCATACTTCGCTGGCTTACTGGGAATATATTGCCTAAATGCACATTTTCCACGAAAGGCTTTCAGCATTTCATCAACTGTAGCATAACATCCTATTTCATAATTAGCCTTACATTTTTTCACAAATCAGTCAAATACTTCTCGTATCGGCGCTAGTTTGTCCGTTTTCCTGCGCTCTTCTCTATTCCTAAAATCATCAAATCGGAGTGCCTTTAGTTGAAGACGAAACCGATTTTTTCCCATTGTTATTCTGAATATACTGTCCCATCCACAGCGCATAAGTCATCCACACTTACATGAACACTTTTCCAGGTCCCAGCGAAGTAAAGTGTTCCAAAAAGTGTTTTCTCATTAATAGCACTGCTGTAGTAAGTCCCGTTGCATCACCATTACTTTATTTTGCAACAGAAAGAGATAGGCCACAGTAGTAATTAAACTGCCGGCGAAACATTCTCGTGCATGTAAATGGAAAATAGACTTTTCTGAGTTTGATTCTGAACACAGTGACCAAGAACCTCAACATATTAGGTTAGGTTAGTAATAAAACGAAAATTATGACCAACCAACCAGAAGAATTATTAATAATTATAATTGCATAAACAACTATAGAACAAGTAAAAGAATATGTATATTTGGGACAACTAGTTAAAATCAATCAAAAAAATCAGACCGGGAAATAAAGAGAAGGATACGGTTGGCTTGGGTAACCTTCGGAAAAGTTTCGTATATACTAAAAAATAAAAAATACTTTCAATATTTAAAAATAAGAGTCTTCGACCAATGCATACTTTCTGCTCTCACCTACGCTTCTCAAACTTGGATCTTTACAAAGAAAAACTAGCAAAGACCTAAAGACTCATGGAAAGGCAAATGCTGAACATCAGGCTATCAGACAAGAAAAGAAATACTTGGATCCGAAACAAAATAAAAGTATCCTATGTATCAACCAGATAGCAAAAAGTGAAAGTTCGCTGGACATACTATAAGACAGAAAGACGACAGATAGAATAAGATGATCATACTCTGGAGACCATATAGTTACAAACAAAAAAGAGGAAGGCCACAAATAAGATGGTCAGATGACTTAAAGAAACACGCAGGCACGAAGTGGACACAAACTGCCTACAATAGAGAGACGTGGAAGAAGGAAGAGGAGGCCTACGTCCAAAATTGGACAGCAAGGGCTGTATAGATATATAGAGAAAATATTAGCATTGTGCTAAAACTGTTTATGCTTTTATCTTTTTAATGTTTTAAATATCGCTTATCCTTTTTTAGTAAAATAAAAATTTTATTGCAGAAAAATGAGAAGGTTTGTACCCCACAGACTCCTCGAGGTGTTTTGCCAACTCCAGAAAAGAAGGCGCTTTTTACATAAAGACACAAGAATGCGACATAAATAGATTAAGTCTGAAAGAAATGTAGCATGTGAATATATAAATACCAAAGAGAAGAAAATAGAACCAAAAAAATTAGGTACCTCCTTGCGATTGCAAAAAAACAGTGTAGACAGCTTTTGACGGGAAAGAGAAATGATATATTTAGTGTCTTTTGGAACCTGAGTAATTATGACAAGCAAAATCTTTACCTATTCTCAACTGTGAATAGTAATTCCAAAGAAGTGAAGTTGCCCAAAGAAAACAAAACCAGTTCGTTCACCCAGTCATTTCCTGGAAGGGAAGTCACTGGAAAAAAAGAATGGTAGTGTAAATGCTTAAGAATGGTGTAACATCTGTAGGACACCCTCTTCTTAATCAAATATTAAAAGATAACTAAGTACCTACCGATTACATGAAACCAACCCAGTACAATAGTTGTGTAAAAAAACAAGGCGGAATTACAACTGAAGACCGATAACTCATCTTTAAGTCATTTATCCGAACAAAATATCAACAGATAACCTAATTACAAAATGCGACAGATAAGAATCTAAATAAAAATCAATTCTATCAAAGGATTTAGTGCTATTAGGTAAGTAGAAAAGTAAGCTTTAACTAACAAAAACTATTCACTTTCCTCCAATAATGTCACCCCAGATACACGTTTAATATATATTATATTGACAATAAAATCCCCTTCTCTAAAATGTATAATAATATTTAAATGGACAATGTAAATAATTAACATAAAATTAAATTATTGGAAGAATTATTTTTCAACGTTAAAATTTCCAAAATCATTTGATTAGTTTTTCAGAACTTCTATTTTCTTACTATTTCTAGCTATTTTCTTCCAAACTTCGGTTCTGTGTGTCGAGACATTATTAGAATTCTAAAACTCAATCAAGATGAACTATCCAAACATAAAGTTTTCTGATAAGTTTAGTGAGTGGAATATCTAATTGAATTGAAGGTAAATTTTAGTTTACTAGAAGTAACTATTCAGCTTGTCTTTCATTAATTATTTACTTTATTACGTATGCTCCATTGGAGAAACCAAACAAGCGACACATTCATAAGGAACTTAACTTGGTGTAATATGAATATTGTTGACATAACTGTACACTTTTAGCCTCGTATTAAGCTGAGTATTATAGTAGTAATCGATAGAAGCTCATTGGGCAATATTAATATCGATAAGCTTGTCGAATAATTTATTGTAGGACGTGTGTAAATGATTGAGTATTTATGATGGAATAAATCAAATTGATTCCTAGTTGGTATCGTGCATCGCAGATTAAAACTGTTGCACACAAATCAGCATATAATAATCAAGTTACAAGAAATACTTAAAGGAAACAAATATTAAATAGAATAAAAGATTGGCAATAAACTTTTTGATATAATGTAATTAAGGTTTTTTATTGGGTACAAACATATATTTCATTTTAAATTAATTACTATTTAACTGGGAATAAGCCACAATTAAAGACAAAAATACGTTTATTAACATATCAATTTCTACTTCGGAAATCGTTCTCAAAATAAAAACAGTAAATTAAATAAATATTTTATATTTAATTTACTGTATTGTCAATAAACGTATTTTTATCCTTAATTGTGACTCATTAATAATATTATTTATTAATAATATAATGAACATAGGGTTCAATGGAATAATTCAAATGTAGTCCTAAAAGAAACGGATATGCTAAATGAGACCAATTGTGTCGCAAATTCCTCGGCAGAATGTAGTAGGATCTGGTTACCAATATTGAAAGAGGAAGTTATTAATAAGAAAATACCAGTATTAGTAAGTCAATAATAATAGGATACATCACTTATGTTTTTTAAATAACGAAACATATAAAATCAGAATTTTGGTGTTTATTGAAGGTAAACTAAATGCACGAACAAATACTTACCATATCGGGATAGTATTATGAGGTTTTTTTCCTGGTTTTTCCCTTATAATTTACTATGGAATCACTAACAGGAGATTTTACTGTCATCATGTCATGTGTTTGTCTTTTTAAAGTCGAATTACATGCCATGATTTTTTTCTGACGGATATTCTCAAGTTTAAGTTGATTTCATGTAATCGAATAAACTATGTTTTAAGTAAAGTCGTCCCAGGAGCGCAACTCAACAATATTGGCAATATCATTTTAAAGTCGTCTACTTTAAAATGCATAATGTATCTCTGAATTGTCAATATAAATGAGTCAGATAAAATTAAATTATTAGAAGAATATTTCACTATGTAACAAAAAACAAAATTTGTTTAATTTACCTACTGTTTGTATTTTGAGAACGATTTCCAAAGTGAAAATTGAAACGTCAATAAACGTATTTTTATCTTTAATTGTGGCTTATTCCCAAATAATAGTAAATAATTTAAAACCTAAAAAAAGTTATTTAATTTAAACTACTTTACTTATAAGATAGTTCATTCGATTACATGAAATCAACTTTAACTGGAGAATATCCATCAGAAAAAAATCATAGCATGTAATTCGTCATTAAAAAGACAAACACATTACATGATGACAGTAAAATTCTTCTGTTAGTGATTCCATAGTAAATTATGAGGGAAAAACCAGGAAAAAAACCTCATAATACTATCCCGATATGGTAAGTATTTGTTCGTGCATTTAGTTTACCTTCAATAAACACCAAAATTCTGATTTTATATGTTTCGTTATTTAAAAAACATAAATGATGTATCCTCTATATTACTAATACTGGTATTTTCTTATTAATAACTTCCTCTTTCAATATTGGTAACCAGATCCCACTACATTCTGCCGAGGAATTTGCGACACAATTGGTCTCATTTAGCATAATTAGAGCCGCTTCTTTGATTTTTCTTTTTTTATCATCCGTTTCTTTTAGGACTACATTTGAATTATTCCATTGAACTCATGTTCATTATCCCATGCGTGTTTACATATTTATAATAATTTATTAATATTTATTTATTTAATTTACTGTATTGTCAATAAACGTATTTTTATCTTTATTTGTGGCTTATTCCCAGTTAAATAGTAATTAATACAAACATATAGTTTTAAAATAAAAAAAATATAATTAAAAATTCCTTTATAAAAGGTCACACCCTATCCGGCTACATCACAGAAAGTTTTAGAACTCAACTGAAAACATGAAATTTAAAATTTTGACCAAGGTAAATACAAAAATGTTGTTAAGACTTACTGGATGTACATGTTTTGAGTCACTAAATACTTAGGTAAAAATTCTTTAAACGTTGGTATATTAAATTTGAGTTACATTATTTTGATTTTATATACTAATATGTTTAAGTTACAACAGGAATAGATAACATGGCGTAAGACTCCACTGGAGGTTGCTAGTCCTGCAACAAAGTGTCTACGAGAACTACAAGATAGCAACTAATTGAAATGACAATAATGATATGTTAGGACGGAAGTCGTAACAAAGCAGTCAATGTAACTTGAGGTATTTGTCTAAATATAACAATATCCAGCAATATTTGAAAATTGAATCCGTTAAAATTATAATAATAATAACAGTAGCAACAATCAATATGTTGTAGTTTGCAGTATGAATTTGTCCTAGATTTACGTTGAAAAATTTGAAAAAATTCTTAATAATGTAGGTGAACTAAAGTTTGGTAAAAATTTTTGTGGGTGCTGGTAGGGAACCAACTATAAAGATATCTAAATTCAGTGGTAGTAAACTGAAGATTTTTACAAAAGGTCCTTTATGTTTTTTCAAGATTTGGTACGTGGAATATGGAAAGCAGTACGTGGAAAGCAGATAATATGTGTAGAAAGTTGGATTCTTTAATTTTTTTAAATTTTATTATTACATAGTGAAACGTTAATTGATGTACTTGAGTGTGCTATTGATATGAACTGTGAATAGAATAAATTATTATCTATGGAAGACGCCTTAAAATCCTGTGTTTCCCAGAGACCTTACCACTAAACCTAATTACGTTTCACTTCCATATCATCAGTCTTTCTGGAGATATTAGAAATCTCATAAAACGTTCAGTTGAAAAAATCCACGTTTCTTTTAAAGTATCCAATAATTTGGGTCAAAATATATCTAGTTCCAAAGACCCCACCAATTATATTAATTGTAATGGTGTTTATGGACTGAAATGTTTAGATTGTGATGCCACCTACATAAGAAGAACTTTTAGATCACTGTCTGCATGCTCTTTAGAGCACACAAAAAGTGAAAACACTTCCAATTTCTCTCAACATCTGAAAAAATATAATCACACCCTCAATATCCCAGAAGATGTATCATTTATTTACAACATTCCCGAAAAAAACTTTCTTAGACTAGACTTATATAAAGATCTTGAAATTATCAAAGAAAAACAGAAACGTTCAAATTGTGTTACTCGCCATGGCTGATTCAATCGAGACTTCCTTTCCCTTTATCGCCAACTATTCTCATGGCGCACATTCTCAATTTCTACTGCTACATTAAAATTTACATTAATCATTCTCCTTTTCTTATTTATTTATTGTTTTCAGCCCAATCCAAACCTATCTTTCATTGCATCTATTTTTTTTATCATTTCCCACTTCTTTCTGGTATTCCAAACTTCACGTCTAACCCCTATGTCTAATGTTGTTTATCTTCCATTGCGACATAACTAAATTCAGATCAGACTTTTCCATTTCTTCCTCTCTAAACCATTTAAAATCACACAAAAATTCAATCCCCTACTCGTATACATCCCTTAATATATACATACTCAGATAATTTCATGATCCATCTAAAGCCTAGCCACACATCTGAATCTTCTGTTATTATTAATAACTCTTTAGTAACGTCTTGTTTGGTCAGTTTCCCTATCACAACAATAAAACACCACACATCACATCTATAACTGAATAGATTTACCTTATACCCATAATTTTTGTCAATTTTCAATAATATGATAAAGACATTTAACAAAAAAAAATTAACTCTTGAAATTTCCACATAGGGTAACGGGTTTAGTTGTTGGCCTTTCACTAGTGATTGGCCACTTTCACAAAAATCCGAAATATTAAGATTTTCAGAATCTACAACGAAATAAATTTATTTTCATTTAAATTTGGCAGCATTGCTGTATATTTTGCTAAGCTATAGGTTAGTTATTTTGGCTAATAGTATTATGTGTCTGGGTATATTATTGTTTAATGGCGATTTAATAGGGTAAACCTTACATTTTCAGTGGTTTTAATAGTTGAGTTATGCATTTTTGGCGGTAAATTTGAGTGGCCAAGCACTATATCTTAAATATGTCAGTGAAACCGGGCAGTGTTAAAGTTTAGACGCGAAAACCTGAACTCAGTAGTTACCAAAGAGAATTTTGTATTGGCTCACATATCCAACCAGAAATAGAAATTCTAAGTAATAATAAGATCACAGTTGACTTCACGTTTGTTTCATCACATTCAGGTATACAAAGAAATGAAGAAGCAGATGAACTAGCCCGCTTAGCATCCTTCAGCCAGTCTAGTTTCTCGTCCACACTTAGTAGTGGATTACCTTGGTTGTCTGCCATACATAAAACACTTTTAGGCTTGTATAACCCTGCACCTTCTTTAAATTAATTTGTATATATTAAATTCATCATATTTCTGTTGTAATAGCTGTATTTTCGAACATTTTTCTCTCAGCTGGGTGTCCTTAGCTATTCTGATTGCTTTTTTGATCTCTTTTTTGTATAATGCCTTTTTCTGATCTTTGAACTTTCGCCTTTTTTCCATCATATCTAGAACCTCATTTGTCATCCACGGTTTTTTCTTAATTTTTTGTGTTGACCCTGATGCTGATATAATAATCTTAGGATCTCAAGGTGATGATTCTGAATTTAAAAACATGAAGTAGAAAGCGCACAGAGAAACAAACCTATCGTGATGGATCCGTTAAAACTCCAATAAGAACTCGGCCTAACGTCCAGATACGTAGACAAAATACTATGACACATTTGCCATGCGTTTGACTACAAAATAGGAATGGAAAGTCACCAATAGACGGCTGGAAGTATTTTATAACTGGTAATATGATCAGCAAAATTGGTATTTACATCAACAAGGAAATTTAGTAAAAGTGCTTAGAAATCTCGAAAAACAATAAATATTAAGTGTTGAGTATAAAAAAAGTTATTTAGTTGGTTTTTATAGTTCTGTTCGACAAAATTTGAATAACCTTTTGGCAACTAACACCACAGTAGTTATGAATTTAAGAAAGGCCATCGCACTAGATAAATTTCAATTTCTCTTAGTCTACCTACGTCTTGATGATATCGAAACTCATGCGGAGTGAAAACAACAAGATAAGCTTGCCCCGATTAGAGAGATATTTGGCCACTTTGTATCAAATTGAAAAGGTACTTTTTCATAAAGTAATCATTAAACCATGGACAAAAAACTTAAATCTTTACGGGAAAAGTACTCTTTTCGTCAATATGTTCCGAATAAGCTGATCAAGGATGGCCCCAAAATGTTTGCATTCTGTCTGACGCTGTCCGGACATGTCATTTATAAACTTTCGGCCCAGTATCGGGCTACGTCGATTCCATCTTTGTTGGCGAGCCACAAATCTTCAAGGGAACATCGATGAAGACAGTTTCTGCATGTCAGAAGATGTTTCATATTCTGTGTTTCTCCACAGTGAGAGTTTACATCATCTGGGTCTATTTTTCCCCATTTTGTCAAGTTTGATTTTACTGTAGAGACCCCCGTTCTTATCCCATTTATAGTTTTCCACGTTTTAACGTCTAGGGAATAGCCGGTCCATTGAACCTGGGAAAAGGAAAATACTCAGGCGGTTCATCCTGTATTATTCCAAGGAAGCTTTTCCTAGATTTTAGTCGCTTTCGTGGTGTTCGAGCTTTGTATAGGGCATGCCGCTCGTCTGCGATCTGATTAATTTTCTATATGTGTTCTGCAACGTATCTGCGTGTTGAGAATTCTGCAAAACCCGCTGCTTTATAAAGATTTGAAAGTGGCGTTGGTTTCATGCACCATGTTACTATCCTGAATGTCTCATTTAACGCAGTATCAACTTATTTGCTGTGGGCAGATCTACCCCAAACCGGGCACGCATATTTAGCTGTTAAGAAACACAGTACCTGTGCCGTTGTTCTTAAAACGCCAGGACTTGCGCCCCATTTACTTCCCGTTAGCTTTCTAAGTATGCTGTTCCTAGTTGTTAGTCTCTCTCGTTTTTATGCAATGTTGTCTTTAGGTGAGGGACCGGTTCAGAGTTACTGCAAGATAAATAGGTTGGTTTGTGTGTTCTCATGTATTACCATTCCATACAATTGATGATAATGATATTGATAATGATAATCGGTACATAGTATTTTCAAAATTATTTCAAAAAACCACATCTCAGAAGCTTCCAGATTTTTCTTCAAGTTAACACTAACAGTTCAAGCTTCGGCACTAAAAAGAATAGAATGGATAGAACATTTTATTGTGATATCGAATTTGCAGATTAAGACTTTGGTCAAGTAGAAATTTCCTTATCTTTAACCTTATCTTTATCCTAACTTTACTTGCAGCTATTCGCAATAGTCCGGCTGTAGATGTATTCAACCAATTCCTTAGGTTTTAAAGCCAAGATATTCTTCTTCTCCCTGCTCTTCTATTTCGAAATACCTTTTCCTAAAGAATGAGTTGCAATAAGGCATTCCTGTTCATTGCTCATAAGATGAGTATGTGGTAAATCGACACTTCTAAAAAGAGTCTTCATCTCTACCAACGCTGATCTTGCTTTCCCTATGCGTTGTTTTATTTTAGTAGAATGGTCCCATTGTCTTTTTATGTTAGTACCAAGATATATGTAGCTGTTTACCCTGTCAATTGGCTATTGGTTTACCAAAAGATGTGTATTTAATATTTCGCGCTTACTAACTACCATGTACTTTGTTTTGTTCGTATTGAGAATCAGATCATACTCTCGACTTATATTTGATATGTGCGACAGTATTGTTTGTGAACCATCTAGGCTATCTGCAAAAACTACTGCGTCGTCTTCATATCCTATGTTGTTTAGACGCACTCCATTAACTAATACGCATTCCTTTAGTTGTCCCAGTGCTTACACGAAGATACGCTCCGAGTACATGGTAAATAGCACTAGAGACATAATGCATCCTTGTCTTACTCCTCTATTTATGAAGATTGTCTTTGTCAACAACTGGTCATCCAATTTAATATTGGCAGTTTGATTGTAATATAAATTATATATATTTCGCAAGTTTCTATAATTATTAAAGCTCGTTTTTTTCAAGATGGATATAAGCCTGTCATGTTTTACTCCACCAAATGTTTTTTGTTGTCAATAAAACAAATATATACATCACAGTTGACATCACTACACCTCTGTATAAGCACTTGTATGGCGAATAAAGCTTTTCGGGTGCCTAAGATATCGTGGAATCCAAATTGTGGCCATGACACTTGTTCTTCACATTATTTATATATTCTGTTATGTAGGTATTACTTTTAAAAACGTTTTAAGTAAGAGGCTCATTAAGATAATTATTCTGTAGTCGTCGCATGTTTTTGCATTTAATTGGTTTGGTAGAGTTACGAAGATTGATTTTAACCAGTCTTATAGAATATTTACAGTTATATATTTTTTGTTAAATATAGTCGTTATCCATTGGATTCCTTGTTAGTCCATACGTTCCAGAAATTCTGTGTAAAATTTGTCAGACCCTACAGTTTTACCATCTCTAGTTTTTCTTAAAGCTGCCGTAACTTCTTTATTGGTAAACAGTGGTCCTGTTTGGCAATATATGTCTTTAATTGCATTCTGCCTTTCATCTATATTCTTCATTTTTTATTCTGATTGCTTTTTTGATTTCTTTGTCTAGTCTTTTGCACAATGTCTTGTTTTGATCTTTGAACTTTCGCCTCTTTTCCATCATATCTAGAATCTCATTTGTCATCCACGGTTTTTTCTTAGTTTTTGGTGGTGACCCTGATGCTAATATTAAGTAATAAGTATAAAAAAAGTTATTTAGTTGGTTTTTATAGTTCTGGTCGACAAAATTTGAATAACCTTTTGGCAACTAACACCACAGTAGTTATGATTTTAAGAATGGCCATCGCACTAGATAAATTTCGATTTCTCTTAGTCTACCTACGTCTGGATGACATCGAAACTCATGCGGAGTGAAAACAACAGGATAAGCGTGGCCCGATTAGAGAGATACTTATCCACTTTGTATTAAATTGAAAAGGTACTTTTTTATAAAGTAAGCATTTAAACATGGACAAAAAAAACTTGAATCTTTTCGGGAAAAGTGCTCTTTTCGTCAATATGTTTCAAATGAGTTGAACAAGGATGGCCCCAAAATAATTGCATTCTGTCCGACGCTGTCCGGACATGTCATTTATAAACTTTTTGCCCAGTATCTGGCTGCGCCGGTTCCATCTTTTTTTGCGAGCCACAGATCTTCAAGGGAACATCGATGAGAAAGTTTCTGCATGTCAGAAGATGTTCCATATTCTGTGTTTCTCCACAGTCACAGTTCACATCATCTGGTCTATTTTCCCCATTTTGTCATGTTTGATTTTATTGTAGAGACCCCCGTGCTTATCCCATTCATGGTTTTCCACGTTTTAACGTCTAGGGAATAACCGGTCCATTGAACCTGGGGAAAAGGAAAATACTCAGGCAGTTCATCCTGTACTATTCCAAGGAAGCTTTTCATAGATTTTAGTCTCTTTTGTGGTGTTCGAGCTTTGTATAGGGCATGCTGCTCGTCCGCGATCTGTTTAGTTTTCTATATGTGCTGTGAAACGCATCTGCGTGTTGAGAGTTCTGCAAAACCCGCTGGTTTATAAAAATTTGAGAGTGGCGTTGGTTTCATGCACCCTGTTACTATTCTGCATGTCTCATTTAGCGCAGTATCAACTTATTTGGTGTGGGCCGATCTACACCAAACGGGGCACGCATATTCAGCAGTTAAAAACACAGTGTCTGTCCCGTTGTTTTTAAAACGCCAGCACTTGCGCCCCATTTACTTCCCGTTAGCTTTCTAAGTATGCTGTTTTTAGTTGTTACTGTCTCTCCCATTTTTATGCAATGTTGTCTGTAAGGTAAGGGGCCGTTTCAGAGTTACTGCAAGATATATAGGTTGGTTTGTTGGTTTGTGTGTTCTCATGTATTACCATTCCACACAATTTCAAGTTTTCGCTTGGTTTCCTTTGCGCGAGAGTGAAAAGCGCAGAGTTGAGTTTTAGAGGGATTGGGTCTCAGAGAATTTTGCAGGTAAAACGCGTTCATTGTTTTTAAGGTAATTTCTAGTTTCTCCTCCACTTCTTTAAAACTAATTTCTTAAGCAAATATTGCCAGATTGTCAGCATAGAGGAAGTGCTTGGTTTCGGTCGAAGTAGGTTGGTCGTTTGTGTTTATTCAATATCATTGGTGCTAAAACACTTCCCTGTGAGAAACCATTTTTTTGAACTCTCCACCTACCTACTTAATTTACAATTCAGCATAACGAAAAAACGTTCATTTTGCATTAAGGAATATACGACCTTTCTCAGATGGTGGTCATTGAAGGTATTTTCCTCGGGAACACGGAGGATAGTCGGGTTTTCTGGGTGCTTTCTTGGTTTTAACAAGGTTATTACCTTAGATTTCCTCCACGATTTTGAAATTTTGCAGGTTTCAATATCCAATTTTTTTGCTCATTCGCCTGGATGATTTACTTGTTCTCTGCATGTATTATCCACACCTGCCGCTTTCTTGTTTTTTAACCTATTTATACTGTTATGGAGTTCATTTAATGTAAAAAGAGTTCCTAGGTGACTTGCCTCCGAATCCGATCTTCTGCTAGTGTTTGGGTCCTTCTATAGGTTAGAAGTTCTTCCATTCGTAAGGAGTTGAGCAGGGACTTGGTTTGCTGTAACCTTGCAAGTTGGTGTGTGTTCTTTTGGATGACCGCTGAGTTTTTTTGCAAGGTTCCATGCTATTTTGCTACTATGTGTCATGTCCATTTTTTTCCAGGGTATCAATCCACTTTTCCTGTCTGACTTGACTTAGCTGTTGGAGTAGTACTGCTCCGCAGTCAATCGTTGTTTGGATAAAAGAAATAGTGAAATAAAGGGTTTCGTATGTTCTCATTAGTTCTTTGGACTTGCTGGACATCCCGGGAATATATTGATGTGTACGTCCTCTAGGAACAGTTTTTCTAAACACGTTTTTGAAACGTGAAAAAAGTGCAAATTTTTAATTGCCAATAACTTTTAATAAAAAACAATAAAAAATTTATAAATGATTTTTTGCTTCAATTTAGGCCTTTAATCGATATCCGAGAATATCTTGAAAAAAAAAATTCACCCCCGAGGGTGGTTGCTGACTTCAGATCATTTTCACTTTTGAAGTTAAGGGTAATATGAACCTACTTCCAAAACTTCATGTAAATCGGTTTACAGTAAAAAAAAATCGAAGGTAATACCGTATTTTTCGCTTCCATGACCGTATTTTTCGCACTAAATACTGCCAGGTGAAAAATATCTATTCTCAGAAAACTTGTTCGATAAAAACTAAATCTCAAATTGTATTAAATATTTATGTAACCTTCCGGGGCGATTGTCTTATCATATTTTCCCCCCGTAACTTTTACTAAGGTAATGAAGTTCTATCCTTTTGTTATCACTGTACTCAAGGTAGCCTGATTTGCATATTTTTATTTGTCCTTTTATTTTACTTTTAAATAAAAGTATTGAAAGTTTTACACATAATTTTTCTACCCTATTATGACATTGTCGTTACAAAGCCAAGGAAATGTGGCTATTACAAACATGTGCAGACATAGAAAGATTAAATTGCCGCTAGCGATAAGCCGTTTTATTAGGTAACCATTTATTAATTCTAGGTAGATATCTGATTTCTTGGAAGCTATTAAATGTAAAGTTTAATACCATACTAAACCCCCGTTGCTGTTGGGGATTATTTTTTTTCTTTACTTATCCGATGATTTATTGCCATTCGGGTATGATACCAGAAGCTCACCACAGTTTTTATGAAAATATATTAGCCCAAGATGATATACGACAAGAGGACAACAACTAACAGAAAATGTGTCTACACTTTTTACAATTTTCTCCGTGCAAAAGTGTTGTAACTTTGAAATTCTTAGTTTTTTGAGCATTAATATTATTTTATTTAAATTTCTATTTTTGGTTATTGTAATATAGGCTGAAAAGCATGCAAAATCATAAATAAATGTTAATTTTTTAAAAACTTGTGTCTTATTTGACCGATATTAGCACGAAAATAAACAAAATCGTCTTTATCTCGAAACTTACTTACTCTGACTTACAGCAGTCTTGCACTAAGAGTGCGATATGTGTCCGATAGGGAATCTAAGAGACTATCTTAAATCTTTACATAATATACCACACTGTATTATAGGGTGGGCCGTTGAGTAATGTGTTTTTATTTTATTTTTTTAATTGACTTGCCTGACCCCAGAAAAGATGTATGATAAGATAACTTATTTCACAGTGTTTTTTTTTATAATTAATTTAATTTTTTTCCACTGCCACAGAGCTATATAAGAACGAGATTTTTGCGAAAAAATTCAATCATTTAATATTATGTCAAATTCGTTTTTTTTTTATTTATTATGGTTGCCTGAGTCAAAAAAAGTGTTTTATACGATAAATTTGATCATATTATTTTTTTTGACAACTAATTTTTTTTTCTACTGCCACAGCGCTGTATAAAATTAATAATTTTTCAAAAAACAAATGTATTGTATGGTAGATTTATTTTTTGCATACAAAAAAATAATTTATATTAAAGCTAAATTTGTTTTGAACACATAATACAACAATACAAATACAAAAATAGTTTATCTATAAATATAGAACGATACAAAACAGAATGTCTTTCAAAAGTAACAATCACATTATTTAAAAAAAAAGTCTTTCTTTAATTCATATTTCGGCATATTTTCCCTTGATTTCAGCCTGTTCCTTATATAACCGTCTCCTTTTTCACTTCCACAGACAGAAGCTGAACCTTCTGTTACTATTTTGACGGCCCTCTCAGCCGCCTGTGTGTGACAAGGGTATGATTTTACGTATGCCAAAAGACTGCTTTCAGGATTTTCAACAACTTCCCTTAGTTGGTCTTTTGATAGCTTCATAGTTACAGGAGGCTCTGTCCATAAAACTTTCTGGCATTCGATAATCTCAAAGTAATCCTTACTGCCAAAAAATAATTTTGGTACTACGAAATGTCGTTGATCATTGTAATTTAACTGTCTGCTCTTCAAAATTCTTTGGAACCCCAATTGTCTTATGTGTTTACGTTTATCAAACAACATGGCCAAAATAATATTTTCTGTGCTCCCAAAGTATCCATTTCTTTGAATACATTAATAGACTATGTCTTTCAATTCTGGTAGTAAACAGTCGCAGAGTCTTATTGTCTTGAATAGATGCCTTGCACCGTAAATGCATGACGGGTGAGTCTTAATACAAAATCACATGGGCGCATACACTTTCATTACAAAATGGCCTAGTATTTGTAAATTTTCCGATGGGTTTCTGGTTGCTACGTATAACCGAAGGATACGGGAAACAGTGGTAAGCCACCGAGAATGAACCATTTTTCCAGGCTGTCTCTTAGAAAGTTTTTCTGAACAAGCACCACTTTTCACTGCTTGACAAATATCGTACAGGTATTTTACTCAACTGTCGGTAAAACACTAAAAATGATTTAAGTGTCGCTAGGCGGTTTAATTGATTGAAATATTGGTTTACACTTACACCACTGCAAAATCTGCAGCATAAGCGAAGCGTTGACCTCCAATGTCACGTTATTTTAAGAATGGTAATATATTATAATCGGTAATATTAACTTTGTTTATACTAACGTCTACTTTATTGTTATTGGGGAATTTCGGCACACTCTTTGAAGTAGGTCCCTAAAATAAATTTTTCTCTACTTATTAGTTAGTGGAAAAATACGCAAATAAAGTTTACTATACGTTATAAAGTATGCATCAAACCGCCAGAACAATACAGATTTTATTTAAATTTTTTTAAGTTACAAAATAAATAACCCTGATGTTTCAAAAATTATATAATAAAAAAATATAAAGATCTGCGTTTCAAATAATTATTATTTTTTATTTTTTCCACTGCCACAATGACCTTTTATATTAAAAAAATATAGAGTCTTTGTGGCAGTGGAAAAAAATATTTTTAGCTACTCATTTTGGACTTAAAATTTGTGTTTTAGTATACCTCAACTTTTTTGACCACAGGCGTTGTTATTTTCCAGAAAAAATTTTGTCGGCCCACCCTGTATAACTTATGTTATGTAGTCGCTAATATACTATGGTTTATGCAACATTCTTTTTAAATAAAAAAATAATCTTGATATAATTTGAAATAAAATTTCCCTTCTTTTGTTTAACTTAAGTTTTCGATTTAACGTTTTTAATATATCTTTACACTATAAAGGTTACCTGTAGATATAAAAAAAGTTTTTACAAATGTTACAAAACTTTTAACAAAGTATAACTGTAAATTTATAGACTGAAATTTTTTTTTAATATTTTAACTACTTTTGGGAATATCTCTACTTTTAAAGTAAACTGTTCTAAATAATAATTTTTCTGCACTACTGGTTAGATAACTACAAAAAGTAGTGTAGAGTTGTTCCAGAAACTTTACGTAGAAAAGATACCGCAGTTTTAAATATTTTACACAGCAGGATCTACATAAATCGAGTCGTAGATTTATTAGGTTTTGAGGATTTACCAAAAATTTATGCATGCAATTTTCCTTACGATAAAAGAGTGGAACATTTTTAGGAAGCAAGTATATTTAACAAGTAAGATACTTTTAACAAGCAAGTTGAAGCTGTAAAAACTGTTTTAGAATAAATTACTAAAAGACAAGTTATAATAATTTTATGTTAATACCTTATTTAAGAAAACATCCCCAATTTCTCTAATTAGAAACCCATTGAAACTTAACCCTGAGTTATTCTGGTACTTAATTCTAGCGAATTAGGTCTGGTGGGGTCTGGTAGACAATTAATCTGAAATACCATGGCTCCAAAATTATATTAAAAATTGTATGTTTGTTTTCTTTAATAAAACAATAGACTATGAAAAAACGTTATTTTTCTAAATAACCAAATGAATAAGAAAATCAAATTTATCGGTAGCATTACCTGTGGCTGCGTATGCAATCTTTACATTTTATAACGGAATGCGGAATATATATTATTTTTTTACATTCAACAACAAATTATAGCGATTTTCTATCTAATCATTATGGGTACATTCCATATACTGGTGGTAAGTTTACGTAGTGAACAAGTGAGTCTTTCGTTTTGTAGTCTTTTTTCTTGTTGCTCGTCTATTAACTTCTTTTCAAGTAACTTAATGAAAGCACTCCTTGTCATTTTATGATCATTGGTATTATTTCGGTGAATATGAAAGCATTTATAGAGGCCGTATTTAAGAAGAAGACAAAAATTATTCTCCTACATTAAAAAAAGTTAAAAGGGGTTATCTGCGATAATTTTTGGATACATCATAATATGCTGCTGACTGCCGATCGACAATATTTACAGCTCCATTAGTTAGTTTATACAATGTAACTAACTATATGTGTTTTTTGTTCTCCTGTATCCATGTTAATCATGGTGGAAAGTAGAAAAATGAATGACGTTTTTGCTTTTTTGTCTACGTTAATACTATAAACCATTCTAGAAACCATACATACTAGATGGCACATGTACACGGTATAGAGATAATAACCACTGAGATCGGAAAATGCACAATAACCTCAAAATACAACCCCCCCAAATCAGCCTTTTATATTTTTACCCCCAACTTACTTTCAATCACAACCCAATCAGCTTGTACTGGGAGACTTTAAGAGTCACAGTTTGCTCTAGGACTATGCAAATTCGGACGCAAAAGGAAACGCAGTAGAGGCATGGGCCGAAATGAGTAGCCTCACGTTAATCCATGATTGTAAATTTCCACCATATTTTCAGAGCAAAGTTTGGAAAAGAGGATATAACCGGAATATTTGTTTTTCAAGTAAAAACCTCGAAGACCGATGCACCAAAGTAGTATATGGCCCCATTTTAAAAACTCAGCATAGACCAATTGGTATGAATATCTTTTCAATTGTCAGACCACAAGCTTTTCCATTTAGAAGGAGATTTAACTTCAAAAAGGCAAACTGGCAAAAGTATGCAGACATGCTAAATTCTGAGCTGCTACGTCTTAAACCAAAAGTGAGGAACTAAGAAAAATTTGTAAAGGTACTCAAAAATGTGTTTAGAGAAACTGTTCCTAGAGAATGTATACATCAATATATTCCCGGAATGCCCAGCGAGTCCAAAGAAGAAATGAAAACATAAGAAAACCCTTTATTTCACTGATCCCTTTAACCATAAAACCATTGACTGCGGAGCAGTACTACTCCAACAGCAAAGTCAAGTCAGACAGGAAAAGTGGATTAAGACCCTGGAAAAATGGACATGACACATAGTAGCAAAATAGCATGGAACCTTATAAAAAAACTCAGCGGTGATTCAAAAGAACACACACCACCTTGCAAGGTTACAGCAAACCAAGTCCCTGCTCAATTCCTTACGAATAAAAGACCTTCTAACCGATAGAAGGACCCAAACACTAGGAGAAGATAGGATTCGGATGCAAGCCACCTAGGAACTCTTTTTACATTAAAAGAACTCCATAACAATATGAACAGGTTAAAAAACAAAAAAGCGGCAGGTGTGGATAATATATGCAAAGAACAAATAAAGCATCCAGGCCAAGGAGCAAAAAACTGGATATTGAAATGTTATAAAACGTGCTGCAAAACCTGCAAAATTCCAAAATCATGGAGAAAATTTTAGGTAATAACCTTGTTAAGACCAAGAAAGCACCCAGAAAACCCGAGTATCCTCGGGTTTTCCCGAGAAAAATACCTTCAATGACCACCATCTGGGAAAGGTCGTATATTCCTTACTGCAAAATGTACGTTTTTTCGTTATGCTGAATTGTAAATTAAGTAGGTGGAGAGTTAAAAAAAATAGTCTCCCACCGGGAAGTGTGTTAGCAGCAATAATATTGAATATATACACAAATGACCAACCTACTACGACCAAAACCAAGCACTTTCTCTATGCTGACGATCTGGCAATATATGCTTAAGGAAATATTTTTAAAGAAGTGGAGGAGAAACTCGAAACTGTCATAAAAACAATGAAAGCGTACTACCTGCAAAATTCTCTGAGACCCAATCCCTCTAAAACCCAACTCTGCGCTTTTCACTGTCGCGCAAAGGAAACCAAGCGAAAGCTCGAAATTGTATGGAATGGTAATACATGAGAACACACAAACCAACCTATTTATCTTGCAGTAACTCTGAACCGGTCCCTCACCTAAAGACAACATTGCATAAAAACGAGAGAGACTAACAACTAGGAACAGCATACTTAGAAAGCTAACGGGAAGTAAATGGGGCGCAAGTCCTGGCGTTTTAAAAACAACGGCACAGGTACTGTGTTTCTTAACAGCTAAATATGCGTGCCCGGTTTGGGGTAGATCTGCCCACAGCAAATAAGTTGATACTGCGTTAAATGAGACATTCAGGATAGTAACATGGTGCATGAAACCAACGCCACTTTCAAATCTTTATAAAGCAGCGGGTTTTGCAGAATTCTCAACGCTCAGATACGTTGCAGAACACATATAGAAAATTAATCAGATCGCAGACGAGCGGCATGCCCTATACAAAGCTCGAACACCACGAAAGCGACTAAAATCTAGGAAAAGCTTCCTTGGAATAATACAGGATGAACCGCCTGAGTATTTTCCTTTTCCCAGGTTCAATGGACCGGCTATTCCCTAGACGTTAAAACGTGGAAAACTATAAATGGGATAAGAACGGGGGTCTCTACAGTAAAATCAAACTTGACAAAATGGGGAAAAATAGACCCAGATGATGTAAACTCTCACTGTGGAGAAACACAGAATATGAAACATCTTCTGACATGCAGAAACTGTCTTCATCGATGTTCCCTTGAAGATTTGTGGCTCGCCAACAAAGATGGAATCGACGTAGCCCGATACTGGGCCGAAAGTTTATAAATGACATGTCCGGACAGCGTCAGACAGAATGCAAACATTTTGGGGCCATCCTTGATCAGCTTATTCGGAACATATTGACGAAAAGAGTACTTTTTCTGTAAAGATTTAAGTTTTTTGTCCATGGTTAAATGATTACTTTATGAAAAAGTACCTTTTCAATTTGATACAAAGTGGCCAAATATCTCTCGAATCGGGGCAAGCTTATCTTGTTGTTTTCACTCCGCATAAGTTTCGATGTCATCAAGACGTAGGTAGACTAAGAGAAATTGAAATTTATCTAGTGCGATGGCCTTTCTTAAATTCATAACTACTGTGGTGTTAGTTGCCAAAAGGTTATTCAAATTTTGTCGACCAGAACTATAAAAACCAACTAAATAACTTTTTTTATACTTATTACTTAATATTTATTGGTTTTTGAGATTTCTAAGCACTTTTTCTAAATTTTCTTGTTGATCTAAATACCAATTTTACTGATCATATTATCACTTATAAAATACTTCCAGCACTCTATTGGTGACTTTTCATTTCTATTTTGTAGTCAAACGCATGACAAATGTATCACAATATTTTGTCTACGTATCTGGACGTTAGGCCAAGTTGATATTGGACTTTTAACGGATCCATCACCATTAGGTTCGTTTCTCTGTGCGCTTTCTACTTTATGTTTTTAAATTCAGAATCATCAGCTTGAGATCCTGAGATTATTATATTAGCATCAGGGTCACCACCAAAAACTAAGAAAAAACCGTGGATGACAAATGAGATTCTAGATATGATGGAAAAGAGGCGAAAGTTCAAAGATCAAAACAAGACATTGTGCAAAAGACTAGACGAAGAAATCAAAAAACCAATCAGAATAAAAAATGAAGAATATAGATGAAAGGCAGAATGCAATTAAAGACATATATTGCCAAACAGGACCCCTGTTTACCAATAAAGAAGTTACGGCAGCTTTAAGAAAAACTAGAGATGGTAAAACTGTAGGATCTGACAAATTTTACACAGAATTTCTGGAACGTATGGACTAACAAGGAATCCAATGGATAACGACTATATTTAACAAAAAATATATAACTGTAAATATTCTATAAGACTGGTTAAAATCAATCTTCGTAACTCTACCAAACCAATTAAATGCAAAAACATGCGACGACTACAGAATAATTATCTTAATGAGCCTCTTACTTAAAACGTTTTTAAAAGTAATACCTACATAACAGAATATATAAATAATGTGAAGAACAAGTGTCATGGCCACAATTTGGATTCCACGATATCTTAGGCACCCGAAAAGCTTTATTCGCCATACATGTGCTTATACAGAGGTGTAGTGATGTCAACTGTGATGTATATATTTGTTTTATTGACAACAAAAAACATTTGGTGGAGTAAAACATGACAGGCTTATATCCATCTTGAAAAAAACGAGCTTTAATAATTATAGAAACTTGCGAAATATATATAATTTATATTACAATCAAACTGCCAATATTAAATTGGATGATCAGTTGTTGACAAAGACAATCTTCATAAATAGAGGAGTGAGACAAGGATGCATTATGTCTCTAGTGCTATTTACCATGTACTCGGAGCGTATCTTCGTGTAAGCACTGGGACAACTAAAGGAATGCGTATTAGTTAATGGAGTGCGTCTAAACAACATAGGATATGAAGACGACGCAGTAGTTTTTGCAGATAGCCTAGATGGTTCACAAACAATACTGTCGCACATATCAAATATAAGTCGAGAGTATGATCTGATTCTCAATACGAACAAAACAAAGTACATGGTAGTTAGTAAGCGCGAAATATTAAATACACATCTTTTGGTAAACCAATAGCCAATTGACAGGGTAAACAGCTACATATATCTTGGTACTAACATAAAAAGACAATGGGACCATTCTACTAAAATAAAACAACGCACAGGGAAAGCAAGATCAGCGTTGGTAGAGATGAAGACTCTTTTTAGAAGTGTCGATTTACCACATACTCATCTTATGAGCAATGAACAGGAATGCCTTATTGCAACTCATTCTTTAGGAAAAGGTATTTCGAAATAGAAGAGCAGGGAGAAGAAGAATATCTTGGCTTTAAAACCTAAGGAAGTGGTTGAATACATCTACAGCCGGACTATTGCGAATAGCTGCAAGTAAAGTTAGGATAAAGATAAGGTTAAAGATAAGGAAATTTCTACTTGACCAAAGTCTTAATCTGCAAATTCGATATCACAATAAAATGTTCTATCCATTCTATTCTTTTTAGTGCCGAAGCTTGAACTGTTAGTGTTAACTTGACAAAAAATCTGGAAGCTTCTGAGATGTGGCTTTTTTAAATAATTTTGAAAATACTATGTACCGATTATCATTATCAATATCATCATCATCAACATGTATGCGTTTACTGCTGGACATAGGTATCCTTCAGCTTTCTCATCTGTCTTTGCCTTGTGCAGCTTGCATCCAGTTATTGCTAACGCTTTTCAGGTCGTCAGTCCATCTAGTTGATGGGCGTCCTCTGCTTTATATTGTTTTTTGTCTTGGTCTTTATTCTAAATACGTTTTGTCCGTCGGTTGTCTGATAATCTGGTGACGTGTCCCGCCCAATTTTATTATAGTGACACGATTTTTCGATGGTGACTGGTGTTTTTGTTCTACGACGTATTTCTTCGTTTGGGAATCGGTCTCTCAGAGAGATACCTAACATTTGGCGCTCCATATCTCTAAGAGTCACGTGACTCTTATTCATTACCTTTTTTGAAAGTGGTAATATTTTCGCTTCATAAGGGAGTATAGGTAACACACATTGGTCAAAGATTTTCGTTTTGAGGCATATGGGTAGATCCAATTTAAATACATTTAAATAGTTTAATTTACCAAACGCTGTCTAGGCTAATACTATGCGACCTGGGAGCTTATATATCTGGTTATCTCTGCCCAACCGAATTTCACGTCCTAAATACTTATACGCTGTAATCTGCACAATATCCCTTTCATCAACAGCCATATTTCGATTCAGCACCGGATTAGTCACTATTTGCTTCTTGTTTATATTATTTTTTAAACCGACCTCCAAAGAAACGTGATATAATTGTGTCTTATTACAAGTATGTTTAAACGCGTCGTAAATAGCCTTGAGGAGACGGTGTCTCCTTCCCATACTCCTCGCTGTATACAGAATTTATTTGTTTCTTGTTCGAAAAGTCTTTCCCCAGATGTGGCATTTTGGTAAAAATATTTGATTATGTTAGTAAAGCGATGATCTATACGGCATCCTGTCGTAACTTTTAACATTTGCTGATGGCTTATGGCAACGTTTTTCAACCTTTTACCAGTTACGACCTAATTTTATATATTTATTTTTACCGCGCTCCCCCCTCATACAATAAAAATTTATGAATATTACTTTTTTCGGTAGTACCGAAATTTTTTTGAGGCACTTTTTACATACCTAAGTGCCGTAAGGACAATCAAACCTTATCGTTATTAAAGTATATTTGTTTGTCAAATTTTTTAGCCAGTTTTTTTGGATCCGTCCTTGCACTAAACTTACAATAAAACCTTAATTACCAAATTACCGAGAATAAGTAAATTTATTGATATGTGGCAACACCAATCCAGAACCGATCGTCTTTCTTCGGGAGAAGTGCCGAGTTCCGAGTTCTTCTCCCTCCTCCTTAAACCCAGACCTCGTCGAGTCAGTTTAGTCAGTTTTTACCTCTATCAAATGATACTGTTTCCCGTCGAATTTGTGATATAGCTGAAGATGTAGAGGATCAGCTACTCGGGAAATTGCGCGACAAGGTGTTTTTGATTCAGCTTGATGGGTTAGCAATAAAGATGCTCATTTATTGCCTACGTTCGACTTTGTGATGGAATATCATTAGTAGAAGAACTACTTTTTTGCAAACCTTAAACTATCTACATCTACATATATATTTGCTATCTTAAACGATTATATAAATGAAGCAAAAATATAGTGAAAGAATTGCGTCGGAATATGCACAGATGGTGCTCGTGCAATATACGGAACATTTCATAGTCTACATGCGCTTGTGAAACATAAGTCTCCGATGTGTATATATACACACTGTATGATCCACAGAGAAGCTCTGGCTTCCAAAGAAATGTCTCCTGGCCCGAATATTGTGATAACAACGGTTGTAACAGTAGTTAATTACATAAAAATGACACTTTTGAAAACCAGAATCTTTTCTGCACTTTGTAAAGACATGGGTACATTACATTTAGCATTTTTATTTATTGTGAGGCAAGATAGTTATCATATATAGAATACTAGTGAAAAAGTTAATAATTTTTGTAAAAAATTGGAATTGTGGAGCAGAAATTTAAAGCAAAAAAACCTGGAAATATTTGCAAATGTGGATGAATGTATTAAAACTAAAAAGTTAAAGAACAACACGTGAAAGTTGTTTTTGTAACCATTGAAAATCATTTAGCGATGCTGACTAAAAATTTTAAAAGACATTTTTTTGTCGACGACAAATTAGTATGTAGTATTAATACGGCAAATGATGAAATTAAGAAACAATTTAATAATAAATCCTTTTTGAATTTTGGGCAGGAGAAAATGTTGAGTTTTCTGCACTGAAAACCAGAGCGTTCCGTATACTATTGCCGTTTTCAACATCCTGCCTTTGCGAAACAGGATTTTCTGCGTTAGTTTTAAAGACCAAATATGGATTGCAGCTAAATATAGAAAAAAAAACTGAGAACGTCTATTTCTAATATTACACTCCGTTTCGATAAACTTTGATCTACAAAACAAGCTCAAGGAAGTCACTGATTTATTATTAAACTTGTTCATAATTTAGTGTTCAGTGCTCTTTATAATTATACCTGTTATATCAGTGTTCATGTGTATTTTATTTTTTATTTTGTAAGAATTTTGTTTTGCTTTGATTTTAGCAAATTAGCCAATGTTGTTGATGTTTTTTTCGAATAGGCTCACGACCCCCCATTAATAATACCGCGCCCCCCTACGGGGGCGCGCCCCACACGTTGAGAATCACTGGCTTATGGTATCGAAGGCTTCTTCGTAGTCGACAAATTGCAGAGCCAAGGGTTTATTGTATTCTGCAGAATCCTTTGTCAAATTCTTTGCCACTAGTAAGTGGTCATTAATGCTCTATCCCGATATGAATCTCTAGTTCTCTAGGCTGATAGAAATCGAATTTAGCGTCCACTCTTTTTTTGATAATTTTTGTGAAAGTTTATATATGTGTAAAAGCAAACTAATGCAATATAATGACTGCATTGAAGGAGTTTCCTCGAGGAGTTTTTCTTCTTAGATGCATTCGGTGAAAAGCATAGCCAAAGCCCGAATATTTTTATTTCCAAATAGTTTGATCGCTTCATTATTCCGTCACTGCCAGGGGATTTGTTATTTTTAATTTCTAAAAGTACCGTTTTGATTTTGTATAGAACTATTTCTGGCATTAATTTTGATTCCTAGATATTGCTTTTGGGCAGGGACTGATCTTGCCCTTCGTAGATGCTCTCATACATAACGCAAATGTATGAGGATCGTATTACAAGGAAAATAGTGTTGCAGAGAATGGGAAGTAATAGAGAAGCACATACTTAATAGATGAGAAGTAAGAGTTGTACCTGGTAGACAACAAATATCCTGACTGAAAAATATTTGCGCTGAACTAGGGTAGATATACATACGCTTTTAAGAGAAGCAGAAGATAGAGATAAATTTGCAAACCCCTGGTTTTTTATTGCAAATAATATTTTTCTGTTTATGTATATTCTAATAACAAACAAGTAGAGTAAATTAGAAAAATAAGAATAGTTTAAATTTTCTGATTAGGTATTAATACTTCTATGTTTTTTTATTTATTATAAGTTACGAAGTTAAAAGGTAGGTAAGTGCAAGTCTGTCGGTTGTATTATTTATTTTTGCTACCCATTTATAACGTAGTTTAACATAACAACCATTATCAGAGAGTAATTAAGCAGATAATAGAGAAGCAATTTATAGTACTTTTAATATAACATGGTATGCAGTTATCATAAATTGGATTTAATGCTGCATAGTTGGCAAGTTTAATATGGATCTGCCCTCTGAAGTGGTTTGTCGAATAACCAGTATATTAACAAGGTAACTATCAGCGCTATGAAGTTTAAAGTACATTTTGCCTTTGCAGGTTAATTTTTGTAAAGTTTTAAAAAATATATACATTATCTATTTACTTAACGAAGTTATTTTATACTTATAACTGATATTATATATTCAGCAAAACGAAATTTGCTTTTAAATATATTTGAAACCAATAAATGTTTTTTATTATTTAGTTAGTTTATTTGTTAGTTATTAGTAATTATTAGTTAGTTAGTTTCTTATTAGTTGAAGTAGGGACCATCTGTCGATATCTGATAAATGTCCCCAATATGACAAACAGAACTATATATATATATATATATATATATATATATATATATATATATATATATATATATATATATATATATATATATATATATATATATATATAAATATATATATATATATATGTATATATATATATATATATAAATATATATATATATATATATATATATATATATATATATATATATATATATATATATATATATATATATATATATTTGTTTGTTTTTAGACGGGCTAATGCGAGTGATTGTTATTACTATATCAGTCTCTTTCATTGGATTGTCTCTTACAAGCGGGCTGTCATCCAAAGCTCATTA
The DNA here is from genome assembly GCA_918026665.1 of Diabrotica balteata. Classification (NCBI taxonomy): domain Eukaryota; kingdom Metazoa; phylum Arthropoda; class Insecta; order Coleoptera; family Chrysomelidae; genus Diabrotica; species Diabrotica balteata. The sequence goes on from OU898280.1 coordinate 58,124,163, forward strand.
ACTTTTAAATAAACCGCTCAATTATTTGAGGTGGTACCTCTGACCTTGCTGTTCTGTTGAAATAATTTCAACCTCAAGGTTGGCTGTCTTTTCGTAGATCTGTGTCAGTCTGTTCAATCTAACGCCATTTTCCTGGTAGCAGGTGTAAGGCTTAGACCGGTAACTTCATTCTTTTACACTTATTTTATTTTTAAATTATATTAACATCTTTTAATAATGCTACCAAAAGTTAAAATTAAAATTTAATAATTATCTATTGTTGGAAGTTAATCGTTGATTTTCTTAGTTCTTTGCATCAACTACGTTATAATTTAACATATATTTTTTATACTTTTGACCACATGGTCACTCATTGTGCTAATTTTTTAATAAGTCACTAAATGTTGTTAGTAAATTAAATGTTTATACATTTCTACTTTATATTGTCCATTTATTCAAGTTTAATTCATAAGCTTGTTAACATCTTTGACTGCTACATGTCTTTTTAAGGTAACACCTGTAACATCTTTTCCATGATTGTGTGGTTCTTATATTATACTTTTTAGAATGAACTGATGATGCTTTCAGAATACGAAAGCGAAACGTTTTCAAAATAGATAGAGTGGCACATCAACTTTGTCTTTCATTTCTCCACCTACAAATTGACCGATATAAGAGCCCACCACTCTGTTGAGTGATCCTTTTATATATTGGAATTTGACGGTCGTACTCCTTTTTCCGATATATATATATATATATATATATATATATATATATATATATATATATATATATATATATATATATATGGGTTTTTAAAAACGTTAGATAAGATAAGATAGTTAGATAAGATTTACAGGGAGACGGTATCGTTTTTAAAAACCCACCCTAATCTTCTCGTTCTTACGAGTGACAAAGGTAATGCTACTGTCCTTATGGACAAAGATCAATATTTCAGTTTGAGTAAATCACTGTTAGATGATGATAGATACTATCAACCACTTTCTTCTAATCCTTGTTCTAAATTCACAAATAAAATAAATAAATTTATAACACATTTAAAAAATATTAAGATCATAGATCAACCTTTAGCTAAATCTTTACATAATTATGATGGATATGCTCCAAGATTCTATTGTTTACCAAAAATACATAAACCTACGTTGAGCATGAGACCTATTGTGTCATCTATTAATTCACCTAATATAAAAATAGCTAAATTTCTAACAGACATCTTGTCTAAATCATATAATTACAACAATGATTTCAACATTGTTGATTCTTTCAACTTTAGTGAATTTATTAACAATTTTCAACTACCTCAAGGGTACATTTTAGTAAGTTTTGATGTGGTATCTCTTTTCACTAACTTACCTCTGTCCAGTGTAATTACTTCCTTAAAAAACCATTGGAATTCTATTAAACCTAACTGCCCGGTGTCTTGGGATATATTTGCAGAACTGTTGCAACTTGTGTTTGACACTAATTTTTTGGTCTTTGATGACAAATTTTACCTTCAAACATTTGGTACACCTATGGGTTCCTCAATCTCTCCCATCCTAGTTAACTTTGTATTGGATGATTTGGTTTCTGACCGTTTGGGTCTTTTGGATTTTCAAATCCCTTTTATTAAAAGGTATGTGGATGATTTATTACTAGCCCTACCACCTGACAAGGTTCAGGGTACCCTATCCCACTTTAATGAGTTTGATCCTCATTTACAGTTCACTGTTGAACTTGAGGACACTACCACCAATAGTATACCCTTCCTTGACATGCGTGTCATCAGAATGGGAGACAACACCCTAACCACAAGTTGGTATAGAAAATCAATGGCCTCTAATAGGTTCCTTAACTACCATTCCTGTCATCCCATGAAATACAAACTAAACCTTATAAAAGCTTTGAGCTATAGATTAAATAAATTGACACATCCAATTAATCGAAGGGAATCCTTTAAGTTATTGAGAAATATTCTAATAGAGAATTCATATCCTTCCTCTATCATCAATAAATACCTTTATTCGCATAGTTATGGATCCTCAATTTATGACATACCCGATGGTGACCAACTTAGAAACATCTCTAATAATTCTATAAATAGCACTGTTCTGCATAATACCGTTCTTGAGAATACTATCACACATTACTCTTCCTTACCTTATTTTCCTCAAGTTACTGAGAAACTTATTAAATTGTATAAACAAAATAATATACCTGTTAAAATTGCTGTTAAGAATGCAAAAACTGTTAGAAATTTGTTCTCTAAAACTAAAACACCCTTGTCCACTTTGGAACAAGTGAACACAATAATTTATAAAATTCCATGCGCTAATTGCGATTTATGTTACATTGGTCAATCTGGTAGATCATTAAAAGGTCGTCTCACTTCACATCGTAGCGACATTAATTTATCGAAACACACTTGTGCCCTAGCACAACATGCGATAAATACAAAACATGAAGTGGATTTTAATGAAGTTAAGATCCTTGCCACTGAACGCAATCTAGCTAAAAGACAGTTTTTGGAAATGTGTTCAATATTAAAACACCCTAATGCATTGAATAAGAGAACTGACATAAGTAACTTGAGCCAAATATATCATGCTTTAATTTTGCAGAATTAGGCTACTTAATCTTTTCACTACATTAATGTCATATTAGGTGTACTAGTTGAACTTTTTTCCATTTTTCATAAAACAATTTATATACATAATAGAAATAAAATAAATAAATAAATCAATAAAATAACTTAATATCTTTACTTAAAATTACTATTACATATGCAACCCACATTGCATTTCAATACACTAATTACTTTAATTAGTGTTTCAAATTTTATATTAAAATAATACAAATATTGTAATTGATTCATAGAATCCTTTGCAAATCACAGCTCCAAGTATATTGAACCTTGGGCTGTTTGGAAATTATAAAATCGTTAACCACCTGGCTGTTTAACTAGCCATAATGATTAAGGTCATTATATATAATAATATATATATATATATATATATATATATATATATATATATATATATATATATATATATAATGGCTGAACATAACATACCTTTTGTAGAAACATGTAATTTTTGTTATTTTCGCCATGTTTTCTGATTGATTAATGTAACCTTTTGGTGATCTTTTAGTATGTTATTTATGTTTTTCCTCAAGGTTTTTCTTGCAGTGTTTTAATATTTACTGTTTCGCTTTGTGTTTACTTTTTGCTATATCCTAAGCTTTTTACAGGATAATTATGATTTATCGTCTTTGATTAGCTTATTTTAATTTTGCGATGCCTTCTGGTCCTTTAATCTTGCTTTCTTTAAGTATTGTTGAAGTATTTTTTTCTGGTCTGTATCTTACTGAAGTAATCTTCACTTAAGTAAATCTACTTTCATTTAGTTTTTCGATTGCCTTATTATTTCTGTTCTTTTGTTACCGCTTTTGAGTTCCAGTAATGCAGGTCTTGTGGTGATATATTTTGAATACCAACACGTTTTACATCTAATATATATGTATTTTCATTAAGCGGAACTTGGATTTTAAATGCAATATTTTTTGTAATAATTTTAATATCATTTTATTGTTCACCTTTTTTTCTGTTTCCAGTTTCCTGTTTTTTTCCGTACCATATACTATGATATTTTTTGTTCTTGCTTTTCTTCTAACTCTTGTTTACTTTTTACTAGTACTTTATTTTCTAATTTTAATTTTATGTTTTCACATTTTATGCTTAAAGATATCGTTAAAAGCTTACTTATCTCAACGATTCGTATAACCCGACAAGCGAGAGCTGGCGGGTTGCGCGTAGAACAAATTAAAAAGTGGAAGGAATTGCTCATTTCTATTGCAGTCGGCTAGGAGTTCACATCGTGTATAACCGTTTAAGTACCTATACTTTATACCTATAATCGCGATTAAGTACCTCTGCTATCTCTCTTAGAATAATTCCTTTTCTATTTTCGCGCAGCTCACCCGCCAGCTCTCGCTTGTCGGATTATAAGACTTTCAAACTATTTCTGTTACCTATTCTTAATACACGTACTGTAGCGGATTGCTGGACGCTGCACATGTAGCTAGGATCGATCTAAACAAATGGAACAGATCAATTTTAACCTGGAGACCATACTAACACAAAAGACCCAGAGGCAGACCTCCTATGAGATGGATAGATGATCCAAAAAGACTGTCGGGAAAAATTGGCTACAAGTAACGTACAATAAAAAACAATGGAAAGGAAGACTTGAAGAGGCTTATGTTCAGATTTGGATGTGAATGGCTAGACGAAGAAGAAGAAGAAGAAGCGGATTGCTCTCACAATCTGGCAGCTTCGCAGTTTGTCTAGCTAGGTTTCGTGATATTATCGTTCCTTAACTTTCAAATTTAGATGTTTACTTACCTTTCAGTTATTTACACTATTTATTATGTTTGCTTAGAGTTTCTAGGTTTTACTCATAATTTTCTATTTACGGCACTTTTTGCTCGCTTGATACTGCTTTCTGTGTATATTTTATAAAATTAGAACCACTATAATATATACTTTATAGACGAAAACAATTTAAGTGCAATAACTATACTGTTTAACAGCATATACAAATCTGGTGAGATACCTACAGGACGGCGGCTATCGACCTTTGTTATCATCATCTTTGGCTCGACAATCCTATGTGGATCTTGGCCTGCTCTAAGATTCGTCGCCATTCTGTTCGGTTTCTGGCAACATGTTCCTATCTTCTGATTTTTAATATCCGTAAGTCGGATTCAACTCCATCTAACCACCTAATTCGCGGTCGGCCTTTGCTTCTTCTTCCTACAGGTGTTCCTGTGGTTAGCTTTTTAGCAATCGTATTTTCTGGCATTCGTATTAAAAGTCCAGCCCATCTAACTCGCTGTGTTTTAATGAACGTTATGACATCTGGCTCATCAAAGAGCTGATACAATTCAAAATTATATCTTCTGTGCCACTGCCCTTGGTCGTTTATAGCTCCAAATATTTTGTGGAGTATTTTACGCTAAAATATTCCCAGAAGTCTTTTATTTTTTTGCGTAAGAGTCCATGTTTCTGCTCCCTATGTGAGGACCGGCCTCAGATATGTTATGTATATAATCATTTTAGTTCTTTTTTAAATGTTTCTTAAATGGAAATGCTTTTGGAGTCCATAGTATGCCCTATTTGTAAGATTTATTTGTCTTTTGATTTCTTCACTTGTTTTATTGGTAGCAGTCAATAGCGACCCAAGGTATGTGAAGTTGTCAACACGTCCAAAGGTATGACTTCCAAAGACTGTTTCTTGTTCCTTATTTGCTATCGGATCCTTTGTAACCAACATGTACTTGGTTTTGTCTTCTTTGATGACTAGACGTCGATGTTTCCAATTCTAGGAGATATTGCTCAACATCTCGCTTGCTACGCCCTATTATGACAATGTCATTAGCATATGCTGAAACTTGTATCGATCTTTTGTAAATAGTACTGCCATCCCTAATTCGTGTATCTCGGACTGCCTTTTCTAAGGAAATATTAAATAGGAGGCAAGCCAGAGCATCCCCTTGTCTGAGTCCATCTTTTATCCCAAAGGATCTAGAATTCTCTCCCTGTATTCTAACAGTGGCTTCTAAGTTAGACATTGTCATTCTCGTTAGTCGGATAAGTTTCTCTGGTATACCGAACTCATGCATTGATTGGTATAGCACTGTTCTCTTGACACTGTCGTATGCGGTTAGTCGACGAATAGCTGATGGGTTTCAATATTGAATTCAAATGTTTTCTCGTGAATCTGTCTTATTGAATGAATCTGGTCAATTCTTAATTTTTCTGGAGTAAATCTAGCTTGATATTTTGTAAGCAGTTGTTAACAGGGTTAACAGGCTCTATAGTTGTCACACTGGAGCTGGTCACCTTTTTTATGTAAAGGGCATATCACGCCTTAACACCATTCTTAAGGCACGGTCTCATTGTGCCAAAGATGAAGTAAAAGATTATGCAGTCTGCGTAGTAGGGCATCGCCACCATTCTTGTAGAGCTCACTGCAAATTTGATCAATTCCTGGTAATTTATTATTTTTAAGCTTGTTATTGGCTTGGGCAACGTTTTCAATGGTAGGTGGCCTTTCGTTTGGGTTGAAAGGATTCCAATCATTTTGATTTGCTAGGGTGTTATCTGCTTCTTCGAGATGATGGCCATTAAATTTTGCATTGAAAACTTCAACCCATCTGTTTAGGAATGAGACCGTATTATTTAGGATGTTTCCTTCTACATCCTTACAGCTCCTTATTCTTGGCTTAAACTCTTTGCGTATTTTGTTTAGATTTTTGTAGAACTTTCGAGTTTCATTTTGATTTCTTCGCCATTCTGTGCTTTCTAACTACTTTTGCTCAAATTGTCTTTTTTTTTCTTCTATGTAATCGTTTTTTTTTTTCTCTTCTTAGGGTCCAATATTCTTCCTGCTCTGCTCTGCTTGTGCATTCAGCTGGATTTGTCTTCAGGTATGCCCTGTTTTTGTTATCTGTTGCTTCTTGGTACTCCTTGTCAAACCATTCATTTTCTTTAACTGGATTGGTTTCCCCCAATATTTTTGTTACTTTCTCAGTTATTACGTTTTTACATTTTGTCCATAGTTCCTCTACATTTTCCCCCACCTTCAGGCTCTCCATTTTCTCGTCCATTGGTCTCCTATACTCTCTCGCAACCGTTTCAATGCGCAGACTATCAAATCGACCTTTGTTCCGCTACCAAAAACCAAGAACCCATTTTTAAAGATTATACATGCAACAATATTCAGAAAGTGCGAAGCGGATATAAGTAATAGATAGTTTGGATTTCGTAACGGCTTTGGAACAGTGGAATCTTTGTATAGTTTCACAATTATTGCCCAAAAATATCAAGACCAACAAAAAGATCCTTTCGTTGCGTTTATAGACTATCACAAAGCTTTCGACTAAGTTAAACATAGTATTCTCATAGAATGTCTAAACAGAAAAGGATTCTATAAAAATTACATTAACATAGTGAGAAATGTCTATTGGAACCAACAGGCTGTGGTAACATTCGATGTAAATATCACGGATGCGCAACAGATAAGTAGAGGAGTAAGACAGGGCTGTGTACTTTTACAATTAATATTTAAGATATATTTCGAAGAGTTATTTACGCAAGCATTTAAAAACGGTATAGAAAGATGAAAATAAATAAATGGTGAAAATATAACTAACATCCGTTATGCTGACAATACAATCATCATCGCTGAAAATGAGACAGACCTGCAGACGTTACTAAACACAATTTGTAATGCTGGGGAATAGCTTGATTTAACAATAAACATAAAGAAAACAAAAATCATGGTTATTAGTAAGAGAGTCAAAGTCAGTACAAGGATCCATATAAAAAATGAAGATATTGAGCAAGTGGATAAAATGAAATACTTAGGAGTCTAAATTACGGAAGATGTAAATACGAAATTAGAAATTCGCTCAAAAATAAAGGAATCAAAACAGCCTTTCTGAAGATGAGGGAAATTTCTGAGTAACCAAAGATTTAATATGCTAATCCGATATCGGATGGTAAAATAATATATCCACTTTATTCTTCTTTATGATGTCAAAGCCTGGACTGTTAGTGTTGACTTAATGAGAAAAGTGAAAGCTTTTGAGATGTGGCTTTTTAGTAGAATTTTAAAGATAATATGGACCGATCATATTACGAACGAAATGGTGTTGTACAGAATGGGACAAGACAGAGAACTTTTGACCACCATTAAAAGGCAAAAGATAGCATATTTGGGGCACATACTTGAAAATTATTAGTACAAATTATTGCAACTGATTATGAAGGATAAAATCAAACGAAAAATGGGTCCTGGTAGACAACAAATACCTTGGCTTAAAAATATTCGCAACATGACCGGGTCATACAGACGCTCTTAAGAAAAGCAGAAGATAGAGATGAATTTGCAATGGTTATAACCAATCTTCATTAATGAATACGGCACTAGAAGAGGAAGAAGAATAACCAGTATTTGTCGATTTTTTGTTAGAGCAAAATAATTTCCACGTGTTATTGCTCATACATACTTTTGTCAAGTCTTGATACACGCTTTACTTTAATTATTACTATTTTACTGTATATTAATAGTAACACAGCTAATAACCGACATTTCTAATAAAATGGTACCCAGTTCCTACTGGCAAAATATCAATTTCGCGATCTACTACCATAACTTTTCTATCTGCTGTCCCCAGACCGACAAAAAATTCGTTATTAACAAATTGCGTAGATTGCCGGTTCATTTCTCTTAATAAATTAGCAATTATTTTAAGATTTTTATAGGCAAAACAAAGAAAATATGAATTTAAGAGTGAAATAAATAAATCATGTTAAAAGCGACACCTTGACAAATATAAACAGACTCTTGAAGTTAGGAACTATATCGATTTTTATAATATATAGGGTAAAAATAAAATGCTACAATCTTACCCGGGTTTGCCAGACTGAAGAAAAGATTATTCACCAAGAACTAGCCAACAAACCGGGATTTTTCAAAGCCAACTATCTCCCTCATCGAAAATACCAATACACCTCTCAAAAATTGCTTGAAAGCGACAGCTACAAGCTATACTGAAACCACGGTGTGCTTATAGACTAACCAGTGGCACATAATAGACTAGATATTGTAATAGTTGATAAGCTGCCTAGACACAAATCACTAATTCAAGTGATGATATATATCAACAATAATTTGCATTTTAAATAAAACAATAACATCGCGAAGTAAAGAGATCTTATGATACAAATAATTAAGCAATGGAGAATGAAAAGTACATAGATGATACCTATTAATTACTCTTTCTACTAGAGTCATTTCGAAGGACATCAAGAGAACAGAAAACATTCAAGTGTTAGTAAAAATCTATGTAATACTATGCAAGAAGCAATACTTCTATTACCATCCAGATGCTAAGAGACATTTAACGGAGATACTTCGGTCTATCAAGTCATCTAGGTCTCGATTATACACAAAAAGAGCCACACCAAAGCTCAATTATTTTGGTATCTGATCAGCTTACTTTTTGCGTAGAGGTAGTGCGAGCTGCATGGCTTGAATTGTACGAAATTTATAGCGAAAGATCCCTCCAGATTGCTCCAGCGAAATACGGTGGTAGGTGGTTTTTATTTTTGGATATACAAACGCCGTTGTTGATGCCGAGAATCGAATTAGAGTGCTCTGGCTTAGAAGGGCGGTATGTTAGCTGCTAAGATATGGCCGCCACAGGATTAAATAATAAACATATTATCCCAACTTATTTTTGCTTTTTTTGTTAAATAATTCTTTTCATAAATAAATCTGGGTATATACCTTAATTTTAGTTCTCTTTGTCGCAAAATACCACGTCCTCTTCAGTTAATAAAATAGAATTCCAAACTGTTATATAGGTCAAAGGGAAGGTATTATTAATCGATTTTCTGGGAGAGAATACAACACGCATATCCTACAAAGGTATTTATAAAAGGAACCCAATCCACAGGATACATTTAAATTTTAATTAAAATCATTTTTAACTAAAATTAACAACTAAATTCTGGTAAAAATTCCAAATTAAAAATATTTATTTATTATTAAAGGAGTATGTATTTATTACTAAAAAAGGGCTATAGATTAAAAAAAACATTATAACTGATACATATCAATATTAAGTACACTGTTATTGTTGATTTATACTGAGGAGTCAAGAATATTAGTAGGAGAATTAATATTAACCCATTATAACCCGAGTCATTTTTTTTTTGTAATTTGTTAAAGCAACTAATATATTTTTATTAAAAATGTATAATAATACACAAATTAACAATTTTTTAAACCAAAAACTTATTAACTAACAAAAAAATATGTTTTACATAAATGTAACGCTAGGTCACTACGGTACCATAACTAAAATAATATAAACTCTTAAGAAACACAATTAAATGTATATAATAACTAGAATGTCTTCATATGAAAGGTGCCGACATCATATTTGCTACAAATTGTAGTACTACTGCTACATCCATTTTCCTGCAGAACGATGTCTTTTGTTGTTAGGTACAAATACTAAAAGGTGATTGTTTTCATCGTATCTAAGATTGTCTGAGATTCTATTAAGCGAGACAATAAATTTTAAAGAACTGGGTTTTCCTCCATGCTTTGAAGCATTTGTATATTTTTTAAGATGTGACTGAGCATTACATCTTCTAAAATCTAATTGGGAAAGCTTGGGGTAGAGGTTCTTGTAGAGTATCCAGCTGTTACTAATACTTGCATTAATAAGCCATGTGAAGATACTCCATCACCACTTGTTTAAACGGATTTCAATTCTATACGTAGGGATATTTTGGTCCAATAAATCCGTTCCTTCTATATTATTGTTATATTTGGCAATTATTTGCGGTCTTGGAATTTACACAATTTTTTTCTTTTTGATATATCTACTTAGAGTTCCCACATGCGCAGCACCATAAGCTGTAGATACAGCAGCATCAACGTTATTGTCTACCCGCTTTATGAAAAAAATATCATGACTGTCCAAATAGCAATGATAAGGATATTCTTTATGTGGTTTCTGCTCCAAAATTCTTATCAGCGGAGTTGTATGTTTTCCGAAGGTTTTCTCAACTATGGTGTGTATATCTGTTTGTTACCTTGGTAAAATTCAAAATCTAGAAGATATCCATTGTAGGAATTAAGCGCCCACATCTTGAAACCAAATCTAATTGGTTTTGCTTTTATAAATTGCTTGCATCTGTGCTTACCAAAGTATCATATGACTCATTATAAGACAGGTTCTCAACGGAAAAAATGTTTATGAAAATTATTTTTTATTATATTTGCAAGCGGTCGGAGTTTAAATATTTGTCATTAGCATCTACTTTGGAGTTATCTGCGCAGTGTATAAATCGTACTATATGAGTAAATCTTTCCTGTCTCATGGCATTATAAACTGCTTCGTTTCGCATGTCAGGCTGGCTATCTAAAAAATGTCGCTCTCTATGTTTGCAGTCGTATCCACTCACGATTAGAATGGCAATAAAATATAAAATCTCTTTCGTCGTAATTTAAGGATCCTAATTGTTTTTAAAAATGGCATAACTTCTTGTTTCTGTTACTAACATCTGGATAATATTATCATCTAACATTTTTTCGAACAGAGCAACAGGATCTTTGATATCTTGTTTTTAGTTTGCACAGAAAAAGGTCGTACATGTTATGGAACTAAATCACAATTCTCTTTCCAATTGATATTACTGTTAAGCTTAATTTTTTTTGGCTATCGTCCCTCCCTTCCTGCTTTTCAAAATTCTCATTTTCTATAGTTTCAGCCACAATAAGAACGAATTTTGGAGGTGAACCAACGGAAATGATCCAGATTCTACGAGGCGTTAGACAAGGTTGTATACTTTCACCTATATTATTTAATCTATATTCAGAGGAAATATTTAGTGAAGCTTTGGAAAAATGCGAACATGGAATACTTCTAAATGGAGAACGCCTAAACAACATCCGTTATGCAGACGATACCGTTATTTTTGCAGACAGTTTGAACAGTTTACAGCAACTAATAAACAAAGTAAATGAAGTAACTGAAAGATTTGGACTTCAAGTAAATATAACAAAAACTAAATTTATGATCATCAGCAAAAATAAAGTTAGACGCGCTCAACTACTTATCAATAATACACCAGTGGACCGAGTAAAACAGTATAACTATCTTGGAACAACAGTAAATGAACAATAGGATCACTCACAGGAAATAAAATGTAGAATAGAGAAGGCTAGGAGTGCATTCAATAACATGGCCAAACTCTTTAAAAGCCACAATCTTAATCTGGAGATAAAAGTAAGGCTCCTACGATGTTATATCTTCTCAATATTGTATTACGGAGTTGAATCCTGGACACTAACTGAAGCAATGGAGAAAAAACTTGAAGCCTTCGAGATGTGGCTATACAGGCGAATTCTAAGGATATCATGGACAGACAAGATAACCAACGAGACCGTATTACGAAGAGTGGGCAAAGAAAGAGAGGTGATGTATACCATTAAAAGGAGAAAGTTGGAATATCTCGGACATATAATGAGAAACAGCACTAAATACAGATTACTGAAGGTAATCACAGGGTAAAGTATTCGGAAAGCGAGGAATTGGGAAAAGAAGAATATCATGGTTGAAGAACCTGAGAAAATGGTTCTCCACAACAACAACGAATCTATTTAAAGCATCAGTTAATAAAATAATTATAGCCAGAATGATTGCCAATATTCGGAACGAATAGGCACTCAAAGAAGAAGAAGAATAGTTTCACCGTCTGTTATTTGTTCGGATGCATCATCTAAAAGAGTTTCGTCGTCATTATCATCTCTATATTTTTTAAATCTAATTTCCACTTTGAACAGAACTTGACGGCCAATTAGATTGTCAAAAGTGCCTCCGTGATTCTCATTTCCAGTATCCTCATCCGTGAATTCACTGGCATCCGGATAATTAATGAATATTTTATCTGCGTCATCTGTATATGCTAATTATATTACTTCTTGTAGAGTTAAACCTCGTCTATAAAATAAAGAGTATTAATACTTATTTCAAAATTGAAAAGGACACGTACTCCGTAACGCTAGGAGCCTATCGTTACATAATATATGCAACTCTACAAATCAAAGCTGTTTTTATTAAACACACACAAAGTATTTTATAAATTTTTACAGACAACAACAAAAGAGCAATTTTTAACAGTGTTCTTGTAAAAACATCATGCTTTTTACTCTAAAAATAAGGTTTTTGTAACACCTACTCGAAACGAATGTTATGCTCCAAGATGGTTGCTAAATCATATTTGATTCAGACAGCCGTTACTTACCATCTCGGACTATCAGTATCTCGGACAGAAAGCTACAGTATCTCGGACATGTGATGCGGGGCAAGAAGTATGGTATCCTGCGACTCATAGTGTAAGGAAACATAGATGGCAGAAGAAGCATCGGAAGAAGACGAATTTCAGGGCTTAAGAACCTGAGAGAATGGTTTGGATGCAGCTTCAAACAACTATTTAGACCTACTGCGTCAAAAATTAAAATAGCTATAACTATTGCCAACCTCCGTAGCGGAGATGGCACCTGAAGAAGAAAAGAAAGTCGTTATTTGACAAGTTTTGGGGATTGGCAGATTTACACAGTCAAAAATCTTATGTAATGAACTGCATTCGTCCTATTCAAAAGAAGTACATCAAAGTAGCATCTAGTAACACAAAGTCGATAGTGCTTAATAAAGCCTACTACTTTACAACACAAAACGAACCTTGCCAAGTTTGTCAAAAATATTTTATTTTAACGTTAGGAATCAGTGACAGATTCATTAGAACTACAGGTTCAAAACAACAAGACTTTTGGAAAGTGAGAAGAGGGGTAAAACAGATAAAAAATAAGGTACCCGAAGAAATAAAAAATAGTATGCACGAACACCTGTTGTCAAGACCTGCAGTGGATAGTCATTACATAAGAGCGAATAAAATATATCGATGGAGGCAAGACACTGACTGATCTGTACCGTGATTATTTTCAGTGGTGTAATGATAACGGAAAGGATCATGGAAAGTTGTCTATATATAGGTTTATCTTCAATTATAAATAAAACACATAATTTAATACTTCGAAGAAGAACCAGTGCCTTACATGTACAGCTTATGAGAATTTTGATATAGAGGGTAAAAATACCGTTAAAAATGATTATCAATCTCATGTACAAGAAAAGAACTTAAGCAGAGAAAAACAATGCAGACAAAAGCAATATTGGTAACTTATTTAACGTAGCTTGTTTCGATTTACAAGCAGCTCTACTTCTTCTTGAAAGTAACGTTTTAGCTTTTTATTATATGTCTCGTTTAGATTGCTACAATTTCACAATTGGTAGCCTTCAACATAAAGGGTTCTGTAGAGTGCTGTATTTGGCATGAAGGAGAGATGAATCGGGAGAATTCTTTCATTTCGAATTTATCGGATATTTATGGTTTTAAGTTTTGAATTTGTATACCTTAGAGTTTTGAATAAAAATTAGATGACATATCTTGGATTTATTTATAACGTTCGACATAAATTGAATAATTTTTGTGTTTTGTGTTTTAAAATGGTTTCAATATAACACATCCAAATTACTAAGTTAATACGTCACTAGCACCTCACAAAATTGTAAAACTTACTCATACTTTAATGCATGATTGACGTAACTTACAAAAAAAATACCAATTTCAGCAGCTAACAATTGAATTTTGTGAACTGACAGCTAACTTTCTTGTTATTAGGATGCCTGTCCGTTCCACACGTTGGCGATCATTCTGACTATGAAGATTTTTGTTGGTTGCTATACGAAATAGCTGTGTTAAGGTCTTTCTATACCATGCTCTCAGTTTAACAAGTCAGGATATTCTTCTTCGTCCTGGGGCTCTTTTTCCTTCAATTTTACCCTGCAAAATGCATTGGAGTAGCTCGTATCTGCCTTGATTTCTCATTATATGTCGCAAGTACTCCAGCTTACGGCTCTTCACGATGTTGACCAAATCCGCGGTTGTCAAGTCAAGTCAAATCAAATCAAGCTAACCTTGATGAATGAAATCAAAAATACTTCAATAAGTTGGTCAGCTACCGAGCAATCAAATATTGTATTTCCGCGAAAACTTTAAACGCCGTTTACTACAAACTACAATTTTTGAGTTACGTGACTAATTATTAATGTTCTCAGCAAGCGATATGTGCCTAACACCTTAAGTTCACTGTATGCTTCTTTAATTATTACAGATCTGAAAATGAACCTGTATTTTGCTTTGTAGATATTCTAAATAAAGTTCCTCTTTAGCAGATAACTCATAATGCTAAATAAATATACGGGGTTAAAGGGAAGGTATTGTTAATCAACTTCGTAGGGTTATATATAACACGCATTTACTTTATATACCCCAATTAGTTCGAGTGATCTTTTGAGTGTTTTCAAGTTCCACGTTGTTTACGTCAAATACAGTAGGGTTTCGTCGGTGGAAAAGGAAAAGCGGAAATTGAACGAGTGGTCGCTTTTGACGATTTTTGTATTAAGCTTTGTGAAGTTTATTTTAAGAGAACATCACATGCATGCCCTATTTCTTCTATTTCCTCTCGTAATGGAATTTGACAAGTATTAATATATAACATCAAATACCTGTTATACACAGTGATAATATAAACTTAATAAAATAGTAAGTTATATACTTCATATGATTATTTAGTCGTTCATAAACTAAAAAACTCAAATCATATAAAATCATAAATTCTTAATAACAACTAAAATTAATAAATCATCAAATAAATAACATTTGTCTAACGTTCCTTTTATTGTTGGTTTTATTTTTACAGTTAAAGTAATTGTAATTTTTTTTATCACATTGCTGTGAAGAACGTACTTAGGATATATCAGTTTTATTTGTGAAATCTTTTAATTTTTTTGGGTATTTTTTAAATATATTTGTTCATAATTTTTTTCTTATGTTCTAATTATTGTTTTTACAGTTTTCTCCTGATAAAGCTATAAAATACGTAGCGAACTACCAAGTCTTAGAAAAAACAAAGATTTTTATTAGAGACCACTATATCTGAAGATTCCTATATATATATATATATATATATATATATATATATATATATATATATATATATATATATATATATATATATATATAATATATATATATATATATAAAGTACAACCATTAAACAATTATTCAATGCAGTAAGTTTCAAAGAAAAATTCTTTGATCAACGAGGATATCGGTCAAAGGAGAAATAATACAAGGAAATCACAGTTCCATTCTTATATTTGAAGACGTTTCGCTTGTGGTGTTCACAAGCTTCATCAGTTCAAATCTAAAAAATATTACAATGATGGTAGGTAATATTATACAAAAACATGGAAAATTAACTTACGAATGTAGAGTGAAGAATAAAAGGTGTTAAACAAACACACCATTCCCTTTGGTAACTGTGGTCAAAACATTAAATTGTTGGTAAAATTGTAGCTTGAAAGTTTCTGTGTAGTAGCATTCGTGTTTTTCAAAGCGAAAAAGTTTGATTTACAAATGAACGACAGAATAAAAAACTACTACCAAGCTTACTAAAAAACTCGTCAACATTACACGTAAAAAACTAACTTACAATAGTCAAATGTAGAAATCAAATAACAAAGTGACTAAAACGCACTGGCACAGAGCTGAATTGTTATAACAAACAAATTTTGTTTGTTATAACAATCATGTACAATGAAGAATATCTTACCCTTAGCTCACGCTTATTAGAGGTTCATCATTATTATAAGCACCTGTCTCGCGATTCCACTCCAACTTTTACTGCAAAGATCAATAATTTTATCACCAAATTGAAAAAAGACAAACTTCTAGACCAGAATATTACCAAACTTCTCCATTCCTATAATGGTTATGCTCCACGTTTCTATTGTCTTCCTAAAATTCATAAACCACAACTTTGTATGAGACCCATTGTTCCTAATGGTAATATTGCCAATTTTCTCACTAATATTTTAACCAAAGCATATGATGCAGATAATCAATTTAATATCACTGATTCTTTTAAGTTTGCTAATTTTATTAATGATTTTAAACTACCAGAAGGCTACATGTTGGTGAGTTTTGATGTAGTTTCTTTATTCTCGAACCTTCCTCTTTCAGTTGTCCTTACTTCAATTCACAAACATTGGGATATTATCCAGCCCTCATCCCCAATCCCTTGGGAAGTCTTTTCTGATTTGCTGAAACTTGTTTTTGAGACAAATTATTTAATTTTTAATAATCAATTTTATCTCCAAATCTTTGGTACTCCCATGGGATCCTTAATTTCCCCAATTCTAGTCAATTTTGTCCTTGATGATTTAGTTGAAAATCGGCTACACAGTTTGACTTTTCATGTTCCTTTTGTGAAAAGGTATGTCGACGACCTAATATTGGCACTTCCGCCAGATAAGGTTCAGAGCACCTTATCACATTTCAATGCATATGATCCTCACCTACAGTTCACTTGTGAGCTGGAGAGTCATAATAGCATTCCTTTTCTAGATATGCGTATCATTCGAGGTTGTGACCTTAGGTTAAGTACTTCTTGGTATAGAAAAGAAATGGCTAGTAACCGTTTTCTTAATTACCACTCATGCCATGCGATGAGATACAAATACAACCTCGTACAAGCTCTTAGTTTTAGGGTTCATAGGTTGACACATCCTTCTCACCGAAGGGATTCTCTTAGCCTTCTTAAATCCATTTTGTTACAGAATTCTTATCCATTATTTGTAATCAATAAATTTCTGTTTTCCACTAGTTACACACTTTCTAGACACAGTTTGAATAATAGTCAAGTACAGGGTCAACCTGATATCTCAGTAGGCACACCAGAAAACGACTCCCATAATGGTTCTTCTTCCCCTTTACGTTACTACTCTCTTCCTTATTTCCCTCATCTGACTGAGAAACTCGCAAAACTCCTAACATCTACACCAATTAAAATTGGAGTTAAAAATGTCAGATCAGTTGGTAAACTTTTCTCTAAAACTAAAACCCCTTTAAACCCGTTGGAAAAGATCAATGTGGTTTACAACATCCCCTGTATGGATTGTAACCTATGTTACATTGGCCAGACTCGTAGATCCCTTAAAGGTCGACTAATTTCTCACAAGAGTGATATTAGATGCCATAAACATTCCAGTGCCTTAGCACAACACATTCTTACTTCTGACCACCGACCTGATTATGAACATGTCAAAATTCTCTGCACAGAAAGCAACCATTTCAAGAGAACCTTCCTTGAAATGTGCCACATTTTCCTCAATCCTTCCACTATGAATAAACGTACGGACATCGACAATCTCAGTTTAGTGTACCATTCTCTTCTCTCCAATATCAAATGAAAAATTTTCGACGTTATTTTCGTCATCCAGACTCTCTCATTGCCATTTTCTTTTGATCATTTATTACCATATCCACTTATTCTTATTTTCAACCTTTTACATCCCTTACTGATTCATACCTAATTACATAAACCCTCTCTTATAGACAATGTATATTTTCCCTCCTTGACTAATCGTCATTCTAAACTCCAGATTCCAACCTATCTTCACTACATATTGGTTTTGTAGACATTTCTACTTAACAATCTATTTGCTTCAGTGTTCTCTGCGTTGTTAGGTTTGCGTTTCTGTGTATTGCGCCTGCTCGTCTCATTCTCCCACAGAAAGTTGGATCAACTCAGAACTAATAAATCCACACATTCTACTGCAATGAAAATGCCGGCAATTTGACTTTCGTTTTTCGAGTTTGAATCCGTTAGATGGAAATGCGCCCTAAAGTGAAGTTCAAAATTTGTTTGTTATAACAATTCAGCTCTGTGCCAGTGCGTTTTAGTCACTTTGTTATTTTATTTCTACATTTGACTGTTGTAAGTTAGTTTTTTACGTGTAATGTTGACGAGTTTTTTAGTAAGCTTGGTAGTAGTTTTTTATTCTGTCGTTCATTTGTAAATCAAACTTTTTCGCTTTGAAAAACACGAATGCTACTACACAGAAACTTTCAAGCTACAATTTTACCAACAATTTAATGTTTTGACCACAGTTAACAAAGGGAATGGTGTGTTTGTTTAACACCTTTTATTCTTCACTCTACATTCGTAAGTTAATTTTCCATGTTTTTGTATAATATTACCTACCATCATTGTAATATTTTTTAGATTTGAACTGATGAAGCTTGTGAACACCACAAGCGAAACGTCTTCAAATATAAGAATGGAACTGTGATTTCCTTGTATTATTTCTCCTTTGACCGATATCCTCGTTGATCAAAAGAATTTTTCTTTTGAAACTTACTGCATTGTATATATATATATATATATATATATATATATATATATATATATATATATATATATATATATATATATATAACAAACGTGAGGGATGTTAGACAAGAAGTTGCAAAATTGAAATGGAGATTTGCCGGACACAATATAAGACCAAAAGAAGACCGATGGAACAAAATTCTTATAAGTTGGAGACCGTGGAATATAAACGAAGCAGAGGAAGGCCCCAAATGAGATGGGCAGATGATATCAAGAAGCACGTAGGCTCTAGGTGGATAACTGTAGCGACAGACAGAGAAGAATGGAAAAGGATTGGGAAGGCCTATGTCCAAAGATAGACCGAAGAAGGCTAATTAGATAGATAATTATAATAAAACACATCAACACAACTCTTCAATTAAATCACAATTGGTAGGTAGAAAAAGATTTATATGGAAGTGATTACTCTCCAATTTTAATAGAAAAACACTCGATAAAACTACGCCAGTTACACCTGATCCGAAATGGAGGCTAGATAAAGCTGATTGGCTCAGCTTTCAAGAAATTATCCGTAGCGAATCATCAAAAATTTGCTTAGAAAATTCAATAAACGAAATAGTTCTACAGTTCAATAAACTCATAACGGAGCAGCTCTAGAAGCGATAGGTAAAACAAAGCTTATTAAAAGAGATAAAGTCACTCCCTGGTGGAACGAAGAATGTAAAGAAGCTATTAAGGAAAGTAAGAAAGCTTTTCAAAAGTACAAACGGAACAAAAACCTAGAAAACTTTTTTAATCTTAAAAGAAGTAGGGCTAGAGCCAAACTGATTACCACAAGACCTAAAAGACTATCCTGGATAAAATATGTAGAAACGATCGACAACTACACATCTTTAACAAACATATGGAGGAAAATAAAGAATATAACAGGCACTAGCTCATGTCAAGGAATCGTTTCATTAGAAGTAGAAAATGAGTCATCTATAGCAAACAATGCAGAAATCGTACAAAAATAGCGGAAACATTCAAGTAAACATCCAAAAATTCTAACAATGATAATTATTTTATAAAATAAAGAAATTACAAACAATAATGAACCTATAAATGCACTTATCACAATCAGACAACTAAGAGAGATGCTAGATCATTTAAAGGACACTCCCCCTGACCCCGATGACATCCCAGCTTCTTTTTTGAAACACCTACCTGACGAAGCAGTAGAAATAATATTAAAAATATATAATCGTATATGGACCAAACATGAATTTCCCAATTTATGGAAAACAGCTATAACTATTCCATCTTAAAATCTAATAAGCCACAAAACAAAGCAGATTCTTATCGTCCGGTGTCTCTAACTTGTGTAATGTGTAAGCTTTTACAAAAAATTTTAAATAAACGTTTATTGTGGTGTCTGGACGAAAATAACCAACTGATTAATAAACAATCTGGATGTCATCCTTAAAGATCGACTACCGACAATTTAGTAGATATAGAATCACATATTAATAACGCATTCTACAACAACCAAAAATGTATTGCAATTTATTTTAATTTGCACAAAGCATTTGATATGGCTTGGCATCACAAGATAATTTCAATACTGGAAACATGGGCTATCAAGAAAATATACATTATAAAAATTTTCTCCTAAAAAGAAATTTCAAGAAAAAATAATAGTCTTCTATCTAATGTGAGATATCAAAAAAATAGTACACCCCAAGGCTCAGTAATCAGCCCGACGCTTTTCCTTATAGCTATTAATGATAAAATCAAATAAATAAACAAACCCATTCAAGCCAGATTATACGCGGATGATCTTATAATATTCTTAAATGGAAACAATATACAGAGTATGGCCAAATTACTACAAGATCAACTCGATAAATTTATAGCATGGTCTAAAAGGAGTGGTTTTCAATTTGCTTCATCTAAAACTCGCTGCATCATATTCTCAAAGAGACCAAAACAGATAAAAGAAATACCTACTTTAAAACTTGGAGGTCAGACACTTGAATATGTAAATACAATTAAATATCTAGGTTTAATATTTGATCAAGCTCTAACCTGGAAGGACCACATCAAATATATATCAGCTATATGTCAAAAAAGACTAAACCTCTTGAAATGTCTTTCTGGGACGAACTGGAGCGAACGGTAGAACTCTACTCATATTATATAAAAATTTGATCCGCTCTAAGATCGATTATGGATGCCACGCTTATTCGTCTGCTTCAACAACAACTCTAAAAGTTTTAGACATCATTCAAAATAACGCTCTTAGAATAATAAGCGGCGCATTTAGAACAACCCCTATCTTAAGTCTTCAGGCTGAACTCAGTGAACTACTATTAGATTTAAGAACACAGGAATTAATGCTATTATATGCATCAAAGCGGTACTCTCTACAATTTCACCAAACCATTCGCTGCTCGAATATCCAGCACGTAAAAATACACATTCCCTTTCACGAAAGATGCAGACGAATCATAAATAAATTAAACCTTAAAGTCCCTGAAATCTATCCTACCAAGATGCCAACTTCCCCTCCTTGGCTAATATCTTCTGCTCACATACATTTGGATCTATCATCATAAAATAAGAAAGAAAGCAATCGTCATCTAATTAATTCTATATATCAAACCTTAATTTCTCAATTTTCTTCCTTCAAACAGTTATTCACAGATAGATCTAGAACAAGGCCTTGTGTAGCATCTGCCTTTGTAACATGAAATAAAAAAATAAAGACTAGTGGAGACTAATACTATTTTAACAGTAGAACTTTTTGCAATATATAAAGCCATATGTCATGTTACAAAATACCCTGAAATTAATTTCTTAATAATTACTGACTCACTAAGTTCTCTAGAAATCATCCCAAAAATATATTCCTCTCATCCTGTGGCCAAACTCATTAGACAAGAATTGTACAACCTAAATCACAAAAACATTGCTTTCCTGTGGATACCATCTCATATTGGAATCACGGGAAACGATCTGGCGGATAATATGCACGAAAAGCCTTAGAGGACACAACTATTGAGTTCTATCCAAAAACTCCAGCGACAGACCTTAAATCATATTTCCACAGTAAAATAGTCAACACATGAAATAGCAGATGTCTGATAGTTCCACCAATCGTTTTTCTCAGATTATCATCACACGACTGCGTTTTGGTTATAGTCGCCTTACGCATGAAGATCTGATGACAAGGGATCACAATATGTAAATTCGAAATCCAGGAGAATTTAAGAGAACTATTGTTAGAGTGCGGTGCCAAAGTGATCATACAATATCTGAAAGCAATAAACTTTTTATACAAAATTTAGTTGTTAGGCTATTCAATTATTGTTAATACTTTTTCTTTTTTCGCTAATCGCTTTACAGGCTGATGCGAGTTTGTAAATAAAAAAAAGTGTAGTAGTTACAATAATGAAATAGGATGACATCATAGTTATTTATGTACCAAGGGTATTAAATAGATGTTTATGCCTAGAGGGCAACGATGTTACAAACACGAGTAAAAAATTCCATTTTATTTTGACAATATATTTGCTAGTAGACATTCTATCGTTAGTGTTATATTGCTACGCCAGGGAAATGCTGTCAAACGTGTCAATCTAAACCGGGAAAATGCCAAAAAAATTGAGATCCCTAACCAAATTTTTAACCCTTTCACTCCTGTCGGGATATATATATATATATATATATATATATATATATATATATATATATATATATATATATATATATATATCCCAACACATGATTGAAAAATTCTGAATGTTTTAAACTGGCTTAAAACTGCGTTGGGACGGGATATTTCAGTAGACTGTGGCATTTCTTATAACGTGAAATCGAGTATCCACCGTCAGCATCAAATTTTAACCTAAAATTTAGTGTAATATGAACACGTTGTGAGTACGATCATATAAAACTGTGTTGATAACATATTTCTGTTGGCGTAAGGATAATTTTGGTTGCTGATTGTTAATTATAAAAGATTAAGATAGGTGAGTACATAATTTAATATTGCCGCTCAGTACGAAATTTATCGTAATGGGCAATAAATCTTGAATGGGATTATATATCCCAACAGGTGTTTTTGCTGGGAAATATTATCCCGACAGGTATAAACAACTTCCTTTTTTTAGTATGGATCGAAAGAAACAGAAACTTACCGAAGATGAACTTGATTACTATGCTAATAACATTGATGAAATTGAAAGTATAGACTATAGTAGTGATGATAGTATGGTGGATAAGGACTTCATTTTGTCATCAGATGAACTAAGTGAGGCAAGTTCACTTGAAAGTGAAGTGAATATAGGTAATGAAACTGAGAATGCAGCTCAAATTTCAGATCAGGAATCCTCTGACGATGATGAAGATATCCAAGATGCAGACGAGGTAATGCAACCTTTGCCACCAACTAGTTCAGAATTTTCCACTGTTTGGACTGATGTCAATGCAGAAAATTTTATTCCGAGATATGATCTACCAGCCAGAACAGCCCCAGTTATTACAGATCAATTGAATCGAGGCAGTTCTACATTAGACTGTTTTCTAAAAGTATTTCCTAAAAGTTTGTTTATGTATATGGCCCAGTGTACAAACCGTAGGCTTGAAATTTTAGAAGAGAAAAAGAAGAAAACTTTTGTCAAAACGTGCCAAAAAGAAATGATGCTACTTACTGGTGTTACGTTAGTTATGCATTATAATAGAGTTCCTTCTTTCGCAATGTACTGGTCTAATAATAAATCGCTTGGAAACGATTGTATTCGTAGTGCAATATCAAGGGATAGGTGCCAACTACTATTATCAAAATTGTATTTTGCCGAACCCAATCAACCTGCCACAGCAAATAAAACTTATTATATAGATGATGTTATTTCCTGCTTGAAGACAAGTTTTATGAGAGCTAGAAGTGATTCTACCTATCAAGCAATTGATGAGTCTATGGCAAAATTCAAAGGGCGATCTACATTGAAACAGTATATGCCCCTCAAACCCATAAAACGTGGCATAAAGTTATGGACAAGATGCGATTCGGAAACTGGCTATGTTTACGATATAAATGTGTATGCAGGCAAAAATGATAATAAGATGGCAGGTACTTTGGGAGAACGTGTCATAAATCAGTTATCTTCAACAATTTCTAATGAAAATGTTGTAATTTGCTTCGACAGATTTTTTACAACAGTTCATCTTATGGATACCATTATGTTTCCTGCTGTAGGTACATGCATGAGTACCCGAAAAAATTTACCGAAATTTCATGGCAAGCTAAATCGAGGAGAATCGCAAGTAAAAGGTAATGAAACTGGAACATTAGCTATACGATGGCAGGACACAAAAGATTTTATTGTACTAACTAACTGCCATAAGCCAGAAGAAACAACTGTGTGTAGAAAACTGAAAGATGGTACAAAAGCCAACATTTGTTGTCCTGTATCGATTGAATTCTATAACCGTTACATGGGAGGTGTAGATAGATGCGATCAAATGACATCTGTGTACGATCTCAATAGAAAATCCCAAAAATGGTGGAAGAAGGTTTACTACAAAGTTCTAATGATGGCAGTATACAATTCATATATTCTATATACTGAATTACATACCAGAAATAAGAAAATACCCTTTCTAAATTATCTGGTTGACTTAGCTGAGATTCTTATCAGTACTGGCCGACAAGGACTCCAAAGAAGAAAAAAAACCAAACATGTTGGCCGTCGAAGCATGTCAGCCACAGTGATGAGTAATGTTGGCGACCATTTACCTATATTAGGAAAATCCAGTCGCCTGAGGTGTATAAGGTGTACACAACATAAGAAAGATAAACGTACCAAATTTATTGTAAAATGTGTGATGTTCCGTTATGTAACGATTGTTTTACCCCATACCATGTATAAACATTTATTGTTCATGTATACTGTTGGGATTATATATCCCATACAAAAATACTGTTGGGATACAGACTACTACAGACAAATATATCAAATTTTAAAATAAACAAATCAGGATTGAAAGGGTTAAAGAAGCGGAAAACGCAACGCAAAAGAATGTAAAAAATTCCAGGACTGGGTGACAGAAAACCATGTACAACACATTAGTGAAACTGTACGGGCAATAAAGTACACTTTATGCCCGAGCGGCGCAAAAATTACATCAAATGAATTGAAATATCTAAATATGTATATATTTCGGGGATGTTGCTGGTAAACGTCTGTTGATTAAAATAAACGCATTAGTCGATTTACCATTATCTTAGAGTTTAGGTAATCAGCTGTAATAGTAATTAATAATTTATTTATTTATACAGAATTTTTATATCTCATCTCTACTGAATATTGGAATGTCAAGATTTTGGTAACATGTTTTATTCCTTAAATTTTTAGTACCTCGACTATAAAATGTTAGGTCTACAAAACATTTTTATAGCTAATGGCCTTGCATGCTTACAAACCAAACAGGTACAGGTATACATAAAATTATGCGAGTAAAAGCTTTTTCGACTCAGGTGCAACTCAGCGCGTACATTTAGATATTTACGGCGGCATTTTATCAAAAGTTCCTTTTAACTGCCTTTTCTGCTTAGACCCTGATATTGAAGTGGGTAAACAATTTATATTGTGGAATGCCATCGAATATCTAATACCATTAAAGGCAGTCACGGATGAAAATTCAATTTCACAATATTACTGCGTTTTATTATATTCATTTATATTTTGATAGGATAAATTTATTTCAGGTGAGTTCTAAACCATGTAAAAAATTGAATTTTAAAGTCTCTAAATGTGCATATTAAGGTGTACAATTTAGTTCACCTCATTTTGACTTTTATATTAGCTCCGCTCGTAGAGGTTATTTGTGCCTGTTCTTTTCTACATCTGTAATGTACACACTTACAAGGTCAGATATAGAAAATTCATTTTAGAATTTTAAACTGCTGCGTTAGCCTTTTTATTTTCTGTACACCGAGCTGGGGATCGAAATCACTTCCTCTGAATCACTAGCACTGAAGCGAGTGAGAAGCCGGCCGCCCAGCCCGCTTGGCTACCTGACCAACAGATCAGATCAGATGATACATTGCAATAATTTATAAATAGGAAATAAGACAAGGAAATAAATTTTATATATAACCTCAAGTTTATAGCGCCTTGTGCCTTATCCCCTATAACGAGAACTGAAATGGTAAACTAATTACCTCGTTACAAGCCGATCTCGTTATATCAGGCAATAATACTGTGCATACATATGAATATGTAGTTTTCTAAAACATTAACTTTCTATAGTGAAGCCATTCGGAGCAATATTAGATGCTAATATGGTCAATGAAATACGGTAAAACAAAAGAGTTGTTTACTTTTATTGTCAATTATATACGTTACAACAAAAAATCTGTACTTACATTTTTTTCCAACTACATAATGTATAAAGCGTATTTTGAAGGATAATATAAACTATTGCTTTTGAAATTGGAAGAAGTCTGTAATATTTGACTGCTTTAAATTGTCCTATCTATCATATTATCCAAAGATGTGAAACAGTTGTATTTATTGTAAAGAAGTTTATTGCAGGCGGCATGGCAGTTAAAAAGGGTATTTATGTATAACCACGGCCGGTCAAAAACGTAAAAAACAAGTTTTTTGATCTTATTTTCTCTCGTTATAACCAAATTTGCCTCGCTATAGAGGATTATAGTTCAATAGAAATTTCACGGGACATCTAATGTAGTTATAAGCGAAACCTCGTAATAACCGTGTTCGTTATAAAGGGAGTATACTGTAATAGAAAAGAGTAAAAATATGACTTATTGTCACTAAAAATTGTATAATTTTATGGATAAAGCTTACAAAAAATCAAAAATAACAATAACAATCACAATTTATCGAAATTACGTAAATTGTCAATATTACTAAATAAAACATAATAAAATAACAATCCATTGCAAAATTAAAATAAATTGCAAATTGCGTAAAAACACCTTACGAACTATAGTTTATTTTTATGAACGAGAGAGTAATTAGCATAATTTTAACTGGTATCTCCGACCACTCCATGGGCGTGCTCAAGATTAATTAAAAAATTACTTTGAATAATTGTAAAAAATAAATGAATTATTTCAGTGTTATAAAGTGTTATGTGTATGTAAACAAAAGTGACCTCTTTTATCACACACTATATTAGAACTGACTGGCCTACATTAAAAAGGGTTTTAAAAAATTCACATTTTTTTTAATTTTTAAAAATTACAAAAGAGAAAAACAGTTTTTAAAACCGTTTAAGGTATGTTAAATAGATGAATAAAAATATTAATATAAAACTTACAGCTACTTGTTACAAATAAAAATCAGATTCAGAAGATAAACTTCATGGTAGTCACCGGTACGAGTTGATTCAAAAGTTAATAAACCACCTTCAACAAAACCGTCTGAACTGCCAATGTGTACTATTATCAGCCTGCGTTCCTTTCCTGATGGTGGGTATAAACCAGTAGATAAGTTATTTACAAAAGCGTGCCTTTGACTTGTAACAGTTTCATCCTGCCAAAATTTATTTGGTGTATGACCCTCGTTGATCCATGTTTCATCAAGATAAAATATTTTTCTTTTTTGGTTTCTCATTTCCTTTATGGTTCTTAGAAAATGTCTTCTCCATATGACAATATCGCTTCTTTCTAATAAAATAGACTTTCTGGGATTCTTTTTCCAGCGGAAGCCCATTTCTTTTAAAAGTTTCCATAACGTACTTCGACTCATTTCTGGGTAATCCTTATCATCTCGAACTGAGACAAGAACTTTATCCAATGTTGGAAATTCTTGTCTAAAGAAGAATTCATGCACTTTCCGTCGAAGTCCTTCTTTAAAATGATATTCTATTTGAAATTTTGGTTTCCCTGGAGCATTACGTGGCATTTGA
Source organism: Diabrotica balteata (assembly GCA_918026665.1). Taxonomy (NCBI): domain Eukaryota; kingdom Metazoa; phylum Arthropoda; class Insecta; order Coleoptera; family Chrysomelidae; genus Diabrotica; species Diabrotica balteata. Next base: position 58,151,951 of record OU898280.1, read on the forward strand.
AAACTACCACATTTCTCTTCTTTAATAACTCTGTAAATCGTAGATTTCCCAACACCAAGTGTACTGCTAACTAACTCAACGGTCTCATCAACACTTTCACATAAACGTTTGTCTGTAAATGATTTAAAACAATTAAATATTAATGTTTTTTCATTAACTGTTAAAGGACCAATTTTTCGGCGTTTACACGGCACTTCCAAATTTTCCATAACACTAGTATACACAATAAACTGCACCTTGCAACTGAAGTACCTACTTTTAGTGAACTGTTAAGAATTTTGAATACGCCACTTGGACCTTCCTACAAAATGGAAAAACCCACTATCACATTTTCTGTGGAATAAGTTTAGAAGGTAATTATCTAGTCAATTACTGTCGTAGATTCCTGGAATTAAAGAATTAAATGTTTGATTGTTGAAACCCTTACTTCGTGGAATGCACTCATTTCAGATAAAATAAAACGTTTTATTTTATCTAAAGAATTAAACTTTATTTTGCAAATAGGTAGGTACTTATTAAACTTTTATTGGTTATATATAACCAATAAAATAAACATCTTACATTTCTTGCAAATTCATTAGTACCTGTTAACCTCCATCACTCCGACACTGGCAACCTTATTTAGGGATTAGTAACCCTCACAACTATTGTATTCTATTCTGCTCCAACCTTTATACCTGGTGGTCATACTCAATTTAAAATTGTTTTCCTATATACTTCTGTAAACTTGTTGACAAATATCTGTTTTTCATTGAGTCACCCGTATCAACAGTTTAGGGATTTGCATACATAATTTATTGTTTTATTACTCTCTCATACATAAAAATAGACTATAATAAGTTAAAGTTGCTGCATATAATATGGGCTTCACACCAACAATAAATTCACGAAGAAATTCATAAATTTATTAATCAATTTCTGTGCCAATATATTCGTCAATAGCTTGGACGTAAAAGTTTGTTTGACTTCAAATAAATTTTTACATTCACTGTCATTATTTTAGTAGCACCAATGGTTTTATGATTAGTTGTTATTTGTTATTGTTTTTTTGAATAAAGATATATTTGAAAATATAATCCGAAAACAATAATATTGAATATTGAATATATATTAAAGAGTAAGAGCTTGAAAAAGAGGTAAAAATTAGTGGAAATTACATGTAATTAGTGGAAACTATGGATTTTTAGACACAATAGATAATTTTAAATATGAACAACAGCTAAAGAAATAGAAAAAGTGGTAGTTTCATATAATATTTTATAACAAGAAAATCTAGCATTCATTACATTCTAAAAATTAACTATAGTTAGTAGAAATATTGCAATACAAGAACAATTCTATGAATTCTATGAAAATTTCTATGAGAATAATTCTATGAACAAGAAGAAATTGAAAAATTCTATCATGATTTAGAAAAAGTATTGGCACCTAGGAAGAAAACACGTTCTCAATATTATCATGGGAAATTTTAATGCAAAGATTGGTGAAGGTGAACAGGAAGATATCATAGGAAAATATAGTCTGGGCTGGGAATACGAAATGAAACATAAGGTATGTTGGCATTTTTTTGCGTAGAAATGCAATTAGTAATAACAAACACAATTTTCAACCTTACAAAACGTCGTCTTTACACCTGGAAATCACCAGCAGATACACCTGAATGAGTTGTTCGTAACCAAATAGACTTTATAATATATGTATAAATAAGAGATACAGAAATTCAGTATTAGCAGTAAAAACATATCCAGACGCATATGTTCTAACAGATCACAATCCGTACCTCGGAGGTAAAGGACACTATGTCCATTTTCTTACTTTTTAAGGAGAGCAGTTTTAACATGTTTTAAATTTGTAATCAGTAAATACTCAAATATTTCTGATATTTAACCAAAATTAATATAATATATTAATTTTGGTTAAATATCAGAAACATTTGAGTATTTACTGATTACAAATTTAAAAAATGTTAAAACTGCTCTCCTTAAAAAGTAAGAAAATGGACATAGGGTCCTTTACCTCCGAGGTACGGCAATACTTTCGTAGGAAAAATAAGACTGAGATTAAAAAGAGCTGTAAAGACGAATAAGCAAACAGTTACTATTGATAGAGAAAATATGCTATATGAGGCCCGATATGAGGCAAATCCGGGTCGTCTCTAACTTCTTGTAAAATTTTGTTTAGGTTTGGTATTTCTTTTTTGAAAAAAAATCCATGAATTTTCCTTCGAATACCATTTTTGGCAAATTCATTAATTTCAATAGGCTTTTTCCCTCTCTTTAAGTGTGTATTTGTGTTTGGGATAGCTATACCGAACAATTTCTTTTCTGATAGGAACATATATATATATATATATATATATATATATATATATATATATATATATATATATATATATATATATATATATATATATATATATATATATATATATATATAGTTAAATTCCCTACGCCAGTCATGTTGGCACAACTTTCAACTATGTTGCAAACAGTGTTTGTGGGATTCTGAGAAACCAGAGCATCGTGAACATTTAGGACAATAATCTTCTCTCTTGGTGAATACATAGACTTACTGACTGTACGCAACAGTACTGGTTTAAAACTTGATGATGTTGATGATGAATCACAAACAATCCAAAAAAAAACAAGCACGAACAAAAGGTACGTATTTGTTCGTAGGTATATGGAATAAAAAATCACTCACGCACGAGCCGTAAATTACATGCGATAAAAAACTAAACAAAAAAATTGTTTTCGTTCGTAATAACTTCACCCTTTCAAGTTAAGTTTCGGATATAAACTGAACAGACAAGGCACGTGGACAAAGCCAGCATCTTTATACCCATTAGATTAATTAAAATCTGGGGAATTCCATCTTATTTATCTTGCAACGAATAGTACCTTCGGATATGAATTCTACGTTTTTTAGTAAAGTGATTAAGCGCGAAGATTAGTATTGAAATATCCAAAGAGATAAGGTATTATTATTTACAAAATTGCTAATGTTTTATTCTTATTTTATTATTATAATATAATAACCAATAAACAATCATGCACAGATTTTAATATGTTTTGGTTATCCACAAACAGATACTTGTAGTGTATGTGATGCATATCAAATTAAAGTTAAAGCATTAGACGTTGAAAAAAAAGGTACAAATCATGAGAATCGCTCATCATCCCTTGATCGTGAGGTTTACAAATTACATGTTAAAAACAAAATACATAGACTAAAAGCAGACACTTTTTATGACAGAAAACGACAGTCTCCAATTGGATAAATTTCTGTAAGAAATGTATCCAAGTGTTGCTACGCCACTGGTAGAAGCTAACTTACACGTCTTAAATTCTACCTAGGTAAATTCTCTAGCAAACTCTTATGAAAGCCAAAAATGTATTCAAAAGATATTTTTACACACACATTAACTTTCTTTGTTATGTATTCAGTCAGTATAAAATTGTCTCCCAGCTTAACTGGTCGCTTCTTGTTAGAGGTTTAATTCTCGCATATTAGTTTTGTATTCGATCAAATTCTGATAGATCAAGCCTGGGAACAAATTAAATCTACCGTAGAAAAAGCTAACGAGAGAAGTACAAACAAATATTAGTTTGACGAAGAGTGTCAGGCGATAGCAAAGGAAAAGAAGAAGATCAGACAACAAATATTAACAGATAATAAAGAGTGTAAAAAACAAAAATATAAAATAATTCGAGGAAGGTTAAAAGCTCTGTGTAGAAGGAAAAAGAGATACTACAATGAGTTGAAATTAAATGAGATAGAAGAGAAGTTTAAAAACAAATAGGTGAGGTCGTTCTATCAAGAACTTAAAAAGATGGAAAAAGCCACGGTAGTTATATGAAAGGTAAAGACGGAAATTTAATTAGCGATCCGGCAGAAATAATGACAGAATGGAAAAAACATTTTGAAGAATTATTAAATTGTGAGGTGGACCACGAAGCAGTAGACAACTGAACGGTTGGAGAAGACGCGATCCTTGAAAAGCAGCCTACAGAAGAAGAGGTGGTGACAGTAAGTCCTGGTAAAAATTACATATGCATAGAACTGATCAAGTTTGGTGAAGAACAACTGCAAAGAAAAATATATCAGCTACTAGTGCAAGTATGGGAAAAGATAATAATGCCATCGGAGTGGTATGAGGCCTTCTACATAAAAAAGGAGACAAACTAGAGTGTGACAACTATAGGAGTATAGACTTACTAGACACGGTAAATAAAATCTTGGCAAGAATATTGAGAAATAAACTAAATTGCTACACCGAAAAAATCCTAGATGAATATCAGGCCGGCTTTAGAAAGGACAGATCTACTTTAGACCAAATCTTCTCATTAAAGGAGATACAAACGACTTGTTATGAAGGTAAAGTTCCCCTGTACGTTTTGTTTGTGTATTTTGGATAAGCATATGATAGAGTCGATAGAGTCAAAATGTATCGAGCAATGGAACATTTGGGTATACCAAAGAAACTAATCCGGCTAGTAAAAATGACATTAAATAATAAGTGTGAAATTGCTTGGCATGGTCACATATTAGATTAATTTACGGTTGCAAAAGGCTAAAGACATGCAACATGAAGGTGGAAGAAACAATCATGAAAAATAAGCACCAGTGCTTGGCATTTGCTGGAGGGACAGAAGGGAAAAAAAAAGACTTTAGTGTGAGGTCTGTTAGTGGTAAAAGCTATAGTTTTAAACTATATATAGGGTGGACAAATTTGAATACTTGGGTGTAGTTTTCGATGAAAATGGAAAAAAAAATGGGAGCTCGAAGCCAGAATAGCAAAAGTGATCAAAAAATTAGGTTGTTTAAGAGCCCTACTGAACTCAAAACACGATTCTAGACAAGGTAAACTCAGAATATATAAAACAGTAATTCGACCCACAGTAACATATGCCGGTGAGACATGGATCTTAAATATTACGGAAGAGGACAATATCTAAAAACATATGAAAGGAAAATATTAAGACGCATATTCGGAGAACGGAAGACAGAAGATGGTTGAGAGAGAAGAAATGACAATGGCTGTAATTAATGGTTTTATACAAAGAACCTACCATTACCAAGTTCGTCAAGTCATAAAGAATCAGATAGTTGGGACATGTGGAAAGAATGGCAGCAAACATAATGCCCATACTAGTAATAACCAGAAAACTAATCAGCCCCAAAAGAAGAGGTAGACCAGAACGAGGTGGATTAGTAAAGTGGAGGAAGACCTTAAACATTGTGAAGGTGAGGGACTGGAACAGAAACGCACAAAATAGAAGCAAATGGAGAAATATTGACCACCAGGTTCTTCAGAGTAGTTAAGAATATTATATATATATATATATATATATTATATATATATATATATATATATATATATATATATTTAAGTTAAAATTTTGTTTAAAATAATTGTAATTAGTTAATATTAGGATTACGTGTAAAATAATTGTAATTAGTTAATATTAGGATTATGTGAAAAAAATGATCTAGGCCTTAACGGTCTGTTGTGCGTAAAAAATAAATAAATAAATAAATAAACATCCAATTATTAAATTACGTATTATTTGAACTGCTTGTGCTCTTATTTTTCACGCTAGTGGGTGGTCCTTCAAGTTGAAAATAATTACAAGCCTTAGTACGCTTTAAATGGTAACAAGATCGCCCTCCTAATTTGTTGAACAAATGTCCGTTTAATTCTACTGAACTAGCAATAAAAATAACGCAATTTTTTTAGAATCTATTTGCATAGATTACGGAAAAAATCTTTTAGTGCGCAATTTTCAGAATTATGATGCCTACTATAAAAGGCAACTTTATGAATACGTATTTAATATTCACGTAATGGCTATATCACAAAGTATCCTCTACATGTATCCAGAAATAGAGGGGAAAAAAGAAACAAGAAAAGAATAAAGAATATGCTTGGTACTGAATTCATACTACCTAAGTCTAACTGTCTAAGAAGACACATTGCGCATTAGAGTCACTAGTTGAAATATTTATGGGTTATTTTTGAATTGCTTGTGCTTGAACAAAATATACCCTTTTGTAGGTTTTTAGCAATGTCTCGCTGTTTCAGACCTTTTACTCAAAAAGAACTTAATAAAGTAATCCTCAATTTGACGGAAAGTGAAGATAAGTTAAGTGGTGAAGAAGAGGATAATGATGATGAAGATCTAGATGTATTACATATGCCAGTAGAACTGGAAGATGAAGTTATAATACAACCAGAAGAATCAATTAGTAGTAAGTATTCATATTAGCCCAGGGAAATAAGCATTTTTTAATGACACTCGTCCGGCCAGCAAACGACAGTTGTTTAGAGTAGTACGGACCTTTGTAACAAAAACCTATATGTTTCCTGCAGTCGATTTTTTGGACTTAATTAGTTATTAACAAATTAAGGTCAAAAAACGGAAAATTTTTGCTTTTTTCGTCTATCAGCAAAAAGTGAAGGAATTTAAACAAATTTTAGAAGAGAAGAAACTTATAAGTTATATAAAAACCTTCAAAATGGCGTTTTCAAAATGTTTCTATCCTTATTTGTTGCTTAGAAAGTTGCAAAATAAGTCAAAAATTTCGGTTTTTTATAAATGTTGGTAAACCCGGTATAACCAAATTATATACAAGTTTAGCCAAACTGTTCCAAAACTGCATTAATGGAATGAAAACTCCAGAGGAGTAGAAGACATCATTTATATCTACTATACACAAAAAAGGCAGAAGGGATGAATGTGACAATTACAGAGGCATTGCCGCGACAAACTCGGTCAGTAGAATATACGGAAAAGTACTTAAAAATAGAATAGAAAGCGATTATAAAGACTTAGAGGCTGAGGTACAGGCAGGATTTAGGGCAGGTAGATCTACTGTTGACCATTTGTTTTTCATTACACAGATTATTAAAAAGAAAATAGCCGTTAATCAAGAAGTACATTTATTGTATGTAGACCTGCAAAATGCTTATGATAGCGTACCATATTATAAATTATGGAAAGAGTTAGAAAAAACAAACATAAGCCAAAATTTAATAAATGCGATGAAGAAACTGTACGCTAATGCTAACTCAAAGGTAAAGGTTGAAAATAATTTGTCGAGTGGATTCCAAATTAATAAAGGCCTTAAGCAGGGCTGTTGTCTCTCCCCGACGTTTTTTAGAATTTATGTAGAACAGGCTCTAAAACTGTGGAAACGCAAATGTAGAAATATGGGAATGCCGATTAACAACAATAGCATATAAACTTTGTCATTTGCAGATGATCAGCTAAATATAACACAAAATTATGAAAATATTGAGTACATAACTCGAAAATTATTCGAGAGGTATAAAAAATGGGGACTTGAAATCAATATACAAAAAACCGAGTATATGTGTGTCGACAGGAAACCACAGGACCTCATATTTGGAAGAGCTTTCCTGTATCTGACGTATAAGTAGTATTTTTTCGACGTATTGTAGCGTTTACGCTACTGACAAGTACAACTGAAACCCCTCACGAAATTTCTTATTACCCGCCTGCGATCGATTTTTAAATCGACATTTCTCCTCTCACGCGCTGGGAGTGCTTTGAAAGGATTGATCGATTTTGTGCGGTCAGCAGTCAGTTTGGTCAAGAGACTCATACGCAGCCACGTCAATCAATTCAAAGTGACGGAATTGGAGCAATAAAATAATCTGCGATGAATAAAATAATATCTAATTCAATAATCGTATCTCAGTAATAATAATAAAAATAAGAAAATTTTAAAAATCAAGATTTTCATTTAAAGAGTTCCACATAAAAAGGATTGTTTTTTTTTTGGCGTGCTGCGTGCTTCATGTAAGTAAACTCATTCATATGTATTATCTCTTTATCATACAATCAAATCTATCATTACAGTTTAGTATTTCTTTAGAGATTTATTTTTTGTTTAGTTCCGAAATAATCTAAATATAAAATTTCCTTGATTTACTTGCAATGAACAGGAGGTCATTTTTTATATAGTTAAACTTAAATTCTGTTTTAGTCATGTCGTTATCATTAAGTTTTTTTTGGTTCCCTTTTTATCTAACTTTTTTTTGGTGGAATATAAAAGGTTCTACAAATCTGGACAGCCTTCTGTATTCTGCGCATGTTCATTTCATGGCGCAAGCCTGTCATGTCTACGAAGTAACTTCGGAAATTTTGACATGTTGGACATAACCTAATGTTTTAATGTTTTTGTTTTGGTGCAGTCAATCTATGCTGCTACACGTATTAAATAAAATAGTAATTAAATCTGATAATTCCTTTTAGATTCCGTCACTTGACAATATTCATTTAAGAATATTCACTGGAAAATATTCATTAGTAATAGAATTTCTTGAATAGTTAGCAACTTGTCTATGGAGTTACCGATTTCTCGGATCAGATAGACCAGTGCCTGGTTTTTACTACCTTGTACTCCCATGGGATTTGTCATCATAACCATGAACTAATTTTGCCGTGCCAAGAGGAGTTTCCTAGGGACTTATAGTGATTTTAAGATAAGTTGTTTAACTGTTTAACTTTTTGTTACTTTCTATTTATCAGTGTACACTCTTCATATGCATATGATCAGGTGAATGCATTTTTGATATAATCTAATTCTAAAATATTGGGGAGAAAAAAATACATTTCATGGGTTATTAGGTTTTTTTTTAACTAGGATATAGAGAGTCTGACCAAACTCACTTTTTTTGATATAATATTTTGTAATACAATATATTTTGAGATAATACAATTTTGATATTGGGGAGGGAAATAAATTTCATGTGGTTTTTTAAAACATTGTATAAGGAGTATTGAAGACTCACTTTTTGGATGTAATATATTTAATATAATTGTAACAGATTTATCACTTTTGATATCTTTACAATACGGTAATTAGTATCTCATTTTAGTAGAACTATTTAAATTTAAATTACTAACCTTTAGTGTTAAGACCTTGGCTACCATACGGACTATTCTTGGTGTTACTAATATTTTAAACTTTATTTGGCCAGTGGTAGTGACTATTCGCTTGTTGAGGGGCTATTAGGTCCTATTGTATCTTTACACCACCCACTACCACTGTTATTTAGTTTTGCCTTATATGTAAATTGTTCATACATATATATCTATATACACATTTTTATAAATATATTTATAGTTACTATTTTGAGTTTTATTTCAGTTCTACTAACCAGTATACAATATAGCAAGACAAGATTAGTATTTAGTATTTTGTATTTCAGGTTATTATCTCCAGTATCATTTGTTTCCAGTCATTTGTTACTTCAAAATCTCAACTATCGTTGAGTTGGCGCCCTTCTTCTTCTCTTCTTATCGTTCTCTTTCTATAAATTTATTCCCAGTGACCTTCTTTAGTTGTATCACGTTTGATATTACCAGGTCTCATTTCGTTTCTTGTCTCATTAGCTCATTATCCTTGCTATCTGCTTTATATCTTTAAAGCCACAATCCAGTGCATTGAAGCTAGCCCGAACACTCACTTGAGATTTAGTGTCTCTTTGGCCATTTAACTTTGTTCCTCTGAGCTTAGCCATATTTTTAGTATTTTTTCATCACTTCTCTTTCAGTTCTTCTGAAATTGTAAGTTCTACTCTTCCTAAAATCCAATACTCCCGGAGTATTGAGGTTTCAGTATATAAAATTTAAATTAAAGTCAATTTAATTAACTAAATTTATAAACCCTTTGCTAACAGCTGACTGACTATTTAGTGCAGTTTCCATCAGATTGGTGATGCCCAATGGTACTAATATCCCAATACAATACTTGGTTTGTCAATCTCACGCTTAAGTAATGTTATAGCTACTCACCCAATTTGTTATTATTTAGTGTCACCTATTGTGTTTCTGTTGTTTATTGCTTGTTGTATACTGTTTTAGCTTTTAGTTTTTAGTATAATATAAAAATAACGTACTGGGACCTGATAATGCGGCTAATATTTTAAGATTTGAAACCGTTACCCCAAAATTCACCAACTTTATTAAATAAAAACCACTTAAGAATGTGAGTATTGACTCATTTTCCATATATTAGTATTATGAACCCAAATTGGCAAACGTTTTCATCATCTAATAAAATATCTCAATATTGTAGACAGGCACATTGATAATTTTTAATTAACTATATTCAACAAGTTAGTCATCAAACAAACCTGAAGACAAATGCTTTCTTAACACCCCTATAGAAGTATATTTTGCTTACTCGAATCTCTGAAATTTACTGAAATGGATAGTTTAAATAACATCAAGCAGCGATCTTTCCAGTGCTGTGACATAAACCGTGTTAAAGCAAATGACCTAGTATCTGAAATAAATCTCTGCTCATGCAAATTTTCTATGAATAATGCAGAGCTGACTAGATGTTTAATAATTCGACAAATATTTGCAATTTTATGTCTACGTCATACACAGGGTGTAGATAAATAAAAACGGTAAAATTGTTAAAGATAGAATGGTAGATGGAACTCTTCCAAACATAAATTAAATGGAATTTAAAACTAGTTTTAATAAAGTTGCAGTAAAGTATCTTACAAATTGCATTTCTAAAACTAGTCATTATATTATTAGTGTTAAATTTCTTGGGATAAGTAATGTTAAAAAAAATAAAAAGAAAATTACTCAAAGTGTAGCCTTTGTTGAAAATATTTAAATTTTACACATTTGCAAAACTCACGTATGCAAAGATTTTAATTAAAAAGGAAGAAATTTTAATATATAGATAAACAAATAAGCAATATAAGCAAATAACATATCTATCTATATAAAAGGCTATGACGACAGGTCACACCGTTTGTCCAGTAATGTAACGATGCCATCTAGGAAAGAAATACTTCATATTTTATTCTTGAAACGATATGTTTAATTATTAATACTGTATTAATTACATATTAATATAATTAATAATTAATTTTAATAATATTCTTAAGGTAGAATTTAATACAAAATAATTTAAACCTTTAAGTTAGTTAAGATATAAAATCCTAACTCTATAACTAAAACAATTTTTAATTGAAGGTGATTACTTGACAACATCGTACTTAACGAAGCCCTTAACGATAACTTTTCAACGAAATCGTATTGAAATTATCAATTTTGCAGAGGCGTACTAAAAAAAATTTTAATTATTTATTTAAACACATAAGTAATTACGTAAAAACTAAATCTAAGACCGATTTAATTATTAAATTATCATGTCTCTTTTAACAGGTATCTTATAGTTGTCTAACAAAATAAAATAAAATTTTATTCTTATTAGAGAGTATCTAATACAGAACTTCAAAAAACAGAAAACTTTGGAAAATAATTTTTTTTTCATTAGACTAAAAAACAATCTGCAATTTTAATTACTTGTGTTTATTTGTTTATATAAATATGAAAATATGTTATGAAGTTCATATAAATTAAAATGAAGTAAGCTAAACTATTATCATATGAATGCGTTTATATAGCAGTGCATTTGTTTATTTCAGTAAATTCTCGAAATATGAAATGAAGATGGCACTAACTACGAAAGAGTTAATAGCTTTGTTAGAAGAATACTCAGATTGTGAAAATGCCACTTAATGTGGTTTATTTACCGCCGAGATTAGATTAGAAAGTTTCTGATGTAGAAGACATTGATCTTCTTCTTCTTCTTCCTTCTTCTAGTTTGTAGGCTTTAAAGCCTGTTTCTTCTTCAATATTAGCTTCCTAAATTGTTTAAATTGTCGCACCATCTTTTTCTTGGTCTGCCAATACTTCTTCGTCCATTTGGTGACTTATCTCGTGCTATTCGTACTATTCTATCCTCCGCCATTCTACTGATATGTTCGTTCCACTCTTGTTTTCGTTTTGTCACCCATCCATTTATGTCTTCTATATTGCATGCTCTTCTTATGTTTTTGCTTCTCTCCCTATCCAACAGACTTCTCCTTGATATTCGTCGGAGTATTTTCATCTCTGTTGTTTCTAGCAGTCGTCTCGTTTTAGATGTGTCAGGTCTTGTCTCAGCCGTGTATGTTAATATAGGTCTAATTGCTGCTTTATAGATTCTTGTTTTTGTGTCTTGTCTTAGGTGTTTGTTCTTCCAGATTGTGTCATTAAGAGAACCCGCCGCTTTACTTGCTTTTAAGCTTTGCTGTCGTACTTCTTCTTCAACATCTCCGTAACTAGTTATATCTATTCCCAGATATCTAAACCTTGCTTCCGGCTTTATTATTTTCCCATCAATTTCGATTTTACACCGTAGTGGGTATTTAAATGTCATACATTTGTATTTTTCCGCTGATATTATCATATTGTATTTCTTAGCTGTTGTATTGAAGATATGTGTTAATCTTTGGAGCTCGTCTTCTGTCTCGGCGATTAATGCGGCGTCGTCTGCATAACATAATATTTGGATTTCTTTGTTCCCCATTCTGTAGCCATGACCTTTACGTACTGCTTGTATTATTTCGTCCATTATTATATTAAAGAGAAGTGGGCTTAACGAGTCACCCTGTCTGACTCCGCTTTGTACTGGTATACACTGTGTTAGTTTTCCATTTATCTTTGCCTGTATTCGATTATGGAGGTAGATGTTTTCGATGGTTTGTATAATATTGATTGGTATGTTTCTTTTATACAGTAGGTGTAAGACGTCTTCGACTTGGATGCGATCGAAAGCCTTTGTCAGGTCTATAAAACATAGATATGATGTCTTTTTCTGTGATTTGTCTTAGTACAAATACGGCGTCTACGCAGGATCATCCGGATCTGAATCCTTGTTGTTCATCTGATAAAGTTGTTAGTTTATTGATTTTGTTGGTTAGGACTTTTGTGGTAAGCTTAAGTGCGGTGTTCAGTAGATTTATACCTCTATAATTGTTGGGGTCTTCTTTATCTCCTTTCTTGAACATTGGTATCATTATGCTGTTTCTCCATGCGTCTGGTATCTTGCAGTGCAATATTAGTTTTTGTATAAGTTTTGTCATCTCTAGGGTTATACTTTCTCATCCGTATTTTAGAAGCTCGTTGGTTATTCCGTCTGGTCCTGGTGACTTTCTATTTTTGAGTGAATTTATGACTATTTCTACTTCGTGAAAACTGATTTCTATTTCGTCTCTTAGTTCAGGTACGTTATTGTGTTGATTATTATTTTCCTTTGCTTTAAACAGTTCCGTCAGGTATCTTTCCCATTCGTTTGCTGGTATATTATTGTATTCCTTGAAGAGATTGATGATAATATTATTTGTGAAGAATCAATAAAATAGGATATTGCAGGTACATATGAAATACAAGTGATTGGGAATTCTAACGATTCTGATTATGATATTCCTCGGAACCACAGATAAAACGTCCAAAGAAAAAACCAGGCAAAAATAGTAGGTCCAAATTTATCTCAAGTTGCAATAACGGATATTCTTTCGTGCTCAGTCTGATTCAACATCAGTCTGATTGATATTTAGACAATATAAAAGCCAACCATGTAGGCAAGTCATATATCGAAGTTTTTTCACTCTTTTTGATAAAAAAGTAATTGAGAATAACCGTCACAATTTTGAAATGAATAACATAGTTTCTTATAATAGCCATAATTTCTTATCGGCCCAGTCTCCTTCTTCAAGACCTCTATTTTCATTTCTATATGAATATTGGATATCCATTTCTTTCTTGGCCTTCCCTTTTATTTCTCTGTGTAGGTATATGATAAATATATATATATATATATATATATATTATTATATATATATATATAAATTATTAGCATATGTATATTATCTGGTTTACACTCTGCTTGAAGTTGACATGCATTGGTCAAAGGATGAGGATAAAGAAGTGCATATTATAAGAGAAAGCATGAGCCGACATAGATTTATAATTTTAATTTATAATAGTGAAGTACATGGGCATCAATCTAAATTTGCTTTACCAGATGAAACCAGATTCGACAATATTGGCCACATTATAAAAAGAGACGATCGTGCAAAAATGTAGGATGTACAAAAGTAATACTATTTATTTATGTAAAAAGTGTAGAATGCATCTATACCCCAAATATTTCGAAAATTTTTACCTTAAAATTTAATTTACGTTTAAGATACAATATTTTCCTTTATTAAAAATTTTACTGTTTTCCTTAAATATGAGAAAAAAAATCTTTTTGGTTGTAATTTATTCCTAATTTGTGTTTTTAATCCAATCTAATAAATTAATTGTCAAATTTCTCTTTGTATATTGAGCGGCTGTTAAGGGTTTAATACTATATAAAGAATAAACTGGCCTCAAATTTACTTTACTTACCTCAAAACTATTTTAAAGATAATAATAAAGTATATTTAATAAATATATTCCCAATAATACACTACGGCTATGCACTAATGTATAAAATCTGGACGATATCATATTTCATAAACTTGCTACAACAATAAATACACAAAAAATAAACTAAGATATCTTATTTCTCTAATTAACATTATTTCTAAAAACGTAAATATATATAGACCAGCAAAATATTGATAATTTTACCGATGTTCCAAACTATTCTATGAACTTAAAATGAAATCAAGTTAAACAGAATTATGTAGAATTAAATATAATTTCTTAAGCGTTTTCTAAGATGGAGGGTGATAGAATGGTTCGTCGGATCGTGACGAATCCTAACAGGACAAAAAACAACAAATAAGGCAAATACTAAAAGGGCACTACAAGGTATCTTCATTATTATTTATTGTATAGTGACATAGGAGATATCATAGGGCACTATGGATAAAAATAGATTTACCATAAGACAAATTTTAATTTATTGACTTACAGAAGGCCTCAGGCTGAGTACAAATTAAACAACTGATCGAATCCCATCATACGACATAGCAAATAAAAGGAAATGATATAACGAATATATTTAGATAGAAAAAACAAACAAACAGACTACCAAAAGTGCACATCGTCTTCGTTATTATTGAACGTACAGCTACATATGACATATTACATGACACTATGGATGATAATAGACATGTTTGCTTTATATATAAAATATAAGATAAATATAAGGTAAATTTGCTCTATTGACCTGCAAAGGGCCTCTGACTGATTACAACATAAAAAACTAGCTTAATACTAGCATATGATACCAGATCATACTTTATATTTACTTGGATTATATGCAAAAAGTTTATTATTTAAAAAATATAGATGACAATGCAATGTATAGCCTCTCCTATCCAAATGTCAACCTCACCTGACCGCTCGATGATCTTGATTGTCATCCGGTGCATCTTGCTCGATAACAAATGAGGCTCTGACGTCCGAGTATTTGCCGGTATAAGCAATCCCGCACATACTGACCAACGGCTTAGGGCAGATGAGGTAGTGAGTGGTAGGGCATTTGTTTGTCCTGGGGTTGAGAAATCGGCTCCAAATGTGAATAAATCAACAAGTAATGGCAACGGCATAAGAATGCAGAATACAAAGGGGAATCACTGCATTAACGTCTCATAGAGCACCCCTAGGAAAATCACCATAAAATTGACATTGCAAGTACAAACCGCCAATAATCATGGAAAGCGGAGGCCAAGTATCGGCAGAAGAGCAGAAACATATTTATACCACGACGCCTCTCAGGTTATTAACATGCGAAAACCTCGTAAAGCAATCCTTAAGATAAAGAAATCAAATTTTAGAATGTGCACATGGAATGTTAGAAGTCTATCTGCGACTGGGAAACTTGACAACGCAATTCAAGAAATGAAAAGAATGAAAATAGACCTACTGGGAATCAGCGAAAGGAGATGGTCAAAGTAAGGATCTGTAAAAAGGACGAAAGTGTATTATATTATTTCAGGTAGCAGTACAGAAAACGCGCATCACAAAAATGGTGTAAGTATATTAGTAACATCAGAACTGAGTAAATATGTAACCAATTTCGTACCAGTGTCGGATAGAATATTGTTTCTCCAAATAAATACTCAACCATTTAAAACTAATATACTGCAAATCTATGACCCGACTGCACATGTAAAATATGACGATGAAGTCGAGAAGTTGTATGATCAGATCCAAGACATCTTACACAAAATTAATAAACACGAGATTTTCTATATTATAGGCGACTTCAATGTAAAAATTGGGGAAGGTCGACGAGGTCAGACTGTAGGTCCTTATGGTCTAGGACAACCTAACGATCGAAGACAGAGATTGTATGAATTTTGTAAAGAAAACGATATGTTCATTGCAAACACCTGATATAAACTACCCAAGCGACGACTATACACTTGAAAAGCTCCATTTGATGATGGCAATAACCCTGAGTTCTCAATAAATTAAAAAGACTATATACTTGGAAATGAGCGTTTCCGAAATGCCGTCAAAAAAGTCACTACATTTGCTGGGGCAGATATTGGATCTGATCATCAACCACTTGTAGCAGATATTAAACTATGGTTAAAACGAATTCAGCGACAAAAACCAAAGACCAATAAAAAATAATTTAACAATAGAATTAAAAACATCGGAAAACAACTAGAAGAGCCAGAAGAACTATGGAGTAAATTTAAAAATCAAGGTAACGAAATCTCCACAAACAATGCTTAAAGAAAAGACTTAATCAAGAAAAAAAAAATGGATGACAGACGACATCTTGAAATTAATGCAACAACATCGAATGATAAAATCTAATGAGACAGAATATAGACACCTGCAGAGAAGAATAAAAAATGGGATCAAATTAGCCAAAGAAAAATGGATGAGAGAAAGGTGCGATGAAATATAGGATGTAATATCTAAACACCACTTATTTAGTGTGCACATAAAACTAAAAGAAATGAGTAACACGTTTGTTGTTTCACGTGATAGAAATCATGTTTCACACATTATTTCTACTGTTGTTATTAAACCCCGTTATAACATATGTAAATAATTATTTCGATAATTATTGTCCTACGGCGGGGGAGATTTTGTTTCAATTCGAGAGAGCAGCAGCATATGCCGCTCTGATGAGACCTAAAGAGGTTGAAATTTGTATAAGCGGCTTGCCGCTGCCCTGCATCGAAATAAAAATCTCATACCGTCATTATGTTTTAAAATTGGAATATTTTGTCGACATGATGAGAAAGCCCAAATATAAATTACTGGATGACCATATTGCCAATATTCTCAGAGGATAAGGCACTTAAAAAAAATTGGTTTTTTACTTTTATCCGTTGTCAGTGTAGATATCTAGTGTGACTGGACATCAATATTTTGACGGCCAAGGCAATTAAAGAATAATTATCTCTTACCTACAGTTGTGACTAGTCTAAATTTTTAATGAGTGTTAGAAAAATTATTTAAAAGAATTGTTGTCCTAACATGGTTATAAAAAATTTCCTTGTTTATTGGGCATAAGCGGGAGCAGATATAAAATGAGGAGCAGACTTTCATATCGTACTTTATCCATTTTTAACATTTTTCGAGAAGTGAGAGAAACTGCTAATCAATTTATATATATTATATATATATATATATATATATATATATATATATATATATATATATATATATATATATATATATATATATATCCCGTTTATAGCGTAATCCGCCTTTGGGTTCCCGTTCGCCAAGCCTGTCTATTCTGCCAGTCTTCTTCAAATAGATTTCTTGCTGACATGGCTTTTGAAATTCCTTGCATCCATGTTGTTGGTGGTCGTCCTCGTTTTCTTTTCTCTGGTGGTACCCATTCTAATATTTTTTTTGGTAGTCTTTCTTCCCCCATACGTCTAACATGTCCGTACCATGTCAGTTGTTGTTTTTCGATGTCTTCTATAATTGATCTTTGTACATTCATTTGATTTCTTATGTCCTCATTTCTCACATGTTCTAATCGAGACTTTCCCGCTGCTCTCCTCCAAAAATCCATTTCAACTGCCAAGAGGTTACCTTTAAGTTTTTGTGATAACTGCCATACTTCTGAGCCATACACGATTACTGGTTTCAATATTGTGTTATATATTCTTTTTTTCGTTTCCGGTCTTATATTTTTCTGCCATAGTACTGAATTCAATGCACCTATAACTCGTTTCCCTTTGGTTATTCTGTCTTTTATGGCTTCATCAGTTCTTCCTGTCTTTGTTAGTTTTACCCCCAAATATATACATTGATCGCATTTCTTAATTTTTCCGTCTTCTAAGTCGAGGTCATCTGCAGTATTTTCTCCTCCTATGCAAAGATATTGCGTTTTTTGTAAATTTACTTCGAGGCCCCATTTTTTGTACTCTTCCATTAGTTTTCTAGCCATATACTCTAGGTCTTCCTTGTCTTGGGCAATAACTACCTGGTCATCTGCATAATGCAGCGTGTATAACGTTTCATCCCCAATAGACAGCCCCATCCCTTTACACTTCTTTTTCCATTGCCTGAGTGCTTCGTCGATATATATATTAAATAGTATGGGAGATAAACAACAACCTTGCTTCAGTCCTTTTGTTACCTGAAAACCATTAGCCACCATCATAAAACCATCAATTTATAATAAAGTTAAAATAAAAGCACAAAATATGATTTTGTAAATTTAAAAAATTTATTAAAACCCTTTATAAAAGGTATATAATTTACAGCCAGCTATAGGAACTTAATTTCCTTGTGGATTATAAATAAATGTAGTTTTTTAATTTCAATTTATTATATTTTTAAGTTTCATCAAGCTTTATTATTTCTTTCAAAAAAAAATATATCGATGGAAAAAACGCCATTTGGTTGTTTTGAAATGACAAAATGTAGTTTGATTGTCCCTAAATGATTAAAATAAAAAAAGTAACTGAAAATGTATTTCTCCGTGTATGGAATGCAATATAGTAAAAAAAATCATATGACATGTATATCGTCCTTCAACATTTTTCTCTATCTTTACCTTAATCGCAGGTTTGGTCATGATTGTATTTTCATAGTACTGCTCTTTCAAAATTGGATCTAACCAAGTTAACTCTGGATGTAATGCCCATTCTTTTCTTCTTAACAGCATACTTCATTGACAATTCCGGCAGTACTATGTTACTTAGTTTTTTTATGGTTGAATTAAACTTGAAAACTTTTTAGAAGAGTCGTCATTTCTTAACAATACCTCTTGTTAAAATTAGTCTTTTTTAGAAAGTCAGTAAATGCGGAACGTATTTCTGCCACACCTCTTTCTGTTCCATGCTTAAGCCATGTATTAATAACAAGAGTTTATGTTAAAATATATGTCACACAAAATACATAAAAAGACAGTTGCTGAGCATAGAATGCTTCCATTATAGTCGCTTTTGGGAGATTTTGGACCTGTTGCAGAACAAAGCAATATGCCACGCTATCAGCAGATTCTTCCTTCATTGATTTAAAAAACTGCTTTGCTCACGTATTGTAAATAGGTAAATTCGTTTTTAATTTTAATCTCTGCTATTTATCCTTAATGGTATTTATCTCTAAAAACTTATAAAATAACTACACAGTAAACAAATAACATATATAATTCTATGTGAAAATCATGTGATTTACCACCTTTCCTTTTTCTTTGCTGTTTTGTTTTCTTTATATGCATCATCTGTGCTAATCTGTTTTCCTGAGCATTTTTATTCTTTTCTTCATTATTGTAGAAATCCTGTCTAATTATTTTTATGTAGGGCAACAAAAGTTCGGTCCATTCATTTTTTTTTAATTTATAAATACAGTTATTTTCAAAATTCAGTAACTCTGGATCAAAATCTGAATATTTAAATAAACAAAACAAATTAAATCACAAAAACACAACATTACCTGCAATTTACCTCATTTCTCTCTTACGTTCTTTTGCTGTAGTATTTACTTTTCTTTTTGTCGTTTCTCTATTTGTAACTCCCACAATATGCTCACATCCACTCATTTGTATATTATTATTGTAATCCAAAACAACTTTGTTCTAGGTGATTGTTGAAACCAAAAATATACGTGAAATATTACATTTAAAATATCTAGGAGTATGTAAATTCATAAATGATGTTTTGGCGAATCCAACGCCATCTCGAAGTGAGAATGTGAAAATATGGACAAAGTGACATTTGAAACTTTGCTACTCAAATTATTTATTTTCTTAATGCCTTGCTAATATCTAGTTTTTCAAAACTTCTATACGATAACTATAGCAAAAAATATTGGTTTAGTTAAACAATATACAAAAATGAATTTGATTAGTGTTGACTGAGTTTAATTTTATTGCATTTCGATGAAACGACATTTAAAATTTGAGAAATTCAATAACGTCCGAAAGTAAACCTTTGATGTCAAATACCTATAAGCTCTAAATCGCAGCTTTTGCAAACTCGTCCAAGCAAAGATAACTTTTGTTCCCTCAAATCTTCCTTTAGAAATATCCACTTTCCCTTTTGTAACCGACAAAGGCGGTCTTATTGCTTACCAAAAGCCCAACCTAAAATGATGTATAAATTTAATCCAAAAATTAATTTTAAGATTCATTTTCTGCTCTTAGAAGAAATTATATTATCAAGTGAAATGTATTGTCATGTAAAATTAATTTTGGCAGAACGGTATAGACCGAAATGAAAATGATACTAAAAAGTTTTTCAAACTGCTTTATTGTAGCATGTTTAAGAAAGATAATATGTGGATGAAATTAAACCACAATTAATTATTATTATTAAAAATATTTTTTTTAAATCATTTTTAGACTATAAATTAAAACGTCAAAAGAAAATAAAAAAAGGAAATTTTATTTGCAAGTAACTTGGGTTTAATCTCCCTCAAAAAATTAACATTTTATCTAGAGCGCTATCAAATTCGATTGGCTATTATTTATACAGGAGGTTATCCGAACTTTGCTTTTATTCCGTCTACTGACTCTATTGACTATTGGCGCCGACTCTTACTATTATTGGTTCAATAACATTTTCTGTTATTCCATCCAACTTCCACATATTCTATGCTATTTTTTAAACATTGGCGCTGGCCTAATTTATGAAATGTAATAACCGATAAAAATCGATTCGCAATTTTTTTACGTTTATTCTGATTATAACGGGATTTAATTAAGCATCCCGAAATCAGATCTAAGTAACACAATTCAGTTCAAAAATTTAAAATCCTTTTAATAATATTAACTCATTGATTATTGCCCAATGCGATTGTTTGTCTATGACATTGAAAATATTGGAGTAAGTAGAATAAGCTTACCGAGAAGCTGACCTAGTGAAATTTACAATGACCTCAAAAGCTTATTTATTATTGTGTACAAATTATATTAGTAAAACATGAAGGCATAAACAACCGCACGTGAGTTAAATACCTGGAAATTATGGGAGTAGTTCATTAAGAATTAAGAGTTAACAGTCAAAGCTAGTGTTGTCATCCATCAACTGGGAACTCTCTCTATTATTTTACTTAGAGAACCAACAAAGTAATTATGAATATCCAATGAGTTTGAGTTAATCAACCCCATGATAGAGTTCTACTATATGGAACTCATGATGGAAGCAATATAATAAACATATGATTATCCAACATTATTATATCTCTTTTTATTTACCAAATTGTTTAATTTAAATTCAACTCTAATATTTCTTGATTATTGTCTTCTGATGACTGTTGCCTTCGATATTGAAACCGGATCAAAAGTATAGAAAAAAATATTAAAAAATAAACTTAGTCGACTAAATTAAAAAGTCGGCTTAGTAAGTCGACAAAGTAAGCAACAAAATAGAATTAGTTCATAAATATAAATACTTTGGTCATGCAATCCAAATTGCTAGGGACAAACAAACTCCTGAACTGGAAAGAAAAATCTCTTTAGCGTAGGCCGAATATGCAGCTTTGTCAGACATCTTCGAAAGCAACATGCTAAATTATTTGAAAAAGAAGATATTCGACCAATGTGTACTTAAAGTTAAGACTTACGGTGCCGAAACACTTTCCTTAACCTAGGCTACAGGAAACAAAGTCAGAGTATCCCAAAAATAAATGGAACGCTTGCTAATTGGGCTGATTCTCAGGAAGAGAGAGTTAGAAACAAAGAATTAAGAAGATAGACTAGCATCACAGATGTCATAGAACTCGTCGTATGGCTAAAGTTGAACTTGGCCGGCCACGTGGCCATATTGAATGACGGGTGGTGGACCCAAAAAACTATAGTGTGGAGACCAAGGGCTGACAGAACAAGCAGATGTAGACCACCTACACGATAAAAAGACGACGTCGAAAGAGTCGCTGGAAATTGGCTGCAGGAAGCTCTAGACAAATCGAATTGCAAGAAAATAGAGGAAGCCTTTGTTTAACTTTGACCAAAAGTTGGATGATAATGACTTTTCGTACAAATTCGGAATTTAGTTTAGTTTTCATTTGTTTATGGTTAAATTTTTGCGCTGGCTTTCATCTAAATGGAGGCCATTGTTATAAATATTGAGCCCTAGGTGACTTATTAGTTCGAACTATCTCCCAAAAATTTTCTTGCGCATCTCAATGTTGATAGTAGTATCATTTTCTGCATGGTCTTATAAAGATATTCGTGATAATTATCAGATTAAGCCTTACTGCTCTCACTCCCTTACAGGTGAAAATTCATTCATCCCAGATACCTACGGTATCAAAAGGATTAAGCTCTGGTGGGACTCTTTCTGTGTTACTAAACCCTCGCTGACGTGGTATTCTAAAGTATCTTCCAAAAGTTTTCGTATGCATATGGACGTTGAGATAAGTACAGCTTTCTGCATGGCCTTGTAGAAATGTTCACCAATACCTAGCTTTTTTACGTTTTCTAGGAGATTTTCATTCTCCACTGTCTTTGTATTTAAATTTTCAGATACCTGTGATTAGCGATCTTTTCGTTCTGTTTAATATGAAGAATATTGGTATTGGATATCGTTACATCAATTATTGTTGTTTGTCTCTTTAGTTTGTTAACTAGTATGAGATCTGGTCTATTATATACCACTGTTTGGTTTTTGAGCAAAGTATAGCTTGTAGTTGTCATTCTCAAGTATATTCTTAGCAACATATGATAATATTAGAGATTATTATCATTGGAGGTTTGTTTGGAGAAGTCCCAGTTTGATGGCTATCTTTTGATAAAAGATCTGTTTCTACCGAGTAATGTCGTTCCTTATATTTAGTTGCAGGAAATGCCTGGCAGCCCCCGGTAAGATGTTAAATAGTTTCTTGAGCTTGACATCCATATCGGCATTTGTCATTTTGGACTTGAGGGACAGTATATTTTAGGTAATTTTTGGTTGGTATAATCTTATGCTGAATGGCAAGTAATAAACCTTCTTTTTCAGGAAACATCATTTCTGATGTCAGCCAGTAATTCGACGCTATATTGTCGACATAGTATCGACTGACCTCATTGGAATATCATCCGTGTATATATTTGCCCAGTCAGGTGCGCATTTTTTCGTCCCTAGAAAGTGGTTTATTGGCATTATTAGTTCCCTTAGTTTAGCGATGTTGTGTCATCTACCGCGCAAATCGCGCAGTGTATAGGACATGTCTTAGCCTGCAGCTAAAAATAAGTTCTTAAATTAGTTATCTCTTTTTCTAATTGTTCATTTATATCCTTAAGTCCTTTTCCTTATAATTACCGCGGTAATGTTGTTGTTTATACAGCAATACAAGGATGGTGTTTATGTGACTTTGTGAGGTGTCTTCGTACTTTTAGCTAAAGATTTTCTCTATCCGTTTTAGTTCACTTAACCCATTTATGCCCAACGGTTCGTTAACGACCCATCTAACAAAAAGATGTTCCAAGCAAATATGTCGAATCTGCCAGTCACCGTTTCTGGACAAGTTTATTTCTGACTATGCAATAAGCAGTTTATTTAGCGCAAACTGTTTATTTTAGTCGTAGTGGTTGTAGAGTGCACAATCAAAATAGAACGCGAATAACGTTCGCAGCATGGCTTCATTAAAAATTTTGTAAGTTTAATTAAATAAATCATTTTATTATTTAAAGTCATTGTATCTAGTTAAGCACAGGTTGTGCTAACATATTATAATAATACTAGTATGAAAATAATTTGATATATGCCATAAATATAATGTTACATTTTGATGGGTCGTTAACGACCCGTTGGGCACATGACATATCATACTGAGAAAATGTTTTTTTAGTAAGAAACCACTATTTACTGCAGAAATTCTGGAGGAAATAGAAAGAATTGAAAATAATGAGGTTATACCGGATGACATATGGACGTAGTTAAGCAGAAAACGTCCAACCCAAAAAAAGTGATTGTTGGGAAATTGAGTTTAAAAGATTTTAGTGTGCCCTAGCTAAACTATGCATAATTTATTCGCCTGGCAATGATTTTAAGATAATGATATTCATCTCGTAGGCACCTCGTTTGTAATTTCTTTTAAATGTAAGTTTCAATGAAGTTATTTTGAAAATTTTAGGTTGGACGTTTTTAACAAAAAACAAAAATCCGAAAAAAATTTCGATAAAACATACTTATGTGGGTTGGAATCTTTCAGATAAATAAATAATGTCATATTTTTATAAAAATTTTAATGATCCAAAGAAACAAAATTACAATGATTTTCTTATGTAAATGTAAATTTAAAAAAAGTTTTAATTATTGTGGGTATCTACCTCAAAATCTAGAACTGGAACATTAAATCCATCAACGTCTTCGACTACATTAGCACTTGTAAAATTTTCATAAAACGGTTTAGCGTCTGAAGGAATTAGATGTAAATAGCTTTTAATATCGTTAATTTTATCCTCTGACAGGGGTTTACCATTGGGCCAGAGTTGCATAAGCAGCGCCGAAAAGCTCTCTGTATTTAATCGTCCTCGTCGCTCAATATCCAAACATACACTTTCATCGCCAAAATAACTAGGTTTCATAAAGATGTGGTAAGGATTTTCTTTTGTTAATATAATTTGTTTTGTCTCCAACCAATTTATTTTTTCTTTATTGGTGCCAACTTTTCTGTTTATTGTGGCCTTCTCGAGCTGGTGGGTACTCAAAAACCATTCCTTTTTCATTTGTGTAGCTGTTATTGGAGACTTTTTACGACATGAATTTATTATATTTATATAGTCTAAAGGTGTATATATTCGTTCTTGACGTTTGAGTTGACATTCTATATCCCCAAAATCTTTATCATTTGGTAGAAAACTATGGCCGGAAATCAGGAATTTAAATGTTATAGTTTTTATATTATGGCTGGTTTGAAGAAGACTGGCCATGAGGAGTGTTATTTTAATATTACGGTTCTGGCCTCCACAAGAATCAGACCACAATATAAGATGTTCAACAGTACTTTCTATGTTTTCTAAATATTTTACAATACAGGAACCAACCTCCTGAGCTCCTCTTCCAGCAGTTCCTTCAAGCCATACATAGGAATAACTCTTATTACGTTTGCCTGAAAATACACCGAGATTATACAAGCAAACTTGCCTCTTATAATATATTACATTGGTTGGAATTTTGGGTAAAGGTAGAGTTTTTTGAAGATCGTATGTTAAACACTCTACATTATCCTCATCTTTAGCTCGTTTTAAATCTGCCTTTAATGTTTCTCGTGATTTTTGGGCCAAATCCTGATGAGTGTCGAGTTCAATTTGTAAAAGTTGCTTTTTATGATCATCCGTTTCATTTTCTAGTTTTATTTTAAATGAATCACATACCTGGCATGTGTCCTTCTTGGGAACATTAAATCTCAAATTAAATTTTTCGTAAAAAATCCTCTTATAAATACCAAATTTCACAGGGTTTTGAACTTCAGATTTGTATAGATCATAAATCTTTAATAATGAGAGATGTGCCGGTAAAAATAATGCAGACGTGTTTTCACGACAGTAGTGCGATATGTACTTAGGCAGTTTATTGATCTGGTTGATTATTTCCTGAATTTTATTTTCAGGGACTTTGTTTAAACCACCTTGTTTTCTACCTCTTTGATCAAGAATTGGAGCACGATTGTTTACCTTTCTCAGAGCTGTTGTTACTCTTGACGGAGTTATTCTAAGACTATTGATAAACATTTGCCTACAAATACGCTGATTAAGTAAGGAATATTGTCTGGAATACAGACGTCTTTCAGTGTTTCTTCCATACATTCTTTTTTTCGGCATTTCGTGGATATTATTGGCAATAAAGATAGTTTGGGCATTATAAGACCCAAGACTCCAAAAACGATCAAATTCTTGTTTTCGTGACTCTGTAGAAATCAACTCAGAACATTTCATCGGGCAGTTACAATTGTAGTCATATTGAAATTCTTTAGCAGCTTTCAATTTTCCTTTGTAGTCAATGTAAGATTCATTTTTGTTCCTATTAATCTTTGATGTTGCTCGCGTCATTGCAAATTTCTTTTTTCTACCCTTCTTTGGACGACCTGATGTACTGGCTAAAAATGGATTATCATCACAACTTTCATTGTTATCGGAACTCTCTTCATGTGACGATGGTATAAACATATCAGAGGAACCGCTACTAAAGACATCACTTATTGACATATTCTGTAAGAATAAAAAGGTAGGTATTATTAGATAATATTTTAAATAAAAATTTCAAAAAATTATAGAAAGCGTCTATTTTAATTAAAGAAGTTAACTTTTAATCAATTACCAGGTACCAAAAAATAAAACAAATTCAATTCATTCAAATTAATCTTTTTCATAAAGTTTACTATAGGTACTCATCGAAAAATAATTTTCATATGCTTTACATTATTGTATAATTACTTTAATCAATAATAATTGATGATCATAATAATAGGTATCAATTTAACATTGGTATAATAAGATTAATACATATGTGTTTACAAAATTGTGTGTACCTAAGGAAGTTGTATTTTTTCTTTTAGATTGTAACAATAGGTACATCAAAGTTTAGTTTTCATTAAATAGAAATAATATAGCGAATAGCATTATAAAGCATTTTACTAAACAGTATAGGTACAAAGATTTAATACTTACATCATAATCATCAACAGAATCTATGGTAGAAGCTGATTCAAAACATCCAGTTTTCTCGTTTAAAACCATTTCACGAATACGACTATTGGATGACGATGGTTCGCTGTGACGGTAGAATTCTGTCACATTGGTATCATCCATATTCTACAATATATTTAAATTATGTAATGATGTATAAAATGCATTTATTTTAAAAATTTAGTAAACAACATAAACTTTTAGAAGCCGTGTCTTATAAACTGATTATTTTTTCGTGATTTTCGGCCAGATTAAAGAAATACCACAAAACTCTATTTTCTTCTATTTTCTTTATTTTTTTTTTAAGATTTAGTAACAAAATAAATTGAAACGTCGTAAAAAAAAAGAGAGTTTTGTGTTATTTCTTCAATCTGGCCGAAAACCACGAAAAAATAATCAGTAAACAACATATAGTTATTTTTTAATAAAAAATTTCCGACTTACCTCAACATTGGTAATATTTGAATCAAATTCCACGCTAGACATTACACTATTTGTTTGGTTTTCCATAAGTTTTGCTAGCTCACACATGTATTTGCTTCTTTTCGACATAATTATTATTAAATAAGTATTTTTAAACCCGAACAGTCAGAAAAATCAGACACAACTGAATAAAAAGAAATGTTTATCAATACATAGGCACATTTACTTAAAACTAAAGGAAAGTGATTACTATGCTTAAGATGAGTACCTATAATAAATTAATTTTTATCGACCAAGTTCCAGGGTTTATACGCACAAGGCACGTTTTAAACATTAATAGGGCACATTCCCGTAATAAAATTTTATTATCGACCGAAATCGAAGATTCAAACTACTTTTAACATATTAATGAAATAGTAAACGTAAAATGATACCAAGTGGTTTGGACGATTTCTGATTATACTCTTATTTTTAACAAGTATACCGAAATTTATAAGTAGAAAACATCCAATTCACTTGGATGTTTTTAACACAAAAAAATGCACAGTAGTTTTGTTATCGCATGGAGCGTTAAAGTGATCCAACCCACTTAGCCTGTTTTAACCACTCTTTTAACACGATTACTTAGATCGACATACATTTTTTAGAAAAAATTCAACCCACTTGGATTTTTTATTATCAATGAAAATCTCAGTTAACCTAGTTTGTGGGTTAGAACTTTGACGATTATTAAAAGAGTATGTAATGTTTTCACTTGGACGGTTTCTGCATATTATAAAGCAAGAAATTATATGCTCGCTGGTGTAAAGAACTCATTTTTAACAATTTGTGGGTTGGACGTTTTCTGCTTAACTACGTCCATATATATTTTGCCTCCAGATAATAATGGTTGGTTAACAGACTCGGATTCTAAAGACGAGGAATGTAATGATCAGGATAGACTAGATAGACTAGATTGATAGAGGTCCATTGAATGACGGCGCTCAGGTACAATTTCAGAGAAATGAAGAAGACATGGAAAAGGAAGTTCTTCAAGAAATATCTGATTTTAATGTACAACATCCAACAAAAAAAAAATAAAGAAGACGCCACGAAAATGGTCAAACATTATAAATTTACCAACATTACGTGCGGATTTCGATCTACCGAGATTACCAGTTTTAACACTCACTTCTGACAGTAATCCAGTCGAATTTTTTGAATTGTTTATGAGCAGAGAAATAATAGATTATTTAGTTAAAAAAACAACAGATTATGCTGCCTCGAAAAATCATAATATTTCATTAGAAGTTGAAGCATTTTATGTATCTTGGGAATTTTAATTTTAAGTGGTTACCTTTCATTACCAAGGCGAAGAATGTATTGGGAAAACTGTGATGATACACATAATATTTTAGTAACAAAATCTATAAGACGCAATAGATTTGAAGAGATATTTAGATTTTTTCACGCTGCTGAAAACAACCACCTGGCAAAAAATGATAAGTTGGTCAAAATTAGACCGTTCATCAAAAAATTAAATAAAAAGTTTTTAACGTTTGCACCCATTGAAAATCAAATTTCTATCGACGAATCTATGATTCCTTAGTTTGGTCGTAATGGGTGCAAACAATTTATTCGCAGCAAACCAATAAGATTTGGCTATAAAGCATGGGTAATGATTTTATCAAATGGATATTGCCTAAATTTTGACATATATCAAGGCCGAAAATTAGCTACTAGTGTTGATAAAAATTGTGATTTAGGAGAAAGTGTGGTCTTGAACTTTGCAGAGATTTTGCGAAATACATATAAAAATATAAAATTTTCCTTATATTTCAATAACTTTTTTACAAGCATGTCTTTGCTATCATCACTTGGAGAAATGGGATTTAGTGGCACTGGAACTGTAGGCAAAAACAGAACAGAAAAGAGTAATTTAGAAGATAAAAAAATTATGATAAAAAAGCCAAAAAGATATTATTGTAGCTTTTTTTGAAGGGAGCGCTAAAATTGCGGCTGTAAAATGAAAAGATGTCACTATATTATCCAATGAGCATGGAACTAAGCCAATACAAAAAGCAAGCCGATATTCAGCAAAAGAAAAACTAAAAATTCAAATAGATTAACCATTTGTAATTTCGCAATATAATAAATATATGAGTGGAGTTGACTTAATGGACAACAACATTTCAAACTATAGAATAAAAATACGTGAAAAAAAAAATGGTACTTTCCGATATGGCTATGGATGCTGGATGTTTGTGTTACTAATGCTTGGACACTAGCACGACAATTTGGATACAAAAATGACAACGTAGAATTTGGAAGGCATATAGTACGTACATTATTATCCAATTATGGAAAGTCACCCCGTTCCACTGGACCACAAAATATTGCAATAATTCCTACACCATCATCGTCAACACAGCATCTAATTATTACTGCTGCTCAAAGAAGAAGATGTCGCATAGATGTCACATAGATGTGAAATTCCACTCCACGATAAATGCTTCAATATTATACAAATTATTTTAAGACTTAAGTAATATAATTAAACTATGCTTGCTTTATTGTTTTCATTTTAGGGAGTAAATATTTAATTTGTTGAAAATAAACAAAATAGAATGTAATTGCATAAAAGTTACTATTAGTATTATTTTGTACCCCTATATGCCCAACGGGTCGTTAACGACCCAGCATGTTTTTCAAAAACCAGTTTTTGAAAATTTTTTTTAGTAATTTTTTAATGTATTTAAGGGTATTTTATTATATTTTTAAAAGAATCATCGAGATATTTTGACAAAAATAGTTGTTGGCATAAATGGGTTAATAATACCAAATTAATAGCTACATGCTACAGCGCGGAACATGCGTAGGTGTTTAATGCTTTAAAAAAAAAAAAAAAAAAAAAAAGAGGTTAATCTTTGTAAATGGGTATATTTATTTAAAAAAACCCTTAAAAGGGCCACATCAATAAAACAAACGTTTTCGGACCACACAGTCCATCATCAGGTTATTAAAATCGAAAATGCCTAAAAATAAGTATAAACCATTTAGTTAAAACAAACGAGATTGTGAAATTTTGACTATGGTTGAAAAGCAAAAGATGGTTATACTTACTAGGTCACAATGCCTGAGCCACCAAAATATTAGGGTAAAAACCCTTTAAATTACATTTAGTTATGAAATATTGTACATTGTGTTATAAAATAACTGTGATGTTCAGTATTAAATTAAATTTGACTGTAGGTAACACATGGTTCAATTGGGTTCCAGAGCCGGTGAGAGGAAACCTCTGCACTCGGAGAACAACGTGGAACTGATTGACAAGATACTTTTGAAGGATGAAGATAACAGAATGTCAATGTAACAAAAACTATAATAGTTGTACATAGTATTACTACAGCCAAAAGATTCAACAAGTTTTGATGATTTTAAAAATAACAACAATCTAGGTGTTGGGATTTAAAAACTTTTTATTTATTAATTTAGGGTATAAAAGATGTCAAATCAATGATGGTTTTATAGTCATGATTAATAGAATGACCTGTGCCTTAGGCAACTTATGTTGCTTTTCGTCGTATGGGATGTGGTCTAAAGTGTATTTAATTTTGGGTTAGCTTATATTTATGAAATTTATCCTTTTATGTTTAACACATCTAGGACAAGGTAAAAATTAAATAACAAATATTTGAAGCTAATATCAGACCTCATATTTAAATGACTTTATTTAAGAATGCTCCTATGGTGAAAAATTAATAAAATTAAGTTTAGTAAGATGGAAATCTACAGGCTGAAGAAATTGAAGTAGTAACATATGTGATTGAATTTAAAATTGAAGAGACTGGGTTCCTCAGAGACTAATGAGAATAAAAGTAAAAGAAATGACTGAAGAAAAGGAGGGGGGGGGTTGAAGGAGAAAAGGAGTTGATCAACAATTAGAGATAATAGGGGTCCTTTATACTTAAAGTATCTAGCACCCTGAACAAAATCTATTTTGGTGGTATTAAATTCAGTTTGTAGAAACCTGAAATTTGTTGTATAAGTGTGCTACTAAGTTGTTGTCCACCTTCTTTCGGTCAACAACTTAGTAGCACACTTATACAACAAATTTCAGGTTTCTACAAACTGAATTTAATACCACCAAAATAGATTTTGTTCAGGGTGCTAGATACTTTAAGTATAAAGGACCCCTATTATCTCTAATTGTTGATCAACTCCTTTTCTCCTTCAACCCCCCCCCCCTCCTTTTCTTCAGTCATTTCTTTTACTTTTATTCTCATCAGTCTCTGAGGAACCCAGTCTCTTCAATTTTAAATTCAATCACATATGTTACTACTTCAATTTCTTCAGCCTGTAGATTTCCATCTTACTAAACTTAATTTTATTAATTTTTCACCATAGGAGCATTCTTAAATAAAGTCATTTAAATATGAGGTCTGATATTAGCTTCAAATATTTGTTATTTAATTTTTACCTTGTCCTAGATGTGTTAAACATAAAAGGATAAATTTCATAAATATAAGCTAACCCAAAATTAAATACACTTTAGACCACATTCCATACGACGAAAAGCAACATAAGTTGCCTAAGGCACAGGTCATTCTATTAATCATGACTATAAAACCATCATTGATTTGACATCTTTTATACCCTAAATTAATAAATAAAAAGTTTTTAAATCCCAACACCTAGATTGTTGTTATTTTTAAAATCATCAAAACTTGTTGAATCTTTTGGCTGTAGTAATACTATGTACAACTATTATAGTTTTTGTTACATTGACATTCTGTTATCTTCATCCTTCAAAAGTATCTTGTCAATCAGTTCCACGTTGTTCTCCGAGTGCAGAGGTTTCCTCTCACCGGCTCTGGAACCCAATTGAACCATGTGTTACCTACAGTCAAATTTAATTTAATACTGAACATCACAGTTATTTTATAACACAATGTACAATATTTCATAACTAAATGTAATTTAAAGGGTTTTTACCCTAATATTTTGGTGGCTCAGGCATTGTGACCTAGTAAGTATAACCATCTTTTGCTTTTCAACCATAGTCAAAATTTCACAATCTCGTTTGTTTTAACTAAATGGTTTATACTTATTTTTAGGCATTTTCGATTTTAATAACCTGATGATGGACTGTGTGGTCCGAAAACGTTTGTTTTATTGATGTGGCCCTTTTAAGGGTTTTTTAAATAAATATACCCATTTACAAAGATTAACCTCTTTTTGTTATACGTGGTATACAGCCAGCTACAGGAATTTTTCCTTGTGGATTTTTTTAATGCTTTAAACAAATTTTTTTTACTAAGATGTGAGCGAAGCAGCTGTTTTACTCTTCCTATGAATTCTTCGCATAAAGTAATTCGCTTTTCATTTGTTTATGGTCAATTTTCCGCGTTTGCTCTACTCCTAGATATTTGTACATGTTATTTTCACCCAAGTTTCTACAGTTTTTAGCATCTGATCTAGTTGATTACGAGTGAAAGCTATTAATTTTATATCATCCATATACAACAGATGATTCAGCTTCACCACTCAGAATCAGTGGAGTTCAATAGCTGGAGTAAGGGTTTCATCTCTAGACAGAAACACCAAGGACTCAACGAGTCTCCTTGGAACAGACTGCGGATAATTACAATATTTTTCTTTTCGATAGTGATTTTACCAGGTATTTAAAGGTGAATTTTAGTCTCTTCTTCTGTCGTTATATGCCTTAACCCTTAGTCTCATATGACGTTTAGATTTTTTTGTCAGTTACTTCTTAACGGTACTTTTAAGTCCGCCTTTCTTTAATGGTCATAAATTTTTACAATAAGCTAAAACCGTTATTTATTGCAGACGGTCCTTTCGAGTACCTACAAATTTTATTATGTATTTAACACAAAATCGTTTGAATAACATTCAAAGTTTTAAACATCTACTGAAAACTATGGTTGTGATTGCTATTTTATGTGGTAAGTGATTTTAAATGTTATGCCTGTAATATAAGGATACTAGAATTTGATGGTACTTAAAAGTACCGTCCGTACCATTCTCTATTGTCTCCTTATTTGTATTTTCAGATCTCTGTACTTGGCGATCTTTTTGTTGTGCTTAATACGCAGATTATTGTTTTTAGGTATCGCCACATCGATTAGAGTTGTTTGTCTTGTTAGTTTATTAACTAGTAGGTACGAGATCTGGTCTATTATGTGCTGCAGTTTGGTCTGTGGGCATAGTGCGATCCCAGTATAGCTTGCAGTTGTCATTCTCAAGCACACTCTCAGGAACGTCTTGATAATATGGGAGATGGTTTGTTTGTAGAAGTCCCATATGGTTATTATTATTATTACATTACTATTATATATTATCATATCAGCTGATGCTATAACTACACAAAAGTAATACAAATGTTAATTTAATTCAGCTTGATTATATATTACTCCTCTAAGTGTTAACTGTAGTATTACTTATAGTCTTATAAAGATCTTTATTATGATTATTATTATATTGTTATTATTATTATTAAATTACTATTCTATATTCTCATATTAGCGCATGATATAATTACACAGAAGCACCTAATAGAAATTTTAATTTAATTCAGCTCGTACGTTTTAATTATATATATACTACAATACAACAAATTCAAAATTTCTTTTTAAATTATTGCTATTTACCAAAATATAGTCGTATTTCTCCAAACTTTCTTACTTTTCGCCGAGCGATAACAAATAGATAAGCAATACTCTCTGTAGGCTGCCAATAAAATAAATGACAGTCGTAGAATCAAAAAAGTAAAAACGAAGGAAATTTCCACTGTTACCCTACCAAAAAAAGTGAATTCTCGATAAACCTTTTCCCCTGAACCATAAAATGTAATTGGCAAGAATCGTTACAGACCTCCTAACATTTTAGATCACATCTTTTTCTTTTTTGCTACATTTATTCGGTGAAAAATAAACTCCGGAGCCACTTTCTTTTTTCGTTAACGTCATAAAAATTTTAGCAGGTGTAGGTACGCCAAAACGCGAAACTGAATTTCCGTTCCACGGAACTTTTTAGATATTGATATTGCGGTTTCAGTCAAGAAAAAGTTTAATATAGAATGGACCGAACAACAAACTTTGTTAAAAAAAGTTAGATTATATTTTATAAAAATATATACCGAGGATGTTTATTTAAAATTAATAAAACCGTTAATAATAAGCATATTCGGAAGATGACCGGAAAATTAATCTGCAAAAAGATACACTGCGCTTTAATTAAAGTGGGACAGCGATAGATAATTATATGAGTTACTTCGAATGAAGTTGATATATATTTACTAACGGAAATGAAAGATAGTATAGTGTAAGGAAATGGAAAAATAATAAGGGAATAAAAAAAGCTGCTAGAACAGATGAAAACATAATTTTATTTAAAATTTGTAAATAGATGCAAATGAAAGAAAAGCTTTCCATGTGTAACTAGGTGCCATAATTTGAAAACATTTATACAAGAATACCATTAACCTTCCAGCGATTAAAGGTGACCTCGGTATGTTAGACCGATAGAAACATAATATCGCTTTATATATGGCGAATGTTGGAGAAAAGTGGTTATAAGTCTAAATTTGAAGTTTCGAGAAAAACGCAATTATAGTTTTTTTTCAAATTTAATATTCTTGTTACGGATACAAATAAAATGTTTTCGTTAAACAATTTTTGGAAATGGCTTTGAATTTTTTAGATTAAAATAGATCTACTAGTAAAAAGGACCTAGTTGTACAATTTAAAAAAAATATATGACTTATATCACTTTTCACAATTATTTATTAAAGAACAAAATCCCTTCAGGAAGATATGGTAACAAATCTAATTATTAATTATAAATAAAAAAATGTGAACCTGAAAAATTTTATGTTTACTTAAGTGGGTACATTTATAGTAAATACAACATAAAAGTTTATTTAATTTTTAAAAATTTCAATTTCTGTGTGTACACTCTCCTCGTCACTAGTATTTTCATCCTCGGGTAACGTATTTGGTATATCCTCCTTCGTAGTTAAATTTCTATAAAAATCATGAAATGTTTCTGAAATATAAGGCAATAGCTCTATCAAGTTCTTTTTTTTTTATCGATGTTTATTGGATTAGGACCTTTATATAAAAGAGGAATTTGTATGTTTTTAGGCCACGTATTACCTTTTCTTAAAAAACATACGCTTTTAAATGGTTCGTCTACATTTAAGCTACTTTTGTATTCAAGGACACCAGGATTCTATGAAAATCTCAACCATTTCATTTGTTTCAACATGACTTTTTCTACTAAGTTGTTAATTTTTCTTTGTTGAAGGACATTCTTATACAAAGAAGAAATTTACTATTAAACTTACTATTAAACTGGGAATAAGCCACAATGATAATGGATAAAATTCAATACGAAAATAAAATTAAAGATCTATTAATAAACGGGCCTTATACAAAATTAACAAAAGATCCAACAAAGCCTTTGGAAAACAAAATATATAGAACTTTATTCAAGTTTAAAGATGTTTTAACAAGTTATCAGAGAGGACTAATTACACCTCATTACAGTAAGACTCCTCATTTTTATGGAGTACCAAAAATTCATACGAATATACCACTTAGACCCATTTGTAGTACCAGTCAATTATCAAAATTTTTATTAAATATTTTAAAACCGTTTACAAATAAAAATGACACATTCATAAAAAATACACAACATTTTTTAAATAAATTATCAAATATTGAATTTAATTCAAATCATACTTTGGTAAGTTTTGACATAAATAGTTTATTTACGAATGTGCCATTAAATAAGACTTTAAGTATAGTCAAGACAAAATTAAAGAGTGATGATTCATTGGCAACTAGAACAAGCCTAAACATATCGGCTATAATGGAGTTATTAACATTATGTACTGATTATACATATTTTCAACTAAATAATGAATTCTATAAACAAAATTTTGGTCTAGCAATGGGCTCTAGTTTGTATCCATTTTTAGCCGATATATTTATGGAAGATTTTGAAACAAATATCATTTTTAAACAAAATTTCAAACCCACAGTATGGTGGAGGTATGTAGATGATGTATTCTCAATATGACCTCATGGATCAGAGTGGTTGGACACATTCCTAAATGATATAAACGATAAAGAAGAGACAATAACATTTACCATGGAAAAGGAATATAATAACAAGCTACCTTTCCTGGATGTTTTAATCTCTAAGAACGATACTGCATATGAGACTCAGGTGTATAGAAAACCAACACACACCAATAGATATTTAAATTTCAAATCAAATCACAATATTAATGTAAAAAAGGGAATAATTAAATCCTTATACGATAGAGCCAAAATTACTTGTTCTAACGAAAATTCGTTCTTGGAGGAGAAACATTTGTTAACATATGTTTTATTTAAAAATGATTATCCTTTATTGTTTATAAATAAGGAATTTTCAACAATCGATCGAATAGAACAGAACAACTTAGAATGAGATCCTACAGCATACACAAGGAATAATATGAGGAAAATAATAATACCGTGCATAAAAGGATTATCAGAAAAACTTAAAAGGATAGGAAATAAATTCAACATTTCAACAACATTCAAAACAACAAACACGTTGAGATCTATTTTGTCCAAAACCAAACCTAACAATTAACAGGAAAGGACAAAGAATTGCATTTATAAAATATCTTGTGAATGCGATCAGTTTTATTTAGGTGAATCATCAAGGCCATTAAATGTTAGAATAAGTGAACATCAATCTTACATTAAAAATAGAGAATTTGATAGATCTCAAATCTGTAAACACGCATGGGATAATGGACATATGGTTCAATGAAATAATTCAAATGTAGTCCTAAAAGAAACGGATGGTAAAAAAAAAAAAATCAAAGAAGCGGCTCTAATTATGCTAAATGAGGCCAATTGTGTCGCAAATTCCTCGGCAGAATGTAGTAGGATCTGGTTACCAATATTGAAAGAGGAAGTTATTAAGAAGAAAATACCATTATTAGTAAGTCAGTAACATATAGAGGATACATCATTTATGTTTTTTAAATAACGTAACATATAAAATCAGAATTTTGATGTTTGTTGAAGGTAAATTAAATTCACGAACAAATACTTACAATGTCGGGATAGTATTATGAGGTTTTTTCCTGGTTTTTCCCTCATAATTTACTATGGAATCACTAACAGGAGAATTTTACTGTCATCATGTCATGTGTTTGTCTTTTTAAAGACGAATTACCTGCTATGATTTTTTTCTGACGGATATTCTCAAGTTAAAGTTGATTTCATGTAATCGAATGAACTATCTTATAAGTAAAGTCGTCCCAGGAGCGCAACTCAACAATATTGGCAATATAATTTTAACGTCGTCTACTTTAAAATGCATAATGTATGTCTGAATTGTCAATATAAATGAGTCAGATAAAATTAAATTATTAGAAGAATTTTTCACTATGTAACAAAAAACAAAATTTGTTTAATTTTCTGTTTGTATTTTGAGAACGATTTCCGAAGTGAAAATTGAAACGTCAATAAACGTATTTTTATCTTTAATTGTGGCTTATTCCCAGTTTAATAGTAATTAATTAACAATGCCACAAGAAAATAGCTTCAGAACAATACAAAGAAGAAAACTCAAGAAAATCCGATCTGCACATTTCAGTAACTAAAAAAGTTCGCTTATTTCTATATAGTCTTACCTTTTTTTTTTTCTCTCTATAATTGCGTGATCTGAATTACACTCCATGTGGGTGTGACCAGGAACAAGAAATTTGTGGTTAATGTATGATAGATTGGGATTCTCTTTTAAAACCATCATGAACATTGCAGGTAGAAAAGAGTTCTTGTTTTGTCCTGCACACGTATTAGAATATAAGGTGATCTCTTTTATTTCAGGTGAAATATGTGAAATCTGCTTGTATAAGCATGACGCGATCTGATTTGCACCCCGTCCAGCTACGCCCTCATGCCACATAAAACACATTGCTTCATTATCAATAAATCTATGTAATGTTAAATTAAAGGTCCACAACTGCCTTTTATAGAATGCTATTAAAGTCTGAAGATCAGGGGTGAAAAGACACTGTTGCAAATCAAACGTATAAATGATTTTTGATTCATTTTCTAACGCAGCATTTTATCTATATGCTTAGCCTCATAAGCGTTTGATGCTTTTTGTTGGTAATTATCAAGAAGATTTTGAATTTCTGGCATTTTTTGTGCATATTTAGTTGTTTTCAGGAGCATATGATATTTATCGCATGTAGCGCATGTATCCTTTTTATGCTGTTTGATTTTTATTTCCATGGAATGGAATCCTTCTTGTTATTTGAATTTCGATATTGGGGTTTTCTCGTGAGGTAGCCATTTTTTGTATTCTTCATACATTCTTGTTAAGGTATAGTAATGAGGAAGATATATCTTTGATGAGTCACGACGACAATAGTGGCTCTCATACGTTGGGATTGATCTAATGTGAACTCTTATTAATTGAATATCTTGTTCGGGAGTTTTGTTAGATCGTGAGGCAAGACCTCGCAAAATCATCATGTGGCATTGCAGAAGCTGAAGAAATCTTGTTTTTTGTCACATCGGTTAGAAACCGTTTTGTTTCGTTGAAAGTTATTAGGAAACAACTTTGACAAACGTTAACTAGTAGTTGACCATTTAGTGCTAAAAAATATTTGTGTGACAGACTATTTTTATGTTTTTTGTTTTCTAATTTACGTTTTGTGGTTTTCTTTTCGTCTGTTGTTATAAGCTTAGCTATAAAAGACACGCATTTGTTAAAGCTCGCTAAAGACCAATATTCTTTGAAAATTTCCTGTTGTTTTTCTTTAGTTATCCTATCTTTGCATTTTAAGCGGCAACTTAATAGCTCCTGACATGTTCGTGCTTTTATAACCTTCCCACTTTTCGTGGTGTACAATAACCCAAGGTTTCTGTACTGCTTTCCTTCCTCACGAATTAGGCTAGTTTTAGTTTTTAGCGATTTTCGTCCAGGTTTATTTTTTAAGATTTCTCTTCCTGACTCATGTGCAATAAGTGCTGTTGTATCTTTTTGCAACTTTTTCTTTGGAATGTGATTATCGGAGTCGGTATCACTTTCTTCTATATAATCTGGGTCCGCGTCACTATCATCAAACGCCTCCTCATTACCTGGATATTCCAGATAACCTTTGTCGTCGTCATCAATCCCACGTACTTGATCAATAACTTCTTCCAAAGTCTTTTGAACATTCGGTTTACAGAAAGACAGTGAAGGTGCAGGACTTGATCTATTATCTTCATCTACTAAGACAGGTTCTTCAAGGAAAACACCCGCATTGCCCATCATGGAATTTTCATCTAAAAACCCGGAATAATATCAAATTTTTGAAAAACTAACAAATTTTGTTAACTTTTATTTCCAGAAAAATTTAATTGTCACGCCAAAATTGGTTTTTACTTTTTATGGAAATTTGGTCCTCTCTAGAGAAAACCGAAAATATATTATTTTATGTATAAAATGATAAGAAATCTGAAATTGGAATTGAGTATGTAAGTTAAGCATCAACTTTTACATACATTAATTTTTAAATTTTTTAGAGATACAAATTAAAGTAACGCCACTGGTTAAAGTTAACCAAAAACAATAGGCACATTCACCAAGTTATGGTTGAGTTGCATCTAGAAAACTTTTACGCAAAAATAAATGTTGTTAATCTAGTATGTCGTATAAAAAATAATGATATTACTGTTTTAATTATTATTGTACAGATAAATAAACAATTATTGCCTTGGAGGTCTCCAGTATTTA